>CM050526.1:38117218-38579718 GCA_027563665.1 Antrozous pallidus
CTCCTAAGCTATCGGCCCTTCCTAGGGTCACATTCCTTCCACACAGCCTGGAGAGTCTGACCCATCCTTCCTTTCCTCCCATCTTCACCTCATCCTCCTGATAACATTCCAGCCCGAGCTCTAGTTGACTTTCTGCCCTGACTCCTACACTCACACCCACACAGACAACCCAATGGCCTCTAACTGCCGCACCCCTCTCCACCCACTGAGCTGCTAGTCCTTCTACTTGTCCTTGTGAGTCCTCTTTTATGTTCCCTACCTTTGTCACCTCCTTTCATTCTCACTCTCAGCAGATAACTTCACTCCTACTTCTCTGTGAAAATAGAAGCCCTCAGGCAGAATCCCCCTCAACTTCCTGCCCCCACTCCCACCCCACTAAAAACACTTATTTTTATCTACACTCATCCTTTCCTCCCTTTTACTGTGGGGAAAGTTTCCTTCCTGTATTAATCCCTCCACCTGAGCCCTGCATCCAAATAGCTCCAACATCCTCAGGGACCTTGGCTCTCAAAATCCTCTCTGTCCCTTCAGTATTTCAATATGGAAGTCTCTCCTATGTTCTAAAAAGCAATGTTCCTAATACACTACATCCCCATTTCTGGGATACAAATCTCCCCTTCTCTCTTTGCCTTTAGGAGTCCTTAACCTTGTTCACACTGAGAAAGCCTTTGGCTGGCAGTCTGGAAGATAATGTTTTTTTTAGTGCATGCAACAATATACATAGAATTACCATGGAAACGAATTATATTGAAATACAGTTGTCACAATATATTCTTAAATTTGTAACATAGCTGAAACTGGTTTGGCTCAGGTGATAGAGCGTCAGCCTGCGGACTGAAGAGTCCCGGGTTCGATTCTGGTCAAGGGCATGTACCTTGGCTGCGGGCATATCCCCAGTAGGGGGTGTGCAACAGGCAGCTGATCGATGTCTCTTTCTCATCGATGTTTCTGACTTTCTAACCCTCTCCCTTTCTCTCTGTAAAAAAAAAAATCAATAAAAAAATTTTTTTAAAAAAAGTTGTGACATAGCCCTAACTGGTTTGGTTCAATGGATAGAGCATTGGCCTGCAGACTGAAGGGTCCCAGGTTCGATTCTGGTCAAGGGCATGTACCTCAGTTGCAGGCACATCTCCAGTAGGGGGTGTACAGGAGGCAGCTGATCCATGTTTCTAGCTCTCTATCCCTCTCCCTTCCTCTCTGTAAAAACAAATCAATAAAATATATATTTTTAAATCAATAAAATATATACATTTTTAAAAAGTTGTGACATAGTACTACACATGTGCTTTTATTTTTGTGCGCCCTTTATTAATGCATTAAATAAAAAATCTTGAAGTGGATATCCCATGTTTTCAAGTAGTGATGACTATAAACAATATTTTACAGCACATGCTTCAAATTGTAATGTCATATTAAAATAGCTGTGATTTTTAAAAAATAAAATAGCTGTGATTTTTATAGGTGACAAAGTCACAGGTACTGCTAATACTACTGATGTGTGCTGCCTACAGTTAATTGAAGGAAAGGCTACATTTCAGTTGGTGGTGAGTGAACAATCAAATGTTTTCTCATTTAAATTAATGGATCCCAGCCGAGACCAGTTTGTCATTTTGGTTTTGTCACAAGGGATGAGACCAGGCACATTGCTCTGTAACTTATTTTTGTCACCTACCACATGTTGTCCAACTTCCCAGGCCAACGAGAGTTCTACTTTATACTTCTTTTTATTTATTTATTTTAAAAAAATATATCTTATTGATTTTTCACACACCCCCTACTGGGGATGTGCCCGCAGCCACCATACATGCCCTTGACTGGAATCGAACCTGGGACCCTTTAGTCCGAAGGCCGACGCTCTATCCACTGAGCCAAACCAGTTTTGGCTCTACTTTATATTTCTTACAAATGGCTTTTTCAAAGTGGAATTGCTGAGTCAAAGGTTATGTGCATTGTATATATCAAGAGAACTGCCAGTTTATCCTCCAAAACATATCCATTTATGTGAAGACCAACAATGCATAAACATAGTATATAAAAGCACCCACGTCTCAAAATCCTCATCAACATTAGATATTACATTTTTATTTTTATTTATTTATTTTTTTAATATATTTTATTGATTTGTTACAGAGCGGAAGGGAGAGGGACAGAAAGTCAGAAACATCGATGAGAGAGAGACATCGATCAGCTGCCTCTTGCACACCCCCTACTGGGGATGTGCCCGCAGCCAAGGTACATGCCCTTGCCGGAATCGAACCCGGGACCCCGCAGTCCGCAGTCCGACGCTCTATCCACTGAGCCAAACCGGTCTCGGCAGATATTACATTTTTAAAATAGCCTGTTTTGTTCTATTTTGTAACCAAAATGTGAATTTAGCATGACTTCCTTCACATAAAGAGCTTCAGCTCTTCACTTTCACGGTTTGGCATTTTTCCTGGGCTTCCTTTTGAAACTCCCTATTGTGTAGCACCCCAGTTTCAAGATCAAGAGCTGCTTTAACTAACTCTCCTCCTCCCACTTCCTGTGTCACATCCTCATTTCCCTCCCTCACACCTCTGCCTCCTTACATCTCCAACAAGCTTGAGCTCCTGATATACTGCAGGCCAGGTGTCCAGGAAAGGCTAGAAATGAAGGTGCAGCCAAAATAATTGTTTTGTGTTTGTTTGTTTGTTTTTTCCGATCTGGAAGTAAAGGTTTAGGCCATTTAATCAACTTGTTAGTTCACAAAGGATACATTTATATTAGAGGCAGACTACTCAACAATCAAGTCGCCAGTAATGACCTTGAGACCCTGGATCTGAAACCCATGAGTGAGATCAGAATCCTGGCTGGGCCTTTTGCTACACCTCCATAAAGTTGGATCTGAAACGGTATCTGTCGGATGGTGACAAACAGTTTAAAAAATGTTTTTAAATATATTTTATTGATTTTTTTACAGAGAGGAAGGGAGAGGGATAGAAAATCAAACATCAATGAGAGAAACATGGAACAGCTGCCTCCTGCACACCCCCCACTGAGGATGTGCCCGAAATCAAGGTACATGCCCTTGACCAGAATCGAACCTGGGACCTTTCAGTCTGCAGGCCGACACTCTATCCACTGAGCCAAACCAGTTTTGGCAAATAATTAGGTTTTATTTTATTTTTTTTAACACTTATTTAAAGCAACCACTCATTTTGCTTTTAACTCTGCCTAAGAGCCTCTGTCGATGAGGGCAGCCACGTGCTTCTTCAGGTCGGACTGAATCCAGTGACAATCGTAACTGCGGCTAACAGGTACTGAGAGTTGTCCCTGAGTCTGGTGCGGTGCTAAGTGCTCATCTCCTTGAACAGACAGGCAGTGGTCAGTCTCAGCAGAAATGGAAAACAGTTTGCCGATGACCGGGAGTGTTTCTGTCCTGCTCTGCTAATGCACATAAGCATCTGCCTCCAAATCTGTCTACAGGCGGGGCCTCCAGCTCCCCAGAGTTGGCTAGCTAAGGGAAACTTACCCTGCAACTTCCCCAACTCAGATTAACTCACACGTTCTAACCTGTTTGCCTGTAAACTGGGATGTGAAAGACGTTTTCCCTCTTCTGGGAAACCCGGAGGAGGAGCAGGGGATTGTGATGAATCGTAAGGAAAGGCTGAAATTAAGCTCTCGTGTTTCACACGCGTTCATACACTGCTTGCAGCTTATCCCTCTCCAGGAAGCCAGCAGCCGCTCCAGACTCACCCCCGGGAGGGAGGCCGGGCAGGGTTACCCTCCTCTCCGAAGGCTTCCTCTGCACCAGGCGGGCTCAGAGAGGGCCCGGCACGGCCTCCGCACAGCCCGCCCCGAGGGCGCGGCTCCGGCGCGGGAGGGGAGCTGCCCCGGCCCACCCTCCACCTTCAAAGGAAGCACCAGACCCTCCCTGAAGGCGAAGGGAGGCGAAGCGGCCGCCTCCCCGGGGCCCTCGGGATCTGAGGGCCGGGCCGGAGCGGGAGGAAGCGGCCCGGGAGGCCTGCGGGCGGAGAGGGAGCGGAGGGGAGCGGAGCGGAGGCGGGCGGGGCGGGGCGAGGGGCGAGCCTGGGCCGTCCAAAGCCCCGAGGGCTCCCGGCGGCCGGCTCTGGAAGGCGGCCGAGGTCTCATAAAGAGAGAGAGAGAGCAAAAACAAAACAAAGCAAAACCAGAAAACCACGTCTGAGCCTGACTCTTGGCGGCGGTGCCTTCGCCGGAGCTTCTGCAGCGATTCCGGGAGCAAGCCCGCCCGGCGGGGGCTGACAGCCAGCCCAGCGGGGCCAGGGCCAGGGCGGCCCACCCCGGGGCGAGGCTGGCCGTGTTCCGAGGGCGGGGGAGATCACACTTCAGTAAAGGGTTCCGAGGCCATTGGCCCCCATATGGAAAAGATCGAGCAGATCCTTATCTGACAGGAGCCTTCTGATAAGTTCCAGGTGAACTCCAGACCTGCCGGGAACCAGGGAAACCCCGAGGGGACCTTTGGGGGAAGGCGAGAAGACTGCTTCATGATACTGGGAGATGGGGGGAGGTTTCTTTAGGTATATTTCACGTGCACTATAGAAGGAAAGGATGGCTCACTCTACATAAACAGAGAAATGGGCAGCCCTGGCTCCCTACCTAGCTCAGCTGGCCATCCCGGGTCAGGGCACAGGCAAGAATCAACCAATGAATGCTTAAATAAGTGGAGCCAACCAATCTCTCTTATGTGTCTCCCGGAAAAAAAGAAAAATCAATAAATAAGAAAAAAGAAAAGAAAAACAAATGGGCAAAGGATATGAACAGGCAATTCCAAAAGGTTACTAATAAAAGAACAATCAACTTCAATTGGGCTCATAAATGGAAATGAATCCCACCCGCGTGGCTCAGTGGTTGAGCAGTGACCTGTGAACCTGGAGGTCAGTTCCATTCTGGTCAGGGCACAGGCCAGGGGTGTGCAGGAGGCAGCCGGTCATGAGTCTCTCTCATCATTGATGTTCCTATTTCTCTCTTCCTCTCTGAAATCAGTAAAAATATTTTTAAAAAAATAATAAGATAGCCCTAACCGGTTTGGCTCAGTGGATAGAGAGCATCGGCCTGCAGACTGAAGGGCCCGGGGTTCGAGTCCGGTCAAGGGCATGTAGTTGGTTGTGGGCACATCCCCAGTAGGGGGTGTGCAGGAGGCAGCTGATCGGTGTTTCTCATGGATGTTTCTAACTCTCTATTCCTCTCCTGTCCTCTCTGTAAAAAAATCAATAAAATATATTAAAAAAAAAACAGACACCACATGAGATACGACTTTACACTTATTAAGATAGCTATTATTATTATTTTTTAATATATTTTATTGATTTTTCACAGAGAGAAAGGGAGAGAGACAGAAAGTCAGAAACATCGATGAGAGAGAAACATTGATCAGTTGCCTCATGCACACCCCCTACTGGAGATGTGCCCACAACCAAGGTATATGCCCTTGACTGGAATCGAACCTGGGACCTTTCAGTCTGCAGGCCGATGCTCTATCCACTGAGCCAAACTGGTTTCGGCAAAGATAACTATTATTTAAAAAGCAAACAAAAAGCCCTGGCCAGTGTGACTCCCTAGCATGAAAGGGTTTCGGGTTCAATTCCCGACCCAGGGCACATACTTGGGTTGCAGGTTCCAGCCCCAATGGGGGCGTGTGTGGGAGGAAACCAATTGCTGTATCTCTCTCACATGGATGTCTCTCTCTTCTTCTCCCCTCTCCCCTCCTCTCCTTCCACTATCTCTGAAAAATCAGTGGGAAAAATATCCTCCGGTGAGAATGAAAACAACCAAACAAAACACAAAGAACATGAAGTAGCAGCATTGTCAAGGACGTGGAGAAACTGGAGCCCTTGTGCACTGCTGGTGGGAATGTGAAACGGTGCAGCACTGTGGAAAATGGTATGGCAAGTGCTCAAAAAATTAACATGAAATTACCATATCATTCAGTAATTTTACTTCTGGGTATAGCCCCAGAAGAACTGAAAACAGAGACTCAGATATTTGTACACTCATGTCCATAGCAACACATGAGTGGATAAAACAGCAAATGTGGGAGATACATACAATGAATATTATACAGCCCTTAAAAGGGATGAAATGCTGACACATATTACAACATGGAGTAACCCCAAAGACATTCTGGTAGGTGAAATAAGCCAGACACAAAAGGACAAACACTGCATGATTCCACTTGTATGAGGTACCTGGAGCAGTCAAAAATCAGAGAGGCAGAAAGTAGAATGCTGACTTGACTTGGGTTATTTAGTGAGTACAGTATTTCGGTTTGAAACAGTGACCAAATTCTGGACTTGAACAGTAGTAATAGTTACAGAATAATGTGAATGTGCTTCGTGCCATAAATTATGCATTTGAAATAATTAAAATGGCAAATTTCATGTTAGGTATATTTAATTTAAAAATAAAAATTAAAGAACATTGCCTTGAATCCAGCCCCTCCAACTAGCAGAGCCGCTGACCTATCTAAACAGCGCAGCTGACCCCAGACACCTGGGCCTCAGCTCCCCGCGCACACCTTCGCCCGCCCCCCGCTCCCCGCCATCCTTCCCCCCCCCATCCTCCCTCCTCCTTCCCCATCCCTGCACCAGAGGCGCATCCCTGCAGCCCTGGCTGGTCTCACCGCGCAGGCGCAGAGCTGAGGCTGGGTGGGCAGGAGGAGGCGTGGCCTCACTAAGCGCCTGTGCCCAATTCCAGCTGCAAGTGTTGTGGGGTTAATGATGCCCAGGTTGGGCACCCCGGCCCGCTGGCCACGTGGAGACCTGCACTGCACACGCGCAAACCGAGCGCCCGCGTCAAAAGACGAAGAGAGCGCGCGCTCCCCACGTCCTGCGTGTCCGGCTGCCGGGCTTCCGTCTGTGCCGCGACTCCCTCCGGGCCGGGCTGGCGCGCCCGCGTCTGAAGAGCGATGCCCCGGGAGATCATCACCCTGCAGCTGGGCCAGTGCGGCAACCAGAGTGAGCGAGCTCGCGCCGGGCCCTGCCAGCCTCGGGTTTTGCCTGTTGGGGTCCCACTCAAGTGCTTGGCATCCTTCTGTTGTCCTTTCCCTCCCATGACCTCCCGTCCCCCTGCCCCTGCCCTGCTGCGCATGATGCACCAGCCCCAGCCCCAGAGCTACGCTTCCAGCCCTGGGCTGCGAAGGCTCCCAGATCAGGGCTTTTGGATCTAGCCTCTGAGTCTGTCAGCCGATGTGCCCAACCCTGGGCTTCTGAGGCCTGTGACTAGCAGACCCAGTATCTCTCCCCATTCCCTAGTTGGGTTCGAGTTCTGGAAACAACTGTGCGCCGAGCATGGGATCAGCCCGGAGGGCATCGTGGAGGAATTCGCCACCGAGGGCACTGACCGCAAGGACGTCTTTTTCTACCAGGTGCTCCAGCGAGTTGGCCAGGGGGCTTGAATGCAAGGGTAACAGACTGGTCTTGGGAAATCCCGCTGGGCACAAGGGTCAGGGTGGCTGGCTTAAGGAGGGAGGGCAGGCAGGCAGGAGCCAGAGTTGGGAGGAGGGAGGACTGAGCAGGCCTTTGCTGAGTGGGCCCCCTCCTGGACTCCTGTTGTCAGGCAGACGATGAGCACTACATCCCCAGGGCTGTGCTGCTGGACCTGGAGCCCCGGGTGATCCACTCCATCCTCAACTCCCCCTACGCCAAGCTCTACAACCCAGAGAACATCTACCTGTCAGAGCATGGAGGAGGAGCTGGCAACAACTGGGCCAGTGGGTTCTCCCAGGTAGGCAGATGGCCATCCCAGGAACCCTTGATATGCCCTCCCTCAGGCGAAGCGGGCTCAAGCAGCCTGGGGATCTAATTAGACTAAATTAACAATAAAAAGGAGACAAGGGGATGCCCTGACAAGAGGGATAGCCTGGGAGAGGTCTATGCAAACTGCAAATTATTTGCAAAGTAACTTTTCCGAGTTGAGGGCCACAGCTGAGGCTGTGCTTGAGGGTGGCAGCAGTGTCCCTGGGGTAGCATTTTTGGTGCTGAAAAGAGATACCCTCGCCCTAACCGGTTTGGCTCAGTGGATAGAGTGTCAACCTGGGGACTGAAGAGTCCCAGGTTCGAATCCAGTCACGTTGTGGTTGTGGGCACATCCCCAGTAGGGGGTGTGCAGGAGACAGCAGATTGATGTTTCTAATTCACTCTTCCTCTCTGTAAAACAAACAAACAAACAAACAAAAAACAAATAATAAAATACATTTTTTTAAAAAAGAGAGAGATGCTCTCCAGAATTCTCATGCTGACCTTCCCTCCGGTCTCTATGCAGGGTGAGAAAATCCACGAAGATATTTTTGACATCATAGATCGAGAAGCAGATGGAAGTGACAGCTTAGAGGTGAGGTTTTGCCCCACTGAAAAAAAAAAAACAAGAAGGCTGAAAAGTGCTGGGGAAATGTCAGGCGGTAGCCTGGACAGGTGGTGGGATGGGGCAATTAGAGTCAAAACTGATTTATTGAGCATCTGATGTGAGCTATTGAGGTAAACAGAGTCCTTGTCCTCAAGGAGATCCTAATCTGGATGCACCAGCTTCTGAGGTATGAGTCATCTTTCCCAAGGAGCCTCAGCCTGGATGGACACAGAGGAAGGCTTGAGACGCGAGTGTGTTGGGACTGGGGAGTGAGACCAGCCTGAAGTCTCTTCCCAGATCTCTGGAGACTGCCTTTCTATCCTTCATCTGCAGGGCTTTGTGCTGTGTCACTCCATCGCTGGGGGGACGGGTTCTGGCCTAGGCTCCTACCTCCTGGAGCGGCTGAATGACAGGTAAAGCCTGTGCTTGGGAAGAGGGCATTAGCCCTGGTTCCCTGGGTAATGTCTTTCTTTTTTGTAATCACGTTTTTTCTCTTGGACTGGAAGACTTGCAACTAGTCTTTGAGTCCTAGGTAGGAACAGACCTGGCCACCCAGGGAACACCTTGCAAACAGTAACTCCGGGAGGGGTGTTTACCTAGGGAGAGGAGGGCAACTAGAGTGTGATGCTTTTGGCTTATCCTCTTTCTTTCTTTCTTTCTTTCTTTCTTTCTTTCTTTCTTTCTTTCTTTCTTCTTTCCTTCATCCTCACTCGAGGATATGCTTATTGATTTTATTTTTATATGTTTTTATTGATTTCAGAGAGAGGAAGAGATAGAGACATCAATGATGAGAATCATTGATTGCCTGCCTCCTGTAGGCTCCCTACAGCCAGAAACTTCGGCATGTGCCCTGACAGGGAATCAAACTGTGACCTATTGGTTTATGAGTTGATGTTTAATCACTGAGCCATACTGGCTGGGTGAGGCTTATCCTTTGTGGCTCTTGGGCTCTTTTTTTTTTTTAATCTTTATTTTTCAGTTTATTAATTACATTGTCCCCCCCCTCCCCCCGCATAGCTCCCCTCCACCCAGTACCCATCCCACCCTCCGCCCTCACCTCCCCACCACTATCCTCTCCCATAATTGCATGATTTTTGTCCAGTCTCTTGCTGCACTTCCCACACCCTTTTTCTCCCCAAGAATTGTCAGTCCATTCCCTCTCTATGTCCATCATTCTGTTATATTCACCAGTTTATCCTGTTCATCAGATTATTAATTCACTTGATTTTTAGATTCATTTGTTGATAGATGTGTATTTGTTGTTCATAATTTGTATTTTTATCTTTTTCTTCTTCCTCTTCTCAAAGAATATCTTTCAGCATTTTATATAATATTGGTTTGGTGGTGATGAAGTCCTTTAGCTTTTTCTTATCTGCGAAGCACTTTATCTGACCTTCAATTCTGAATGATAGCTTTGCTGGATAGAGTAATCTTGGTTGTAGATTATTGCTATTCATCACTTTGAATATTTCTTGCCATTCCTGTCTGGCCTGAATAGTTTCTGTTAAGAAATCTGCTGACAATCATATGGGTGCTCCCTTACAGGTAACTAACTGTTTTTCTCTTGCTGCTTTTAATATTCTCTCTTTGTCTTTTGCTCTTGGCATTTTAATTATGATGTGCCTTGGTGTGGTCCTCTTAGTGTTCCTATATATTGGGGTTCGGTGTACTTCTTGGACTCCTAAATCAATTTTTTTCACCAGGTCGGGGAAGTTTTCTGTCACTATTTCTTCAAATAGATTTTCATTGTCTTGCTCTCTCTCTCTTTTTCTGGCAGCCCTATAATTCGGATGTTGGTATGCTTGAGGTTGTCCCAGAGGCCCCTTACACTATCTTCAATTTTTTGGATTCTTTTGGTTTCTTGCTTTTCCAGCTGAGTGGATTTTACCTCTTTGTATTTCAAATCTTTAACTTGGTTCTTGTGGTCCTCTAGAGTACTTTTAGGTTTTTTAATAATATTTTTTATTTCAGTCAGTGTATGCTTAATTTCTGGTTGGCCCTTTTTCATATCCTTGAGGGTCTCGTTCATATCCTTGTAGATCTCGTTCATATCGTCGTAGGTCTCATTCATTTCCTTGTAGATTTTGTTCATTTCCTGGTAGGTCTTGTTCATTTCCTCATAGGTCTCATTAAGTTCATTGGCCTTTTCTAGGAGCCTCTTGAAAAGACTTATAACTGTGGTTTTGAATTCTATGTCCAGTCCTTTTTTTCCCTCCATGTCTTTCACATCTGATTTCTTTCCATGTCTCTGCATGGTGGCTGTTTTCCTGAGTTGGTCTATTAGCTTTGTGTGGTAGATGTCCTCTAAGGGACAGTGGCTCAGCCTCCACAGTTACCTGAGGTGTATATGGGTTTGCACAGTCTATTCGAAGTTAAGCCTAGATTAATCGTTAGCACTAGGAGGGTTTGACCTCCAGGCCAATTGTCTGTGATGTTCAGCTGTGCTCAGGTTGGATGGGTGGAGTCTCTGGGCCAAGCAGGCAGTGTCAGCTCCGCCCTATGCAGCCCCAGGGACTCTGTGCCGGTGGCAACAGCCACCAGCACCTCTGAGAGAGAGCTGCTGCTGAGCTCCACCCGCTGCTGGAGAATTCAGCCTCTCCCCAAATGAGTCTGCACACCCAGCGTCTCACCCAGGATCGTAAAACAATGCAGTCTGGCGGTTTCCCGAACAAGAGAGTAAGTCACGGGTGCTCTCTGCGAGGTCACGCAGCTGTACTGTTCCCAAGTTCACGCGCAGTCTGCACAACCTCGCCCTCCACAAGCTTGCAGACCCTTGCCGCGCCCGAGTTTCGGCGTGCCTCCCCACTGTCCAGTTTTTACCCCTTATGATTGTGGGTTCCCTGGATTTTGCCCTGAGCTGGGGAATCAGTGCAGTGGGACGTCTTTGTCTCCCCTGTTCGAGAAAACCAGCGGGTTTTCAGCTGCCCGTCCTATCCGCTGGTGCGTGCACTGCTCCAAACCTCTCTCCACGTGTATCTTCAACGCTGTCCGCCGCCGCTCCTCTGAGTCACAGTGTCTTATCTTCACTTTTATTTGTGAAATTTTCACTCAGTTGTAGTTTTGAAATTGTTGTGTATGGCAGCAAGATAGGTGTTTACCTATGCCGCCATCTTGGTTTATCTCGTGGCTCCTGGGCTCTTAAGGCTCAGTTCTGACCTTACACCCTTTTGTATAAGAATTTTGGAGGCACTTGGAAAGGAATGGCCCCTGTGTTCCCCAGAAAAGACAGAAATAGGCAGTGATGGAGCTGCCTTCCCCTTTCCTCACTCTCAGATACTCTAAGAAGCTGGTGCAGACCTACTCAGTGTTTCCCAACCAGGACGAGATGAGCGACGTGGTGGTCCAGCCCTACAACTCACTACTCACCCTCAAGAGGCTGACCCAGAACGCGGACTGTGTGGTGAGCTTACGAGGAGGAAACGGGGGGTTGGCTTCACCTCCCAAACCAGGAGACGCATAACCTGCCCTTCCTGAGCCCCAGCTAAGAGAACAGATGAGCAGCAAATCCATCCTCGTAGCCCAAATTATGAAATAAGGACCAGATCCCAAGTTGCTTACAATCCTCCACGTGTCCCCCTTACTTAATGCCTACTCATGCTTACATTTTCAGCACAGAGGTCACTTTGTTAGCATAAACTTTCCTGACCACTCGTCAAGGTCAAATGCCTTTGTGCATATTTCTGGCAGTAACTATACTTTCCTGTGGTTTTATATTTAATGTCAGTCTCCCTCCACTAGACTGTAGACTGGGCAAGGGGGAAGACCTTGCCTGTTTACACCCTTGGTATCTCCAGAACCAGGCTCAGTGCATGGCACATGGGGGTCATCAAATATTTGTTGACTGCACTGGATGCTAGAAGTGTCTCAGGATGCCCCAGACACAGTACATGCCTTTTAAAATAATACACTTACTTCCTGGTTTTGGACTTTAGAGGGGGAATAAGCTAATAACTTATTTCTCTGCCCCCTTTCTCCTCAAAAAGGTGCTGTGACCCTCTTCTGTCCCCCCAGGTGGTGCTGGACAACACTGCCCTGAACCGGATCGCCACGGACCGCCTGCACATCCAGAACCCCTCCTTCTCCCAGATCAACCAGCTGGTGAGCTGCTACTTCTGGATTCCTTTGGACTGGAACCCCTTCCTACTAGAACACTTGTCTGGGGAAGGGAGGACCCCCGCCCCCAACCAGGCCAAGACCCATGACATGGCATCCCTGTCCCCAGGTGTCCACCATCATGTCAGCCAGCACCACCACCCTGCGCTACCCTGGCTACATGAACAACGACCTCATCGGCCTCATCGCCTCACTCATTCCCACACCACGGCTCCATTTCCTCATGACTGGTTACACCCCCCTCACCACGGACCAGTCGGTAAGAACAGCCCTCAGTGTCTCAGGCCCAGCTGGCCCTGGGCCCAGAAACCTCTAACCTAGCCTTCCTCCTTCCCTGCTGCCCCAGGAGGCTCTGTGCTCGGGGACCGGCACAGACTGTAAGACTTCCTTGCTGACTTGCTCTCCTCCCTCCCTTGCCTTTGGCTCCCTGCAGGGTCTGGGCTGTATGGGATCTGCTTAGGCTCCTGCACAGGGGCATGAGTTTGCTGAGCTGAGGCTGGCTGAGATTCCTGATCCCACAGCAGAGGCTCAGTATAGGCCTGAATCGAAAGACACTCCCCAGAGAGGCCATATGCCCCGAGTCTGGTGGGGCACAAGTGTTACTTCCTCTTCTGTGCCCTGAGTGCTGGCCTGGTCCCCGTGGCCCTCTGTCCCCCCAGGTGGCCAGTGTGAGGAAGACCACGGTCCTGGATGTGATGAGGCGGCTGCTGCAGCCCAAGAACGTGATGGTGTCCACCGGCCGGGACCGGCAGACCAACCACTGCTACATCGCCATCCTCAACATCATCCAGGGCGAGGTGGATCCCACTCAGGTAGGTGAAGCCCCTTCGTTCCACCCTGGAACCCGCAGGGGTAGAGGAGAGGCGACCACCACCACCCCTGTGCCCACCCCAGGTCCACAAGAGCCTGCAGAGGATCCGGGAACGGAAGCTGGCCAACTTTATCCCCTGGGGCCCAGCCAGCATCCAGGTGGCCCTGTCCAGGAAGTCTCCCTACCTGCCCTCTGCCCACAGGGTCAGTGGGCTCATGATGGCCAACCACACCAGCATCTCCTCGGTGAGGCTAGTCTGGTCTTTGGCCGCTCTGTTCCACTAGCCCCTTCATCATTCTCCCTCCCATCTATTCCAACCTCCCTATCCTGCACTGGCTCTTCCCATCACGGAGATTTCTCTCTTCCAGCTGTTTGAAAGTTCCTGCCAGCAGTACGACAAGTTGCGGAAGCGGGAGGCCTTTCTGGAGCAGTTCCGGAAGGAGGACATCTTCAAGGAGAACTTTGATGAGCTGGACAGATCCAGGGAGGTTGTGCAGGAGCTCATCGATGAGTACCACGCAGCCACGCGGCCAGACTACATCTCCTGGGGCACCCAGGAGCAGTGACTTCCTCACCCCTCACCACCACCCCTGGATAGTAAGCTCCGTTCCATCTTGCCAGTCCCTCTATCGCACAGTCCCTTCACCAGCAACCTTTTTAAGGTTCCTCTCCAGCCCAGAAGCTAACCCTACTCCCTCTCCCATGCCTTTACCTTTGATTTGCTTGTTTACATCTAATAAAATAATAAAGCTTGGTTGTGAATATATTCAGGTTTTGGTCTGTGACTATAGGGATGAGAAGGGACCTCCATGTTCCCTCCCAGTGCCCGGGTATGTGGGGTAGGGTGACCTTAACCTGCAACCTTCTTACCACTTAGTCCAGGTCTTACTTAGTGTGTCTGTTTTCCTTAACATCCTTTGCCTAGAACTAGGCTGTTCCACTGGTTAGTCCTACTCTGAAGACTACAGAGGACTGATTATGGAGGTTTGCTCTCTCTCCCTAAGCTCCTACACACCCCAGGGTGGATGAATGTTGCTGCAGCCTCCTTTACTCAGGAATGAGGCTGTAAGGACTGCTGGAGGGCCAGCATGCTGAGGACAGGAAACCTGGGACTCTATAGTTTCCCAGTGCCCTAGAGAAATGAGAGACACCTAGGGGTATCAGATCCTCAGGAAATCAACCCCATTCAATCTGATCTGAGAAAGGAGCAACAGACCTCAGGAGTAGGGCTGAGCCCATCCTGACAAGCTCTTTATCTGTGCCAGAGAAGATCCTGGATCTCTAATCCTGCCCCAGGTTTCTCTCCATTCCAGGGCAAAGCAACAGGGCACACCAAAAATGGATCTAACCAGGCCTTTCAAGCTAGATACCAGGGTAGGAGACTGGGCAGTGGTAGTCCTGATGACTCACTGCCCTCTGGCCTCTGGCCTCTGGGACACCAGGAGGCCACCTGTGTGCACTCATTGGAGAAGAGTAATTGCCAGCTTCCACAACTGCCCTCTTACCTACCCCACCCATCATCCAGTGGCAGCGTACTGGCCAGGAAGAGGTTAAATCCAGACAGTCACAGCGGGTGGAGCCCTGTGGCATCCAGACTTCCCTCAGTGCTGGTAAAAGCCCAGAGTGTGGGCGTCCCCAGGGGTGGAGCTCTGAGCTATGGGGCTCCAACTTGTCCCACTGACAAACTCCCACAGGAAGGGTTTGTGTAAATAAGGATATTTTTTTTTTTTTTGCTTCTCTTCTACAAATAAATTAAGAAACAAACTAGAAAATTGCACCCATTGCAGCCCTTGGGTGTGGGGTATGCCCTGTCCCTGCAGGGCTAAAAGGGTCCATGGTTCCCTCAAATCTCAGAGCAGTCCAGATCCAGGCTGGAGAAGGAAGGGAGGTCGTGACCTCTTGGCAGGCTCATTTCTGCAGCTGCCCCAAACAGCCAGAGTGTCCCTGGGGCTCGTCCAGGCCTGGGCGCTGGCTGGGAGAGGAGCTGTCTGGCAGGTCTTGGCATGAAGGAGAAGGAGTGCTGCAGGGCCTCTCAGGGGAGGGGTTAGCCAAGTAGGCATTCACCAGCTGCATGATCTCTTCCACCTAAGAAAGGGCAGAGGGCAGAAGTGGTGACTGGGTTCTCCTGTCTCACCCTCCACCCAGGCTCCTCACCAAGGCCTCACATGAGCTGCCCAACAAGCTTTCCTTCCTCAACACCAGTCTCTCTCTCCCTATGTGCCAGTCTCCCTTCCTTCTTTGCGCTCCTCTCATAAGCCAAGTTCATTCCCATCTCAGGGCCTTTGCACTTGCTCTTCCCTCTAACTGGAATGCTGTCCCCGTAGGACTTCCTGTGGCTAGTTTTGATGCCACCTTCTTGGAGTATATCTTCCTGACCATCCTACATAATGCCACACGGCCCTTTCCTTTGTAGCATTTATCACTCTATTAACTAGTCCACACCCCTCTTTCCCAACTCACCTGGGGGCTCTGCAGGAGGAGCTGGCTCTCACCCACCCTCAGTGCCAGGGTGTGGGGGCCCATCAGCTGGCAGGTGGCCACACGACCATAGCTGACACTGTGGATAGGCTCTGTCTCACCGGGTCGGGAGAGGGACATGGCCTTGGCTCCCAGGCCCAGGCATAGCTTCTGTGGAGCGCCCCCACCAGGCTCCTGGGGACAGACAGGCAGAGTCAGGGTGCAAACAGACGACCCTGCAGCATTATCTGGTGGGAAGAGATGGCCTAGAGCAGGAAGATCCCCAGTCCCCCTATGAACCACAGTGAATGTGTGGAGGAGGGGCTAAAACTCCAAAAATGTGAGGGCCCAAGGACCAGTGATTCCTGGGGTCTGAGATGGACAGCTGTGCTGGGTGCAGGGAGTGAAGTGACCCACAGTGGGGGCCTCTGGCTCTGGGGCAAAGGTGTGGGGCGTGGGCCACCAGAGTCCCCGTCTCCCTTCTCCCCCTCACCGTGCTCAGCTCCAGAACTTCATACCGAGCAGCGCCGAACCCTGGACACTGCGCCGCCAGAGCCAGGTAGGCAGCCATGGCCTCAGCTCGGCCCATGCCCCGGAGCCGCTTCCAGCCGCCCAGCACGGCAGCCGCCATGCCGGCACCGCCTCCTCCCTCTCGGACCGCGCTTCCCGCGGGGTGGCCGGCCCCAGTGCGCCGGGCCCGCTCCGCTCGCCTCTTGGCCAGGTCCGAGCTCCAGATCGCCCCGGCCAGCAGGGCGGCGGAGGGGGGCGGCCTGGGGATCGGGCGGGGAGGGTCTTCCCGCGGCCGCGGCCGGGCCGGGGGCGGCAGCAGGCGGTCCAGGCGCGGCAGGGGCGCCCTCGGGGAGAAGTCCCGGTGCAGGCTCTGCAGGCGCAGCGCCGCCAGGGCGCGCAGCGTGTCGTCGGGCGGGGGAGGCTGGCCACGCAGCAGCAGGGCATGAGCCTGCGGGGAGGCACTGGCATCAGCGAGGCGGCGGCGGGGGCTGGGCCGTCGTGCCCACACCTTGGGGCGAGGAATCTGAGGTCTAGGTTCGAGGAAAGCCTCCCGCAGGGTTGCCACAACGCCGCAGACACGTGATGGCCCAACAAGGGGGGGTTCACGCTCGGGGACCTATGGGGGTGCCAATGCTACAATCCTCACCTGCTCGAAGAGGAAAGGCAGCTCGTGGCCGTCGGGGGACAGCCCCTCGGGGCGCAGAGGTCCGTGAAGGCGCAGACACAGTTTCCAACCGGAGTCCGGCGTGTCTTCCGGGGCGGCTTCCTCCGCCGCCAAACTGCGATGGAGACCCCGGCGCTGAGCGAAGCGGTGGCAGCCCGCATCCCCCAAGGGTTGGGGCGGGATGGGGCCCAGCTTGGGGAGGGGCTGTGGGCGCGGGGCCCCTCGGAGTTGAGATTGGAAACTCCATTGCAAACCGGGTCCATCTTAGAGCCAGCAAACTGGGCTGTGCGGGACCAGGGGGAGTGCGCACGGTTTGCTTACAGCCCGATCTAAGTTCAGAGGGAGATGGGCTAACGGAGAGGTGGGCTGGGGCTGGACATTTACTTCTCAAACCTGGTGAGCACGTCAGCCACGAGGGTGCCCCCCGCCAGGGCTCGCTCCTGGGCCCCTCGCTGCTCGTACAGCGCGAAAGCGTTGCGACTTCGGGCCAAGCCCAGCCGCCCCACCAGCTCTCGAGCAACCTGGGGGGCAGAGTCAGGCCGCTCAGGGGTCTTGTCAGCGCGGCTGGAGGGAGGAGGTGGTCCACCTGGAGGGGTCTCTCCAGTCTCCGTCCTGCCCCACATACCCTGACCCAAATGATGACTCTCCAACTCGGGGCAACCCTGGGGCCCGCGCACCGGGGGAGCTAGCTGCTCATGGGAAGCTGGGAGGAAGGGCTGACGTTTTGGGGTTCTCTCTCTGATCCTACCTCCGCAGCCGTGGTGTGGGAGTCGATGGCCACGGGGCAGGCTCCAGCCCCTGGACAGTGCACGGTGCACAGCAGCTCCTGCCGTCGGCTCAGCGCGGAAATCTCGGCCAGGGACGGCACCAGCTCTCGGCCGCGAGTCCGGCCCAGCGCTCTGCGGATGAAGCGCGCGTATTCCGCCAGCTCCGAGTCGGGGAGCGCCTGCTCGGTCCTGGGTGAGTGAGCACCCCTGGTCAGGACTCAGAGGGCTTTCCTTTTCCCCTCCTTCCCATTCTTCTACAGTTCATCCCCTCCCCTCGAGCTCTAAGGCCCATCAAGGCAGCGACAGGCTCCTCTGCACCCACCCCTGGCGCTCGGTGAGGGGCTTGAACGGCTTTCCAAGGCTCCTGGCGGCTCTCTCCCCACTGCCCCTCCCACTTCCCAAAGTCTCCCAGGTCCCCCTTCCGGCTGAAATCTGAAATCCAGCTGCTTTTCGCTTTCTACCCGAAAAGCCCGGGCGCTGGACTGCATTGGCCCCAAGGAAAGGCGCCCTTTTGACTATTCCTCCGCCCAACCGGGGCTCCTTTCTGCAATTCCTCCGCCTGCAAGTGAGATGTGGTCTTGTCACTCCCAGAAAAGCACTGTTCATACTAGCAGCGGCCTTGACCTTGGGCAAACCCCTCCCCTTCATCGGGTTTACGTTCTTCACCTGCCAAACCCTTTGGAAAGGCCTGTCCTTCCCTCCCAGCTCTCTCACCTCTCCAGATGTCCCAGGAGATGCTCCCGTACAGCCCCCCCAGGCCGGAAGGTACAGCTCATACAGGTGAGGAGCTGCCAGTACCGCAGGGCCGCGGGGTCTTGGGTAGCCGGGAGCCCGGGGGGACCCGCAGGGCCCGAGGTCTGCTTAGCCAACTGCAGAAAGAGCTCGTCGCGGAGCGCGGGCAGGTCCCGGCAGGTCTGGAGGACACCCTGCATCAGGGGCCCAGGACGCCGCGCCCCCTCCAGGGCCTGCAGCGCCAGGAACAGCCGTACGGCCTCCTCGCGCAGGGGTGCGTAGCCAGGACCTGCAGGAGGGCGGGGGGCGGAGGGGCGGTTTGGAGAGGGGACACAGAGCTGAGCCCTGGGAGGAAAGCAGGACCAGGGGAGGTCAGAGGGAGTGTAAGGGAGCAGAGGGTGGCAGGGAAGGGAGAGTACGAACGACAGGAAGAGTGAAGGGAAAGCAATGGTCCCCACAGAGCCAAACTCAACCCTGCCTCCCAGGCAGCTTCCCTTCTGCTAAAGCTGCACTGCCAGTTAATAAGGTGGAGGGACAGACTAAAGGACACAGGTTCTGTAACTGGACACTGAGAGCCCAGAAAACAGGCTGCACTGGGAGTCAGAAGACCAGGGTTCTTCTCCCCACTCCTCCTACTCCTCCAGCTTGACGACCTGGCCGGTCACTAACCCTCTGGGCAGAAACAGCTGATGAGGTGAGCACACCTCCCACAGCGTGGCTTTCCCACCACTTGTAAAGGTAGGATGGCCCGGTCTTAAGGGCATGACAAAAGAACAGAAAACAGGGTAAAAACTCATGAAAGAACACCAGGAGTCATAACAAAAGGTCAGGGGACTCTTTCCCTCCCCATGTGGGAGTCTGCTTGTTTCTCAATAAATTTCCACCTTTGCTATTAAAACAAACAAACAAAGAAAGGTTGAAGGGGGCCTTTTCATGTGTGATGGCTTCCCACCCTACCACCCTGGGTATCCCTCTGCTTAGCTTCTGGTTTCAGCTTCCTTCTTTAAAATGTGGGGGGCTGGGAAGGTCCCCTGAGGACGCCCTAGGTCTCAGGTGAGGCATTCAGATCCCCCATCCAAGGGACTGGGCCACTGGCACCACTCACCTGGGGCGCTGACTCCATAGGGCAGGGGCAGAAGGGGGGCGTACAGAGCCCCACTGGTGTGCCTCAGAATAGGGTTCCTTCCGTAAATGAGGGCCACGGCCTCTGGGTCCCCGCAACTCTCCTAGAGGCCAAGGACAGGATCACAGTGATGGAGAAGGGGGTTCGGTTCCCCATGAACCCGGAAAGCCGCGGGGCCCACCACCCTCCTCTTCCTCCACGGGGTTCCCTCTCCCACCTGAATGTCCCTGAGCAGCAGCTGGGTGGGCGTCTCCAGCGGCGCCTTAGAGCCGATCACTTCTCGCAGCGCCACCCCCCAGCGCTCAGCCTCGGCCTGCCGCGGGGAGCAGAGCCCGACGCTGTGCTTCCGCCCAGACACGGTCACTAACCACAGACCTGCGGGAAGGAGAGGCCGCGGGGAGCAATCAGGGCCAGCCGGGGCTCCCACCCAGGCAGGGAGGAGCGTTCTCACAAGGGCTCACCGGTCTCCTTGGGCCTGCGCTCCGGGCCGGTCACTGAGCACAGGCTGGTGAGCACCAGGCTCCCGAGGCGCCGCGCCCCCTTCCCGCTGCTGCTGAACTGGTCCAGGGAGTCCCGGGTGAGCACGAACCAGGCCCGGCGCGGGGGCAACCAGGGCCGAGCCCCTCGTCCGCGGGGCTCGCGGTACAACCAACCTGGGGGGAGGGGACCAGCAGGCGAAGGCATTATCCCCAGGAGCTTGGGGACCAAGGGGCACCCAGAACGCATGAGATGGGTACTCACCTTTCACCACAACATCCGCGTCCTCCTCCAGCGGCCCCTTCTCGGGGATGAGGCTCCGCGTCTCCTCCCAGCTCTGCAGCCTGGGCCAGAGAGGAGGAAGGGTTGGGCGAGGCTGCCCGTCCTGCACCCCACCTCCAGGGGGCTCCTCAATAGGGGTTCCCCCACGGCAAGGGGTGCCTGCTCCCGGCCTGGGCACCCCTCCCCCAGGCTGTGGGAACTGCCGGGCCCATCTGACTTCTCACCAAAAATAGCCCAGACCACCCCCCCTTCCTCCCGGCGCCCCCAGCCAGACCGCCCCCTCGGGACCCCAGCCAAACCACAGCGTCCGGCCCGGCGTAAGGACTCTCCCTTATTGCACAATCGGGAGAGGGAAGGCGGCGAGGATGGGGGTCCTGGGGACAGGCTGGGGCCTCCCAACCATGGATGGGGTGCAGAGGAGGTGCTCACCTGTGGGGGATCGGCCCGCTCCTCCCAGGCTGAGTCAGCGTCACGTCCAGGGGGCCCTGGGGAAACAGACTCAGGATCAGAGCCCTCCTCTTGGGATGCGCAGGGCTTCCTCCCCCGACAGTGGTGCTCAGAGGATGAAGAAATCAAGAAGCGGGGTCTCTGTGATGGAGCTAAGATGGCCGGGTTCCCCCCCCCCGCCCCCTCCCCCCCCAGTTTCTACAGCACAGCTGGAGCTAAAAGGCCTGGTCTGGGTCACACTTCAAAGATGCAGTCAGGGGTTTGGGAGGGTGTAAAGAGCACTGGACAGGGAGTCAGGAGACCTGGACCTTAATACCAAGTCTGGCACTAACTGCCCAGGGATGTAAGAGAGGAACCTCGAAGTCCCCTTCAGTCCTTGGACCTTAGCTTCCCGACCTCTGAAAAGGGAGAGGTGGATGGAGTCTCTTTTCGCTCTGGCAGGTTCCAAGACACCCCCTCCCCCTCCTTTTCCCTTTTGGCTAGTGGGGCAGGCCGGAAGTGGGCACAGTGGTGAATGAAGGGGCGAGGGTCCCTTCAGTACAGGGCTTAGGGCTTTCTCCAAGGGCTTCTATGCCCTTTCAGACACCACTGAGCCTCAATGTAACCAGAGACCCAGTCCCTCTGGGCTCAGGACGGGCTGGCCAGGCTGAGGAATGGTACACTCTCGGGGCAATGCCATAGGAGATTTTGCGCCTCGGGACCCCCCCCCCCCCATTGCCTTAGAACTTCAACTGTAGACTGGGGGGGGGGGGGGCTCTGAGAGGCCACAAACCCATCCAGGAGCCAGGTCAGGCAGGAACAGTTCCACCGTCCCACTGCGAGAAGACTGCTAAAGCCAAGTGTGGAAGGTGGGGGAGGGGGGGCCAGGGACACCTGTCCCCAAGCTCCAGGGAGGGGGGGTGGAGGTGGAGCATGAGGGAAGCCATGGCCTGATTTACAGAGCCGACCCTGCCCAGCCTAGAAGCTTGGGGACGCCTGGGTCCTGTGGGTTCCTAAGGCAGAAAGACGCACCCATTTTCTGGAGGGTCTGAGAGGGGCTCTTGGCCACCCCACCACCAAGGGCAGGTGCTGACCACTCTTAGACCAACTCCCCTAATCGCGGTCCCCCATTTCCCTCCCTCCCTCTATATTTATCCGACCTCCGCCTCCGCCAGGTGCTGGCGCTGGCCCTGGCGGCGGCACAGCCCGCCCCACTCGGGCACGGAGCCACCGGGCCTGCTGGGGACCCCTGGGCGGGGATGGGAGCCTGACCCAGGACGTAGCACCAGGAAGCCCGGTTGCCAGTCTGCAGGGGAATCAGAGAGGGGACGGGACGTCGGGGGAAGGCGATCTCCCACACCCACGGTGCCTCAGTTTCCCCACGAAGAGGAGATTGGACAAAATCTGGGAGACGAGTGTTGCTCAGACCCATATCCCCTCCGGATTTCCAAGGAGGCTCACCAGGGCGGGCCCAGAGTTCTGTCCTGAGGGTAATGACGAAGGGTCCTCGAAGAGTGGTGGCCCCCAGCTCCCTCTCCGTGGGGTCCCCGCCGCGGATCCTAACCGGAGGGGGCGGCCTCCCCTTGCCCAGGACCCCGAGGTGGGAGCTCCCGCATCTGGGCCCAGCGCTTACGACCTCGGGGCGCAGAGGACCCAGGCGTCCTAGCCGCCCAGCCGGCCCCTCCACATTCCTCGGCGCTGGCGGAGGCGGAAGGAGATGGGATGGGACGCGGGCCGGGCGGGGAAGGGAGAGGCAGGGCCAGGTCGGGCCACGCGTGACGCCTCCCCGCCTCGGGGCCCCAGCAGGTGGACGGCACCCAGCGCGAGGCCCACGGGCATATCCCAGCAGGGCTGCTCCCGGGGACTCCTGACCCCCAGGCAGAAGCCTCTCCCACTCCGCAGCCGGCCTGGAGCGCGGTGCGTGGCTGGAGCCTGGAGCAGGACCCGGCGAGGCGGCCGGTGTGGGGAGAGGGATTGAGACGAGGCTCCAAACCCCCAGGACTTACCCTCCCGCTGCCTGGACTTGGGGTCCGCAGTTCAAAGGTCTCCTCGTCCTCGTCCTCGTCTCCGTCCCCGCTCAGCTCGCCGTCCCCGTAGTCCCGGTGTAGAAGAGTAAAGCCTCGACGGCAGCAGAGGAGCCACCACAATCCCCCGGGGAGAGGCATCCGGGCGAGCAGCCGGGGGAAGGGAGAGCCGGCCGCCGGCGGCCGAGCTGCAGAGGGTCGCAGGACTGGAGGTGCTCCGACCCGACCAGGGGGAAGATGAGGCGGGTGGAGGAGAAGGGAGAAGGGAACGGAGAGAAAGCAGAGTCTGGCGCTGAGGTAGCAGGGGTGGTTAGCTGGAGCCCGCGGGGGGCTCCGTGTCTGGGCCCCCAGAGGGGGAGGGGGGAAAGCGTCTAGGACCCAGGGGGAAAGATGGAGCAATGTCCGGAGCTGGGAAGTAGTGTCCCTTGTAGTGTCCAGCCCTGTGGGGGGCAGTGTCCGGTGCAGAGTCCAAGGTGGGCAGCTGTCCAAGCTCCAGAGAGAGTCGTGTCCGGCAGAGCGTCCGGTGGCCGGGGCCCGGGCCGCGCGCGTTGCGCTCCCTGCAGCCCGGGGACTGGCGCGCTAGGGGCGCGAGCACAGCGCCGGGACCCGCCTCCCAAGTCCCCTCCCCTCTGTCCCCCCTCCTTTCTCTCCTCCCTTCTTTACAGGGCAGGGTCCAGTGACGTCACAGCCTCCTCCGCCCAATCCCGGAGCCTGGCGCCGGGCGCGGCCGCCAATCAAGCGCCTGGAACGGCGGTGGCTTGCGTCACGTGACTCTGGCTTGTTGACAGTGGGGAGGGGCAAGGCACTAGGGAAGCGCGGGGCGGAGCGGAGTGAGTCCAGTCCCGGTCTCTGAGGTCGGCCCGAGTGCTGGTGACGTCACGGGAGCCTGCCTTCAAGCTGTGGTTTTAACTCTTGGCTCGCCCACCTGCACTGGAACCCCCTCCCGAGAAGCAGCTTTGGGGAACGGAGGGCACGGGCATCGAGGAAGGTCCGACCTCTGTCCTCCAATCCCTGCCTGGTCTCAGGGTCCCTGAGAAAGGGAAGAGCCGTAGCGACCTGCCGCAGGCACAGCACTAGCGGGGGCCCTCTGCCCTCCATGGAGGCCAGTCCCTCGACCTGAGTCACCTCCTTTCCCAAGTGCAGGCCTAGGCCAGAAATAAAACCCGCTGTGGAGAGCAGAGCTCGGCGGACTCCTGTGCGGGAGTGCCTTGGGATTCTGGGGAGTTCTGTTGTATTCGGACAGAGGGGAGGCCTCTCGGTGAAGTCTGCTGTTTCGTGTAGGAAGGGGTTAACCGAGGCGCTGAGCGGCCGGGGCGGGGCGGGCGGGGGGAGGGCCGGGGCCTCTGCGGGCGCGCGCGTGTGTTGCTGACTCAGCGGCGATTCCCGCGGTCTCCGGTGGAGGCTACCAGGTTGCCCCCATGGGGACGGGGGTGTGGGACGTTTTGAGGGTCGGCGCCATCTCCTTGCTTGCCGAGGTTTACGGCCCTGGAGGCGGTGTGGTTCGATCTCAGCCGCCCGGGGCTCTGGGAAGGAAGGCTGGTCGGCACCGAGTGGGGACCTGGAGACCACCCCGCCACGCCACGCCCTTCCTCCCAGGCCCCCAGGCTGTCGGCTGGAGGGGTCGAGGCCGCTTTGCGGACCGGATATTAAACTGCGGAGAGTTGTCGCTCGTGAGCGTCATCCTGCCTGTCGCGATGGTGTAAATTGTGAAACAAAGACCGGAGGCATCAATGCGACTGTCTCTGCAGGTCACCGGGCCTCGCCCTGGCGGGAGATGCGCGTGGTCTGCAGCGAGATTCCCTAGGGATGGAGACACCGCAGCCATTGATTCTCTCCCGGGTCTGGGTCCCAGGCTCCTGCTGCAGGGAAGTTCTTCCCGATGTCTAACCTCTCTCTCCGGCAACCTCGGTGCATTAGACACACAGTCCCCTCCCCCCTTCCCCAGGATAATGACTCTGGAAATTTGCAAATTGGGATTTTCTCCAAGGTGGAAAACTTCGACTCAACTTTTTGCCCCCGCTTTTCGCCACAGAAGAAACTATAGAATGGTCATTAATCCGAAGGCCCACCCAAAACGAAAACCTCTGCCCCGTCCCTATCCCCACGGCACACACAGCCCCCCGCAGCCTCAGCCCGAGCGCTCCAGAGGCCGGGAGCTCGGTGCTGGCCAAGGCAGCCATTACTGGATAGCACTCGGGTTGTTAGAAAGCTCTTCTCTCCGGCGTTTCCAGAGGAACCCCCGCCCCTCCTCGCCTGGTGGCGTTCCCGCCTCACCTCTGCTGGCGGAGACGGGTGGAAGTGTCGGATGTGTCGGTGCTAGAGCTCCGGCCGGCTCAGCGGCCCCCACCCCCACCCACACCCACCCCGCCTCTCAGCGCCTTCCCCTTAGAGCCCCGCGCCCGGAGGGGGAGCGGGAGGGCGGGTGGTGCGGGACCTGTGGCTCTGCTCTGCTGCAAATTACTTTCAAGTCAGTGCCTCAAAAATAGTAACATCAGTCGGGTTGCATCACATTCCCATGTCATCCATTTAATGTGGCCAAGGACGCAAGCAATTCCTTTAGGTCCCCACCTCTTCTTCGAGGTTCCCACACTCCCCCCCCCCCCCCCCCAGGAACCTCCCGGGTTCGATTTCTCAGCTCGCCCCCTCCTCCGGACCCGCAGCCCTAGCGGTCCCCATAGGAAGCACTGTGGGTCTCCGTGGGAGCGGAGCAGGAAGAAAGGCGGGGCGGCCGGGGGCGGCGGCCGCGGGGGCGAGGCCCGGGGCTGCAGCTCCCGGCCCGGAGCAGCCGCCGCAGGTCCTGGCGGAAGCGCAGGCCCAGGAAGGCGTAGAGCACGGGGTTGAGGCCGCAGCGCGCGAGGGCCAGGCCCCCGGTCACCAGCAGGGCCAGGTCCTTGCGCTTACTCGCCGGGCAGCTCCGCTCGCGGGCGGCCAGCAGGTCGGCCGTATCCAGCAGCAGGGCCAGGCTGTACGGGAGCTGCAGCACCACGAAGGCCGCCACCAGCGCCACCACCACGCGCAGCGCGCGCCGGCGCTCCGGCCCCCTGGCGGCCAGCAGCGTGCGGCCCAGCAGCGCGTAGCAGGCTGCCATGACGCCCAGCGGCAGCGCGAAGCCCAGGGCCACCTGCGCCACCGCGCTGGCCCCCTTCACGGTCTGCGTGAGGCCCTCGGGGAAGATGAGACGGCAGCGCCGCTGCCCTTCCCGCTGCCCGTCCTGGCTGAACAGAAGAGCAGGCAGTGCCAGGAGCAGCGACAGCAGCCACACGATGACTGAGACCAAATGTGCTCTGCCCGGCCCCGAGGGCCTACGTCCGGCCGGGAGGGCCCGCGTGATGGCCAGGTAGCGGTCGGCGCTAATGCAGGCCAGGAAGAGGAAGCCTGCATGGAAGGAGGCGGAGTGGAGGCCCGAGATGGCACGGCAGGTGGCACTTCCCAGACTCCAGCCCCGCAGAGCCCCCGCTGCGGCAAAGGGCAGCGTCAGGGCCAGCAGAAGGTCTGCCAGGGCCAGCTGCAGCAGGTGGGCGGAGGTGGGTGAGCGGGCGGCGTTGCGGGCTGCCAGGTGGGTGGCCAGGACCAGGCTGTTGCCTGCCAGACCCAGGGCAGCCACCGTCAGGGAGATGCTGGATTGGAAAGCTCGACTGAAGGCCTGGACATCCGCCTTGTAGCAAAGCTCTGGCAGAGGCTCAGCCGAGTAGGCCTCCTCGTCGTCTCCAGAATAGGGGCCCCAGGAGACCTGGGCAGGTCAGAATGAGAAAAGAGACTGTATGCGTCCTTATCTTCCCACTCACACAAAACAGGCTTCGGCTTCCCTTGCATCACTCTTGTCTCTGCACCCAGCTTCCTGGGTGACCTGAGCAAGCCACTTGCTCTTTCTGGATCTCAGATGCCTAATGTGTATCCTTTGAAATAAGGATAGTTTGAAATAAGAAGATAATGGATACGAAGCATCTATGCTCTTCATAGGCTAAGGGTTTGTATTATTCATAAACCTCGGAGCGTCAGTTCTGCTTGCAGCGCCCTCTCCTGGAAGCACTCGCAATCGCAGGCTTTGCCTCAGACCCCGTGGCCAGACCCGAGACTGTCTCCCTTTTCTCCTCCCCGAACCCACCTGTACCGTCAGTACCGGTGCCCTGACACACTCACGGACAAGCGGGCCTCAAGAATTGGGGCTCAGGTCTTCCGTCGCACCTTGGACCTCTACGTTCAGCTCACTCTTCCCTTCAGCCCGAGTCCTGTCCCCCAACCCCAGCCTCACATCACCAGCCCCCTGATCCCAAATGGCCCCAGGAATCCTGTATAGGTCGTAGCCTGCAGGTGTGGAATCCCGCCCTTTCCCCTTCCCCTTCCCCTCCCTCTCTGCAATCCTCCCTCCCCCTGCCCCCACTCACACCTGCTCTGTGGGCTCGGTCCCCATCTCTGGCCTCGTAGGTTTCTGAGGTATAGCCACTGCGGGGAGAGGTTAAATTCGTGGGACAGGAAAGAGGGGGCGGGGAGAGCAGCCCAGAGGATGGTGGGTATTAGGGTCTGTGAGCCCTTTCTCCCTAACGTGCCCATTCCACCCCCTAAAGAACAACTTCCCTTCCAGTAGAAAGAGAACGGGTTTGGGAATTATCTCATTGCTAGCCACCTGGGTGACGGTGGGTTTTTGTTTTGTTTTCACCTCTCTGAGCCTCAGGTTTTTCATCTGCAAAATGGAGTCAAGTGAAAATGCCGAATTCACAGGGTAGTGAGGAGGCCTAGTAAGGGAGATTGGAACATGATTTGCCTTCGGAGAATGTTAGACTCTTACATACTCTTCTCCCCCTGTCCAACCCCCGCCCCCCCCCACACACACACCTGGATTTTTCACGACCTTCCTTTCCCTCCCCTGCGACCCACAGCCAGCCACTGCCAGCCTCAGGTTATTCAGGGATTTCCCCGACGCCTGCAGGCTCTCTCTCCCCCCACCCCCCCCTTCCAGCCGGCTGAGGCGCGCGCTTGCGCGGAGTCCGGGAAAGCAGCGCCCGGTAGGAGAGAGGCTGAGGAAGGGGGAGGTGAGAGGAGAGAGGGTGGAAAGGAGAGAGCAGCGGAGAACCTGAACGACTGAGAGAGGGGGGGCGAGGGGAGCAGGGTTGGGGAGGGGTAAAGGAAGAGGGGTGGGTGGGTACAGAGGAGAGACAGTGACCTGCGGAGAACCCCAGGAGAGCCGGAGCCGGAGCCGGAGCTGGAGCTGGAGCCCTGGCCCGAACTGGGCGCTGGGAGGCGGCCGCGCGGACCCTTGAGCCCTGCAGGATGCGTCTCCGGCTCTTCTGCATCCTGCTCGCCGCGGTCTCAGGAGCCCGGGGCTGGGGCTACTGTGAGTGCGGGGCTCGGCGCTGGCAGGGTTGGGCCCGGGAGCTCAGAGCACCGCATTGCGGCTGGGTGGTCGCCGGTCCCTTCCCCGCCCGCGCGCGCTCGCTGGTTCGCTTTCGCCCTTCGCCGCCTCTCCCCCGCGCTCCGCAATGCAGTTCGGCGGCCGGCGCGCGCCCGCTGCTGGGGCTGGGCTCGGAACCGAGGATGGAGTCGGCCTGGGCTGGGATTTGGCACTGCGATCCAAGCCAGAGCTGGTGCCTCGGTGTGCGGGTGGGGGATGAAAGTGTTCCTGGTGACCCCGGCTAGGATTAAGGTTCTGCCAGGGCCTGGGTTTGGGCTTGGAACTGACCCAGGGGCTAGGGTTTGGGTTGGGTGGGGGCTGGACTCTGGGATCGGGAATCCAAGGTGGAGTTGCTGCCAGATTGATGCTAAGGTTGGACACAGACCTGGTGATGGTGTCGGGGGCGGCTGGGGTTGGGACCAAGGCCTGGATCTGGAATGGGGGCAGGTTTGGGGATGCTGACCATGGGACGGATGCTCAGGCTGGGCAGGAGTGGTGTCTTGGGCGGACTCAGGGTCTGAAAGATGCTCAATTTGAGACTGTGTTTTGGGGATTGCTGAGCCCGATTAATACAAGGCAGGAACAGGGGCTAGGGAAGAGGACAGCCTCCTCTGTGTGTGCCCCTGTTGCTGCAGCGAGGTGGAGGAGATGGCTTAAGTTAGGGCTGGCTCTGCGCTGGGACTGAGGAGGAGCTCCGGTGGCTCCGTGTGCAGGCCCCTGGCAAAGACCGGGGAGGGGCTGACCTGTCCAATATGTCTGTCCCCCCAACCCAGACGGCTGTGATGAGGAGCTGGTGGGGCCCTTGTACTACCGCTCCCTGGGTGCGTCCTCCTACTATGGGCTCTTCACGGCTCCACGCTTCGCCCGACTGCACGGTGAGCCTGGCCCCAAGGAGGGGTGAGGGACTCTGGGGGGCTGGGAGAAAAGGGGGAGCTGGTGGTGAAGGCCCTTGTCCCCTCTCCAGGCATAAGTGGATGGTCCCCCCGGATTGGTGACCCGAATCCCTGGCTCCAGATAGACTTGATGAAGAAGCACCGGATCCGGGCGGTGGCCACACAAGGCTCCTTTAACTCCTGGGACTGGGTCACACGCTACATGCTGCTGTACGGCGACCGCGTGGACAGCTGGACGCCATTCTACCAGCAAGGGCACAATGCGGTACTCGGCGCCTGCAGACACACTTGGGGAACCGCCTCAGTTTTGCAGCCTGGGCTTGTGGGGTGGGGTGGGGGTGAGGGCACAGGCTAGGTAAGAGCAGTCACTTCCACTCGCAGCTCACAGGTGGGCAAGACACTCCCGGAAGACAAGGTTTAGCAAACCTTAGGCGGAACTTCCTTTTTAAGGAAATAAGTAAATAAATATATTTTATTGATTTTTATAGAGAGGAAGGGAGAGGGGTAGAAAGTCAGAAACATCGATCAGCTGCCTCCTGCACACTCTCCACTGGGGATGTGTCTGCAACCAAGGTACATGCCCTTGACTGGAATCGAACCCGGGACCCTTCAGTCCATAGGCAGATGCTCTATCCACTGAGCCAAACCGGTGTCGCCTAGGAGAGCTTCTTGAAGGGAGGTGACACCCGAGTTGAGCTTCGAGGGAAGAATAAGAATGTGGGAGAGGACACTCTAGGCAGGAACATGAACTGTGTGTGCCCAAAGCCACGAAGGCAGGAGACCAAGGGGTGTTTGCTTTGGGAAAGTCGGGATTGTCTGGGTGCCCACTGTGGGCCGGGAGGCTGCGGGGAACACGCCGAGGGAGGGGCCGGTCACGCCTCTCCTCCCCCCCCTCAGACCTTCTTCGGTAACGTGAACGAGTCGGCCGTGGTGCGCCACGACCTGCACTACCACTTCACCGCCCGGTACATCCGCATCGTGCCCTTGGCCTGGAACCCGCGGGGCAAGATCGGCCTGCGGCTGGGCCTCTACGGCTGTCCTTACAGTGAGCGCGGAGGGCCGGCGGGCCGGCGGGCCGGGCACGAGCGGTCTGGGAGGACCCGGGGACAAGCGGCCCCGGCCCCCGCCCACCTCCGGTCCTTCGCGCAGAGTCCGACGTGCTCTATTTCGACGGCGACGATGCCATCTCGTACCGCTTCCCGCGAGGGGTCAGCCGAAGCCTGTGGGACGTGTTCGCTTTCAGCTTCAAGACGGAAGAGAAAGACGGGCTCCTGCTGCACGCGGAGGGCGCCCAGGGCGACTACGTGACGCTTGAGCTGAAGGGGGCGCACTTGCTGCTGCACATGAGCCTGGGTGAGCGGCCTGGGGCGCTGCGGCCGCTGGGGGCACCTTCTCCTGAGGTCCCCTCTTCTGCTTGGACCGACCTGCCTTTTTCGTGTGGGATTTAGTGCTAGCAAAACTCTGGACTCCAAGTTAGGAATGGACTCCAGTCTCAGCCCTACCGTCTACTCGGACAAGGCACTCCCAATCCCAGTCTCCTCATGTAAAAGCATCACACACACACAAACACACACACACACAGACTAAAAAGGTATTATTTTTGTGTCTAACTAGTTTTTCATAACATCCACATGAGGAAGTGGAAGCAGCTATTGTGCCCCAAGTTTTACTGATAGAAGCTCAAAGAGGTTAAATGTCTTATCCTAAGTCACATCCTTGCCAATGACCGCTGCCCCATCCCAGGCTCTCGGTGGTCCCATCTCTGTATGCCCACCCTCCCTGGCTGCTGCTTCACCTAGGGCAATGGTCGGCAAACTGCAGCTCACGGTTCAAGCTCTGTTGACTAATGAGTTTGCTGACCACTGCCTTAGGGAAAAACACTTAAAAATTTTTTTAAATGTACTAAGTCTTTAACCTGAAGTCAAAACTGCTGGGTAAGGGTAATCTCTTACACAGTGGTCAGTAAACTCATTAGTCAACAGCGCAAACTGTGGCTCGAGAGCCGCAGTTTGCCGACCACTGACCTAGGGGCTGGGCTCACTGGGGTACTCCGGTCCTGACCTAGCCCCACCCTCTCCTCAGGCAGCAGCCCCATCCAACCACGGCCTGGACACACGACGGTGAGCGCAGGTGGAGTCCTCAATGACCAGCACTGGCATTATGTGCGTGTGGACCGTTATGGCCGCCACACGAATTTCACCCTGGACGGCTATGTGCAGCGTTTCATTCTCAATGGCGACTTTGAGAGACTGAACCTGGACAATGAGGTGAGCAGAGCAGAAGGAGTCATTTGGTTGAGGGGGGTGCTGGGTGGGTGGGAGGGGGACAGGACTTCTCTCCACCAAAGTAAGACCTTGCCACCTGAGAATCACTGAGATGGGGTTTGAAAATCTGGATTTTGAGGGTTGGGCAAGATGAGAAAATTGCCCCCTGGGATTGCCCAACTCTGTGGGATGATAAGGACCCTGGCCTCGACCTGCATATGCAGAATCCCAGAAAGTTTACTGACTTACTCAAGAGCCGGCAGCCAATTTGCGGGGGAGTTAGGACTGGAACCCACACCTCGGGAGGCTCAGGGAGCTTCCAGCTTTAATACCGACATTGGGGAAACGTGTGTTTCAAGTCTTTTATAAAAAAAGCTCCAGGAAGCTGCCTGCGCTCCTGTACCCAGGGAACCTCACCCTCACTCCCTACTCCGCCTGCCCACAGATGTTCATCGGAGGTCTGGTGGGCGCTGCACGGAAAAACCTTGCCTATCGGCATAATTTCCGTGGCTGCATAGAAAATGTAATCTTCAACCGAGTCAACATCGCGGACCTGGCTGTGCGGCGCCATTCGAAGATCACCTTCGAGGCCAGTGGGCTGGGGATCCGGGAGGATGGGGCATCAGAGCCACTTGGAAAGTAAAGAAGTAGAGCGGGAAGAGATCTTGACAATCAGATACAGACTCAGGACCTCTCCCTCCCTCCCCGGCCAGATGCTCAAGTGGTAGGCATGATGAAATTGCAGGAGGTGCCAAGTGCACCCCTCTACCCCACTTAAGAAGCGGCAGTAAAACCATGAGAAATCCCCTCTGGATGTTGGCAGGAAGGAGGCTGTTGCCAGGAAGATGTTGTAGATCAGTGATAGCGAGACAGCCCAGGCCCCCTCTACAGCTGGACATGTTTCTAGGAGGGTGGCAAATGTCAGGTTGAAGGTCTCCCCCGCCCCCGTGCCGCCCCCACCCCCGTGTTGTCCCCACCCTGAGGGAGTGCTGTGCCAAAGATCTCAGACCAGTATGAAAATGGGATTCCCAGAGAGGCGGGTGGAAACCTGTGGCCACTGATAGATCCCTGCTTTCGCCCCCAGGGCAAGGTGGCCTTCCGCTGCCTGGACCCGGTCCCTCACCCGGTCAACTTCGGAGGTCCTCACAACTTCCTGCAAGTGCCTGGGTTCCCTCGCCGTGGCCGCCTCGCAGTCTCCTTTCGCTTCCGCACCTGGGACCTCACGGGACTGCTGCTTTACTCCAGCCTGGGGGACGGGCTGGGCCATGTGGAGCTGATGCTCAGTGAAGGCCAGGTCAACGTGTCCATTGCACAGCCAGGCCGAAAGAAGCTTCAGTTCGCTGCTGGTGAGGGATGGGTTGGGGGCGGGGCCTGGATTGAAGGGTGGACAGGTGCCAGAGGGTTGGGTAGGCCAGAGAGGGCAGAGGAGAGCAGGGGTGATTGTAGGCTTGGACTGAGGGGAGCAGTGCAGGAGGTCCCAGGGCCCTGGGAAAAGTTGGGAGTGGATGAGAGGCAGCTGGGGCTGGGCGCAGATCTGAAGAGCTATGGGTGCTGGGAGAAGCAGAAAGGCTGAGAGTCCTGGTATTCTCCAGTTCCAGGGGGTCTCTGGAGGTGTTGTTATTCATTTATAACTTTCAGACTGTATAAGCTGCTGTCGTTATGGATAGTGAAGAGAGACTTTCAGAGATGTCACCACTCAGTGTGATAAGTGTAACAATGGAGGAGGAACATAGTCCGCTACTGGGACACAGAGCGGGGTGCTGCTTCCCCAGGGAAGACAGATTGCTCCTAGGGCCTGGTGCTTTCCCCACTCACAGCATCCTCCTTTCCTGTCCAGGGTACCGCCTGAATGATGGCTTTTGGCACGAGGTGAATTTCGCAGCACAGGAAAACCATGCAGTCATCAGCATTGATGATGTGGAGGGGGCAGAGGTCAGGGTCTCATACCCACTGCTGATCCGTACAGGGACTTCATACTTCTTCGGGGGTAAGTGGTGGCTAACCTGGCCAGAGCCCTGACCCTGGGTGGGAAGGCCCATACCCCCACCTAAGTCCACCCAGATGGGACTACATGGAGGGCTTTGTAGGAATAAATCCCTTTCCCCTCTGGGGCCTTGGGGACTGGAAGGTCACTGCCATTATCTATTGGCTTCCTCCCTTCCTTCATGTCTGGCTCTCCCTTGGCATCTCCCTGGGGGAGGGTCTCTGGGTCTCACCTGGGGAGGGCCTCACAGGGGTGGTTGCTCCAGGTTGTCCCAAGCCAGCCAGTCGATGGGGCTGCCACTCTAACCAGACGGCATTCCATGGCTGCATGGAGCTGTTCAAGGTGGATGGTCAACTGGTCAACCTGACTCTGGTGGAGGGCCGGCGGCTCGGATACTTTGCTGAGGTCCTCTTTGACACATGTGGCATCACTGATAGGTACCCAGAAAGTCCCTTTTCCTTCAAGAAGTGACCCCCTCCAAAGCTTTCCTGTGGTCTCCCAAAGGGAGTGGCCTTCCTCAATCTTTCTTCTCCTGGTCCCAGCTTTTCAGTCTCCCACCTGGAGATAATTCCTCCTTGACCTCTCACTCCTGTTTCTTCTCTTAAAGTGACATGTGCTCAGAATGGAAATGAAGTGCTATTTTTTGGGTGGTGGTGGTGGATAAAGCATTATTTGTTCTTTGGGGGAAGGGAGGACAGTGCTTGAGCCAAGACCTGCCTAATGCCCTGCATTTAGGCTCACGACTGGCTAGTTGGGTGAGTTGTGCCTCATGGAGTTCTGTGTTCGCAGGAGTGGGGAGTGGAGCCTGTAGGGGTCAGACCTCACTCGCAAGCTCCCAATAAGTCTTCCCTTGGTGCTGACCCCTTCCTTAGGTGCAGCCCTAACATGTGTGAGCATGATGGACGCTGCTACCAGTCTTGGGATGACTTCATCTGCTACTGTGAACTGACAGGCTACAAGGGGGAGACCTGCCACCAACGTAAGCCAGCTGGGACCCGGGGGAGAGTCGGGGACAGGGGAGGGCAGAAGGTTGCTGGGATCATAAGGCTGCCAGAGATGGTGGGGCTGGCTCTGCTGGCCCTCTGAACCCATAATTGCTTTCTACCACCTACCAGCTTTGTATAAGGAATCTTGTGAGGCTTATCGGCTTAGCGGGAAAACTTCAGGAAACTTCACCATTGATCCTGATGGCAGTGGCCCCCTGAAGCCATTTGTAGTATACTGTGATATTCGAGGTAAGAGGCTCTGATAGGTGGTTAAGGGGCAGTTGACAAGGCTATGCTGGGGTGTGGGGAAACAGGGAAGGATGGAAGGGTGGACAGGGGTCAGTAAGATTAAACTGGGATGGGGCTAAAGGAGGGCAGAGGGAAAAGGAATTTGTGGTTCCAGCTTCCTGATGTGGTCCAGCTGTCTCATCTCCAACGCAGTGTCCAGGGCCAGGAGCTGGGCTGGGATGGAGCTGCTAGCCACATTCATGGGCTCTGAGTTGCAGCAATGTTGGCGGAGGTGGGCAGAGGGATGGGTAGAGAATGCCCATCTCCAGCCAAAGCTCTGTCCCTTCTCCTCCCCCAGAGAACAAGGCATGGACAGTTGTGCGGCATGACAGGCTGTGGACAACTCGGGTGACAGGTTCAAGCATGGAGCGGCCATTCCTGGGGGCCGTCCAGTACTGGAATGCATCCTGGGAGGAAGTCAGTGCCCTGGCCAATGCTTCCCAGCACTGTGAACAGTGGATCGAATTCTCCTGCTACAATTCCAGGCTGCTCAACACTGCAGGTTGGGTCTGGGGTCTGAGAGGGTGAGGTGGAGAGCTGGAGGAGAGACCAGGGCGGGCCTGGGAGCAAGAAACCGGACGGTTACGTTGGAGTCCTGTGCTAGAAGATTCAAGAGTCTGGGCTGGTTAGAAGGGTGAGAGGGGAGCCCAGAGGCTAGTGGAGGAACAGGGCCTAGAAACTGCCTGAACCTCTTCCCCAGGAGGCTACCCCTACAGCTTCTGGATTGGCCGGAACGAGGAGCAGCACTTCTACTGGGGAGGCTCGCAGCCTGGGATCCAACGCTGTGCCTGCGGTCTGGACCGGAGCTGCGTGGACCCTGCTCTGCAGTGCAACTGTGACGCTGACCAGCCCCAATGGTGAGGGAGGCACAGGGCGGGGCCCTCAGGATCGGGGGCCGGTGACCGGCAGGGGCTGAGCCACTGCATCTTGCCCACACAGGAGAACCGACAGGGGACTGCTGACCTTTGTGGACCATTTGCCTGTCACTCAGGTGGTGGTGGGGGACACAAACCGCTCCACTTCTGAGGCCCAGTTTTTCCTGAGGCCTCTGCGCTGCTATGGCGATCGTGAGTGGCAGACCGTTTTGTGTATCATCTAGTTTCTACAATCTAGGCCACCTGACTCACTGGGTGCCTCCAGGACACACAGACACCCCAGGTCCTCCTATGATGACCCCCCCCCCCATCTGTATTGCCCCTTTATATCGTATTCTTTCATTATACTTCCTGGTTACCCCTAGTTGTCCCTCTGCCTTTCCTTCCCCCACTCACCTGAGGCTCCCTTACTCCCCCACCCTCCAACCTTCCTGACAAGGTCTTCTTCCATCTGGTTTTGCAGGAAATTCCTGGAACACCATCTCCTTCCACACCGGGACTGCACTACGCTTTCCTCCAATCCGTGCCAACCACAGCCTAGATGTCTCCTTCTACTTCAGGACCTCGGCCCCTTCAGGAGTCTTCCTAGAGAATATGGGGGGCTCTTACTACCAGTGGTGCCGACCTTACGTGCGGGTGGAACTAAACAGTGAGCAGGGACATGGGGAGGGACGTGATGGAGAAGGCTTTTGATGACCCTGGGTTCTAGTACAGCTCCGTCCTGAAAGCTGGCTTTGTGACCTGAGACACCCCGTGTTCCTCTCTGGGCCTTAGGCCCCTACTGAATAAGGAAGCTGGGATCCTGAGGTATCTCCTGCCTACTAGCTATGGCTCTAACCTGAGAAGGGGGGTAGGAAGCTGGCTCTAGGGATCTGCAAGTTTGGGAGAGGATAGGGGTATGAGGTTTTAAGCAGTTTTAAGTTTTGTCCCAGGCTGTAGACAAATTGGAGGGACATCCCAGGAGCTCCAGGTGAAGAAGAGAGGTTGCATTGGTGAGGAATCTTGGCGGTCTGAGTCCTCTCCCCCACCCCCACCAGCATCCCGAGATGTGGTCTTCGCCTTTGATGTGGGGAATGGAGACGAGAACCTGACAATACACTCAGATGATTTTGAGTTCAATGATGACGAGTGGCACCTGGTCCGGGCTGAAATCAACGTGAAGCAGGCCCGGCTCCGCGTGGACCACCGGCCCTGGGTGGTGCGGCCTATGCCCCTGCAGACCTACATCTGGCTGGAGTACGACCAGCCCCTCTACGTTGGTAAGCAGCAACCCAGAGGCAGGTCTGAAGTCTCCTTAACCTTTCTACCCTCTCAAGGCTGCTCTCCTTGTTTCCAGAAACCCGTGTCTTAATTCCCAACCCTCTGCTTCAGAGAAAGCCAAAGGCCCGCCGTCCCTCTCCAGTCCCTGGCTCCAGTCCCTTATTCTAGCTCCCCTGGTTCCTTTCCCAACCCCAAATACTTACCGCTGTCTCTTGTGCTACACCCATTTCTTAACCTGCTCATCCTTCCCAGGATCTGCAGAGCTTAAGAGGCGCCCCTTCGTGGGCTGCTTGAGGGCTATGCGTCTGAATGGAGTGACTCTGAACCTGGAAGGCCGTGCCAATGCCTCTGAGGGGACCTCACCCAACTGCACAGGCCGCTGTGCCCATCCCCGGTTCCCCTGCTTCCATGGAGGCCGTTGCGTGGAACGCTACAGCTACTACACATGTGACTGTGACCTCACGGCTTTTGATGGGCCATATTGCAACCATGGTCAGTGCTGTTGGCTATGGGAGGACAGGGAGCTGTGGGGTGCAACGGGATGCAGGGATGGCAGGGAAGAAAGGAAGGAGTTTCTGAGCTCTGAGCTGGGGCCATTAGACAGCTGAAGATGCTGGGTGACTCCAAAGGCATAAAGTGGGGCACGAAAGGGGTGGTACAGCTAGCTGGTAGTAAAAGAACTCAAAAGCAACAGGCAAGTAACTTCCCCATCTTCCTCTATCACCAAGGTAACGCAGGTTCCCCCCCTTGCAAGCATATCCACCTCAGGCTGCATGATGCCCTCCTATGCCATTTCCTATTTGACAATTGCTGCACTCCTAAAACATGTCTACAGCCGGGTTCTTGGTTAAAGAGAACCTAGTCATTCACCACAGCAAGATCTCCGCACATATACTCAGACTGCGTCCTCCCTAAGCCTGGTAGGTTACTAATGGGAAGTCTGGTGGAATAGGGAGATTCAGGGACTTAGGGACCAACAGGAGACTTTGGTCTTGGTTTGGAAATGTGAGTAGTGGCGAATGTACTGGATGGAGTCATGATCTCAGTTCTAATCTTGGCTCTACACTTCCTGTGTATCTTTAAGCAAGTTACTGCCCACCTATGAGCCTCAGTTTCCCCACCTGTAAAATGTAGCCTCAACTCCAGCAGGGGTTGGCTAAGATGAAACTGTGGTGGTGGTAGAAACTGAAGGCAAGTCCCAGGTGTGTGTGTGAGTGTGTGTGTGAGTGTGTGTGTGTGTGTGTGAGTGTGTGTGTGTGTGTGTCTGAGTGTGTGTGTGAGTGTGTGTGAGTGTGTGTGTGTGTGTGAGTGTGTGTGTGTGTGTGTGTGTGTGTGTGACAGACAACGTCTGAATATGGGAACGGAAGCCCTGACCTCACCACCTGTGCCTTCAGATATTGGTGGTTTCTTTGAGCCCGGCACCTGGATGCGCTATAACCTGCAGTCAGCACTGCGCTCTGCAGCCCGGGAGTTCTCCCACATGCTGAGCCGGCCGGTGCCAGGCTACGAGCCAGGCTACATCCCTGGCTACGACACTCCTGGCTATGTACCTGGCTACCATGGCCCTGGGTACCGTCTGCCTGACTACCCGCAGCCTGGCCGGCCTGTGCCTGGTTACCGGGGTCCTGTCTACAATGTCACTGGAGAGGAGGTGTCTTTCAGCTTTAGCACCGAATCTGCCCCTGCTGTCCTGCTCTACGTCAGCTCCTTCGTGCGTGACTACATGGCCGTGCTCATCAAGGAAGATGGTAAGCTCCTGACAGGCTCTCCTTCAACTCCAGCTTCTTCCAGGGCACCCTCATTTTCACAACTATTGATTCACTAATTAGTACATAAAAAAACCTAAGTGCAATTAGAAAAAGGGGATTGTGGGACCTGAAGGGAGACTCCCTCTTTCTCCTCTCCACCCTACAGGGACTCTACAGCTGCGATATCAGCTAGGCACCAGTCCCTACGTGTACCAACTAACCACCCGACCAGTTACAGATGGCCAGCCCCACAGCGTCAATATCACCCGGGTCTACCGCCAGCTTTTCATCCAGGTGTGTGTAGAGAAAGTGGACCAGTGCAGATCGTAACCTCATGATCAAGGTTGTGGCACCCAAGAAAATGTCAAATATTTAATATTTGTAGAGCACATTCCAATTTACAGAGAACTTTCATATGTATAAATTAGCTCATATGACTCTCATAAAGGGTCATATTGGAGGCATTTCAGATATACATGTGAACCTATTATCTCTGTTTCACAAATCATTAAGTGGACTCAGAAAGTAAAGTGCTTCCCCAAAGTTAAATGACTAGAAAGCTGCACAAACAGGGCTCAAAACCAGGCTGTTGGGTTTTTAATACCAAATTCTACATCTGGGCCCAGGGGTGGCGCACCTAGGACAAAGCTAGAACTTACAGCCTGCTCGGACAGAGTTCAGAGTTCCTGGAAAATCATGCCTGCGTCTGCCTCTAGTTCTACCTTCTGCATCTCCTTTCTCCTCCCCGCCTCAGGTGGACTACTTCCCACTCACAGAACAGAAGTTCTCGCTGTTGGTGGACAGCCAGCTGGACTCACCCAAGGCCCTGTATCTAGGGCGTGTTATGGGTAAGCTGAGGGTGACAATGCATTTTGGGTAAGAAATTGTGGGGAAGCCCCTGGAGCCCAGGTGAGAGTGAAGGACTGGGGGTCACAGTGAAGGTACCGATGAGGAGGAAATCTATGGAGGGTAATGGAGGGCAGGATTATTGCTGGTCCAAGCCCTTTCTTTCTGGGCCTGCCTCTCCCCCAGAAACAGGAGTAATTGACCCAGAGATCCAGCGCTACAACACACCAGGTTTCTCGGGCTGCTTGTCTGGTGTTCGATTCAACAATGTGGCTCCCCTCAAAACCCACTTCCGAACCCCTCGACCCATGACTGCTGAGCTAGCTGAGGCCCTTCGAGTCCAGGGCGAACTGTCGGAGTCTAACTGTGGAGCCATGCCACGGCTCTTCTCAGAGGTGCCACCTGAGCTGGACCCCTGGTACCTGCCCCCAGGTACGTCCCCAGGGCACAGAAGAGGGAGGGACAACCGAGAAAGAAAATTATTCTTACCATATTGGAGGCTTCTCCTAATTGGTGCGTTCTCTTCTTCAGACTTCCCGTACTACCATGATGACGGATGGGTGGCCATACTTTTAGGCTGTGAGTAGTGTGATCACTGCCCTAACCTCCTGATTTTACCCTCTGACTGTTGGCATTCCCTCCCTGCCCTTTAGAGCATGGCAGTGCAAAGAAGGTTGAGATAGGCTATGCTGAAGTAGCATGTGATTGGACTGGAGATTTTTAAATGTTTGAGAATGCTATAAACTTTTGTTTTTTATTTTTATGTTATAGAATTTAATTGAAATATTAAGACTGGGCTATGGCTAAGGAATGAGGAAATGGGGGTATAGTAAAATCTAGAGAAATAAGAAGAGTTAACTGCCCTGGCTAGTTTGGCTCAGTGGATAGAGCGTTAGCTTGTGGACTGAAGGGTCCCAGGTTCGATTCCTGGGCACATGCCTAGGTTGTGGGCCCAACCCTCCAGTGGGGGGCATGCAGGAGGCAGCCGATCAATGGTTCTTTCTCATCATTGATGTTTCTATCTCTTTCCCTCTCCCTTCTTCTCTGAAATCAATAAAAAGATGCATTACAAAAAAGAATTAACTACCAGGGATGTGAAAAGAGAATATTAGAAGATGGCAGGGGATACGCCAGGAATTCAGACCTACCAGACACTAAGGAATAGCCTGATGGTTGTGGAGTGGACACTGTTGTCTGTATGTAGGAGAAACCCCAAGATCTGCTCTAATTGTTTCTTTCTCCTCTTTCAGTTTTGGTGGCCTTCCTGCTGCTGGGGCTGGTAGGAATGTTGGTGCTCTTCTACCTGCAAAACCATCGCTACAAGGGTTCCTACCACACCAATGAGCCCAAGGCCCACGAATACCACCCTGGCAGCAAACCTCCCCTACCTACTTCAGGCCCTGCCCAGGCCCCGGCCCCCACACCAGCTTCCACCCAAGTTCTAGCCCCAGCCCCAGCCCCAGCCCCAGCTCCAGCTCCAGCACCAGTACCAACACCAGCCCCCAAACCAGTCCCAGCCCCTGGCCCTGGCTCCCGGGACCAAAACCTACCCCAGATCCTGGAGGAGTCCAGATCTGAATGAATCAGAAGGGCTTCAGGGACCAAGTCGTTTCTCTGAATTCCCCAGTACCTGCCTCTACTCAACCCTGTCAGGGACATTTGACTCCTTTTAGCTGGTTCTGCTCATCCAGAGGATGCCCCTCCTGCCAAGTTTGGTGGGCAGAGCTACAGATGGGACCAAAGGGAGTAGCCTAGCCTCACTGCCTAAACCAATGCCCTGCCCATTTCTGTTTCCCCAGTCACCTGGTTTGTCTGCCCCCAAAGGAAAGCCTCCTGGGGTTGAGACAGGTCCTTCCTGCCATCCCTGTCCCAGCTGCTGCCAGGGATCAACAGAGTGCAGGGGAGATTAACTGTCTCTCTCCAAACATTCAATCTCAGCAGGGATAGATGTGTGGGATTGCCGGGATGCCCGAGGTATGGGGGGAGGAGGCTGCTAAAGATATCTCCCAGTCTTCCCCCTGCCCTGCAGAACATCTTCCACCTGTGTCCACTCAGTTAGGGGTTAGGGAGGCCTTCATCACTGGGTCCTACCTTCCTCCTTTCTTGTTTCTTTTTATAGAGACTTGAGAAGCTTCAGTTTAGCACTTTAGTACCTCTGCTGCTTCAAATGCTTTAGCCAAAGCCATAAAAACTTGCAACGTAGAGAAAATAATGCAGACATACTGACTAGCCAGCTCCACACTCTTCCTCCCTCTTCCAAGATAGGCAATAGCCTTGATGCCTGTCAAAAGGCTTAGCCCCCTCTCCAATGCATGAGGAGCCCTCTTCCTTCCGCTCAGAGATGCTGCTTCATTTGCCCAGGAGGTCACATTCTTTAAATATATTTTTTGTTGCAAAGCCTCTCTCTAGAGAAACGCTATATATTATTCTAATTTTTAAATTGTCAGTTTATATATAAAAGGAGGAAAAAAGCAACTGATTGTGCTGTGCTGTGCTGTGCCCATGGTCGGCGGTTTGCTTCTGTGCTGGAAGTCCCCGAGGTCTGCTGGCCACACATCCAGCCTGAGCCGGCCTCCACTCTGAGGCTGTGCTCTCAGACCGAGAGCCATTCTAATGAAACAGAGTGGCAGAGCCCCAGACCGCGTGGTGGCTGGCGGTGTGGTTAGTGAGTGGGGTAAGTGGAATGGTTTTAAGGGAACGAATTTGAGGGCTTGGATATTTCTACAGGGAACCCTCAGAATCCTTGCATCACCTGCCAGGAGCCTGACTGGTTCTTACCAACCCTCCATCTCACCCAGCCCCACATCTCAGTGGACACGTGGGGATCTGAATGCTAAAGCTTCAGCCGAAGTGCCCCTGTACCGCCATCCCTAGATCATTTCCAGCCCCAAAGCACACGGAACACACACTGCCAAAATGGATTCTGCCACTTTATTCAGATAAGAGGTCACAAGCCACAGGACTTAAAGTGCGTGAAATTCACTGGCAATAAAGCCACACATACCAGCCTCCCCGGCCCCCCACCCCCCTTGCTCCGTTCTTCATTACATGTCTGGGGGAGGGGTTGACACCCGTCATTAAAGGCTGAGGACAGCAGGGAAAAGGGATGGGAATGCTAGAGGAGCAGGAGTATTAGTGGTCTGAAAGTGGGGAAGGAGTGGGTTGACCACAGTGATTGTACACACTGAGGCAAGGGTGGGGTCAGTCTAGCCTCTCAAAGGCTCGGTGTAATTTTTCCCACCTGTTCCTCATGGCTAGCTCCTGGCATTTCAGGCAGACCTAACTCCTCCTCCTTCATCTGTCTATGGTTTTCCCCTATAATTTATGAGTAATTCAGAGCCCACAGTCCAGCTAGAAGGTGCCCCAATACACAATGATTACAAACCACAGCAGATACACATTTCAGGATCATGTGGGGCTGGCCCAATCAGGTGGGAAGAGGCTTCTGTCAGGCACTGGCTGGGCATATGCCCTGCTAAGTGCATGTGCCCACAAGTGTGGTAAGTGAGAGCCGGTGAGTGTGTGTGTACATGTTCCACAAAAACCCCTGGGTGGCTGCTTGGCCAGAGGAAATGCTATCCCTTGCTTCACAGGGGTTGGAGGAAGAGAATGGGCAGCATAGACTGGGAGAGGGTTGGATTCCCCAGAGAAAAGGGAGAAGCCTGCTCCCTATTCTAATACTCCCTAGGCCAAGTCTGTACCTGCCCATGTCCTTTTTACCCAACACAATGCCCCTCATTCCCTCCAGCTCAGCATACGGCCACAGACTCTTAGAGCTGGCCCCTTCTCATTAAATTCTTCTGTGTCAAGATAGCTCCTCTTACCTCCCCCAGGTGATGAGACAGAGCCCCTCTTCCCCCTACCTCTGGAAAGGGAATTGGGCAAGGACCTCAAGACCTTAGCTTAAACTCTACCCCAACCTACAGATCTTCTAAAAGAAATAAAGTGCTTTGCTCTGCATGAATCCCAGAGAAAATGGCACTATGGACTGGCACAGGTAGTCTTCTCGACACTTGAACACCCTCTGCCAGCCTGTAGTGCCCACATGATGCCATCCTAATCACGTGCAATTTGGGAGTCCCTCACCCAACTCCAAACACATACTGTCAACTCACCCTTTCCCACAGCAGGAGCTACAGACAGGAAAACCAAACACACTGCCAATCCCCTTGGCCTCTAAGGGGAATGAAAGGCCTGAAAACGACTACGGATCCAGGGAGCCAGAGTCCTCACACCTAGCCTACACACCCCTCCCTGCTTCTGCAGTAGCAGCAGAACGTCTGCCTAGAGTTGCTACACTAGAACTTTGGCTCCAGGGCATCTGAAAACGTATTTATCTCCAGAACATTCAGAGGTTTCTCAAAGCCTGCTGGGCCTCAAGCTTAACAGTTTAATTACTATTGTCAGGCTGGTTGGTTCTCATTGTCCCTGGAAGGAGGGCATTTAGCTTTCCTTCTCCCAGCATTGCATATCTATGCTCTCAGGTTGAACCATGCCAGGAAGGAAAAGGTAGTAAGATGACCCACCTCCCCTCTGAATTCAGTCTCTGCTGCCTGCCAGGCTCATCACGCAGACCACTCATAAGCTCCGGGTACGAAACTTCACTTAGCCTGTCTTCTCCAGGGGTTAAGACCACAGAGAGGTATGCTGGCAGCCCAATTACATAAGAACGCTTGATTTGGAAAGTTATAATTACAGGCTAATGTTTGTTAGGAACCGCCAAGTTGATCCCTGAGGCCCACCGCCTGGGTGACCAGAAATCTCGAATACATCACCCACCTCCCACCTGTGCTCTCTTCCTCTGAGGCCTGAGATGCAACACTGACTTCTGCAACACTCTCTCCTGGGAGCCCGAGCCCTAGCTGCCTGCCCTCTCACTGAGACAGTTTTGTCTCTACTGGACACAGCTGAGGCCACTACAGAGGAGTGGGTGGGGGTTTCTTGGTGTGAGAAACACATAGTGCAGGAAACTTGAGCAGCAGTGGTGTGTGCACGAAAGCAAAGACAGTGCTGCTACCATAAGCGCTGGCATGGAGCCCAGGAGGGCTAAAGGACATCAGTCTCCCTCTCGATCCCCACGTACTTGAGGGCATCAGCTTGGCTGTACCTGTCCCAGAGGAGGAGGAGGAACCAGATTACTATCAAGGCTTTTGTGATAAAAAAGATAAGAGTCCCCTCCCATTTCACTTCCCCTCCCACTTCTTAAAGCAGTTTTCAATGCTCCCCTTCTGAGACAAAGCACTGGAAGTCAGAACAAAGACAAAGCCTTGCCCACCACAAGATCCTCTCCTGCATCCCTATCACCCACCGTAAGCCCCCAGAATCAATTCCAACAGCACCCTCCCCACCTTTGGGGCCACCTCTCTAGGACCATTCCTAGCTGCCTCACCTGTAATCAAAGAAGAGCTCTTCGCCAGCTTGAATTGCCCTCTTGGCAAATATCCCAATCCGATGGTCCCCATTCACCATGACCACTGCAAACAGGACAGACCCGGGGCTAAGACCCTAGTCAACCCCACATCAACAATCAGTACTGACTCAGGGCTGATTTCCCCTAAGTTCCCAGTGAAGACATAAATGAACTGGAATTAGAAATGAACTGTCAATAGAGTTGCCTCAGTGCTTTTTTTTTTTTTGCCTCTCTGCTTTTAGATCTCTTTCTCTGGCTAGTGATATGGAGAAAGAATTAGCTTTAAAAGACTCATGTTTGTAGAAAAAAATGTTTATAATGTATTCAGTAAAAAAAATAAATAAAATAAAGCCGAATCAAAATGATACCAGGCATTAATCATATAACTCAACTATAAAAAAGTTAATAATGGATAGAGATCATAGTAAATGAAGCATATACCCCCAGTTCACCTCCCAGGTCAGTCATGGAGAACTCACCTTTGGCGTAACAGTTGGGGTTCACTGAATGGTTTGCAAATCGAATTTTGTTTCCTTTCCGGGTTGCATCCACTACAAAGTCTGTGTAAAAGAAACCAAGAAAGACCATGAACTCACCAGACAACTCCTCAGCTTCTTAAGCCTGAATTTAAAATCAATCAAACAGTAACAGAAACAAGAAGATCCAGTGGGAATTTTAGCAGGAGCAGGGAAAGGAGGCAGTGTAAGAATGCAGCTTCACATGGGAATACCTGCTTTGGGTCCCCCCACCCACCGCTTTTGCTGGAATTATGGATCTTCTCTTTCTATTTAGGGAGGGAGGTTTCTGAGGTGTAAGTGCTCAGTGCTCCGATTACAAACACAACCTGGAAATGGAAGTTCTCCCAAAGCAACTGAACTGTGGCTCATGGTGTCTCTGAGTTCAATCTCCCCACCTTGCTCTGAGCATCTGTTGGAAGATTCAGAGCTGATCTGAACCTGGACCGGAACAAGGGACATGTGGTAGGAAGACATGCTCAAGGCCACTTTGGGATGAGAAAGAGAGACTCCATACCATTGTTGAGGTTGAAGAGGAAGCTGGACATGTACTTGTCATAGACTTTCCCTCGTCGATCAGCCTCGTCCTGAGAGATGAGCTGCAGAGACAGACAAGGAACAAACAGGGGGGTGAGACTGTCAGCTCAAGGCATGGCACCCTGTCCCTAGACAGGAGTGTGTGTGTGGGGGGGGCAGTGTGTCACATACCGGTGCTTACTGAGTATCACAATGAGAACCCTAACATACCGAGCTGGGGTTGTTTCCTTCCAATCCCTACCCAAGCTGGCCAGTGTCAAGGTTGAAGAGAGTCCCCACCTGCCCCTCTTGTGTGGCCTGAACTGCCAAAATTGAAGAAGAGTGTTTTGTTTCAGGATTGCAAACAGTTCTGTGGGATCCCCCAAGAGTCCACATGAGAACTCAGCTGAGTTATTTAGAGATTAATTCACAGAAGTCTGGACCACAGAAAATCAGGGTTTCTCATCAGTATTTCCCCAGATAAGAATGCGGGCCAAACCGATAGCACTCACCTCACCACAGTATTCAGAAATGAACTCGTTCTTCTGCACAGACTCCTTAATGAAGGTGCCCCATCCGGCCACATCTGAGGGGGCCAGCAGCAGGTGCTGGGGAAGAGGGAGTCAAACCTCAGACTACAGGGTGTGTATGCTGGGTGTGCATGTGTATGGTGGGCGGAGAGCATGGTGGAAAGAACTAGCAACTGTTCTGTAAGAGGATCTGAAAACAGAAAAAGGTCTAAGCCATTCTGTTCTGCTGGGAGGAAAAACAAAAAAGGGAGGTGGTGAAAGGAAACATGACCCCTCTTCCTATAGACCTGCGGACCTTCACTGCTGAGTGTCAAGTAAAAATAGACCACATCAGTGACCAGTCCATCCTCTCCGCTCCTCTCCATCTGCTGGTTCAGGGGGCCACTTTTCTCATCCATCACTGGGACAGAAAACTTTATTAATTCAGTAAAAGTGTGTCATTTAGGATTTACCAAGAACATTCATGTACAAACCCTCTAAGAACCAGTAGAAACAGGCTGCTGGGGACTGTTCAGTCGTCCCCACTCCACTACCCGGCAGGCAATCCTGAGAAAAGTCCTCACCTTCTTGAGTCCTCGCTGGATGCTGCAGTTTTTACAGGACACCACTTTGCAGTCCCAGTGCTCTGAGGCCCCACAGGTGAGACACAGGTCGGGGTCACACTCTCTCACGGCCAGATAGCAAGGACACTGCTTGGTATTGCACTGGGTCTTACAGCGACAGCCAGGGAAGCGATTCTGACCTGGTGGGACAATAGGTAAGGTTAGGAAGAGAAGCAGGCTAGTGCTGGGTTTGACTCAAGGGACAGCATTAAAATAAATGTATGTGTTCAAGGATATTTAACAAAATAAGGGAGACTTTCCCTTCCCAATAATCATATACTAAAAATTTTCCAAAGAACCTGGAGTGCCTCCCAACATTCACACCTGAGAGTAAAAAAAGCAGGCTTGACCAGGGAGACATATTTCCTAGAGATTCCTCAACAATGCTCCCTTTCCTCCTCCTTAGTGGAATTTGGAAGGGAGGTGGATAGTGCCCCCAGAAAATAAAATCAGTGTTTTTCACTGGTAAGTTCTGATCATCAAAACAAAAACCATGTTGAGAACAGAATACATCCGTTCTATGCCACCCTCCTCCACCCACAGCCCTCCCCTGTGCTGTGGTTAAGATTGATAACTGCTACGGGTTAGGAGGTATTTCTAGCACAACTGCCTGGGCACCAAGTTCTGCAAGCTCTGGAGCTGCCATCCAACTGCCTTGATGGGGGGAGGGCATGGCTAAAAGAGAAGCTCTTTAGCCCCTATCCTACCTTCTGCTAACATACAGATCAACCCGATATTAAAATTTCAGATAGTAATCTAAAATATAGACAGAATTGTAACCTGTACATGTTACAAAACATTCTGGAAAGGGAGGCTGTGACTGCACTGTAAGGAAAAAGATGCCCATGTTTCTTACTTCTGCCCTGGAAGGAAAAGTTGGGAAAGCATCTGTATAATTGTTGGCTTTTAGAATCATACGCGTAAGGTTTTTTAAAAAATTACTTTTCCATATCTTAAGTCTCTTGTAGAATGCTTAAAACATAGCAAAGAGAATATCAAAAGGCCCATCAGCAGCAAAAGGTGCAGGAGGGGAGGGAAGCCTGGGATGCATTGGGCAGGTATAGAAGGAAGACTGAGTATAGAAGGAAGGCTGTGTTGGCAGACGACAGGAGAAAACGAAGAGCTCTTACAGTCTGGGTTGCACTGGCAGAACTTCTCACAGAAATTCTGAGTCATGATGCAGGGGCAGGTGCTGTCACAGGGGCGGTCTGGGTGGTCACAGGGCTGGTAGTTGTACACTTGTGTGGAAGAGTTATCTAGAAGAGAAAAGAATAGACCAGAGCACTGCTGCGCTCATGCTCCTTAGTGACCTTTCCTCTCAAGTGTCCAGGGGTGCTGACTCAAGGTTATGTGGATCCATAACCTTGGATTCACATCTAGCATCTGATGATGGCAGTCCTAGGTGATGGTGGTTCACAAGCTACAATGGCGTGATTTGTTTTGCGGCAAAAGTGTACAAATAGTCCAGGACTATAGTGCAGCTGTTCTGAACATTAAATGAAGTCTAGGATATGGCAAATGCAAACCATGAAAGTCAGAGACCACAAGGCCCGTAACTCTACCTCCTAAGAGGTCTCCACAGCTGCATCGAGAAGCTGAGCTGTTCTCAGCTGCTGCAGCAAACTGCAACCTGCGGAAGCGGTGTGGGGTCAACAAGTGCAGCTGCAGGTGGGGAGAGGATGTTCACAGTTCAGACCTGGAGCTCAACTGCGGAAGAAGGCCCTGCTGGAACCTACCTTTCTTCAACTGAATTTTCCTGCAGTGTGCAGCCCACAACCTGAAAAAAGACAGGATGGGTCTGGGTCATGGTCCCGGGGAACTTTGCAGATTCGGGTAAAGGACAATGTGTTTACACTGAGGAACTGCAGTTGGTGATTGGGGAGTGTCCTCCCAAATCACTTCACCAGAGGCTTCTGTTCTAGTACAGGGAGGCTGCAGTCCACCGCAAATCCAGCTGGCCTGTGCCTCAACATTTAAGCATAAACAATCTCCCCTTAACAAATATACACACATAAATAAGAAACAGACGCAAAACAAAACCCAACCCTCTGTGTCTACTGTAATCTATTGTTCTTCCCTCTCCCCAGCCTTTGGGGAGGTGAAAATGGGGGGAAGTTACAGGAAGGGAAGTTGAGAAGGCTTTTCAGGAAGATGCTCTAAGTCAGTGGTCGGCAAACTCATTAGTCCACAGAGCCAAATATCAACAGTTCAATGATTGACATTTCTTTGGAGGGCCAAATTTTTTAAACTTAAACTTTTTCTAATGCCACTTCTTCAAAATAGACTTGTCCAGGCCTTGGTATTTTGTGGAAGAGTCACACTCAAGGGGCCAAAGAGCCGCATGTGGCTCGTGAGCCGCGGTTTGCCCACCACTGCTCTAAGTGAAGGAACTGAGAGGGAGCAGACACAGGGCCTTCCCTCTATACCTAGAATCTGTCAGTTCCTTTCTTCAATAAGTGATGGTCATTAGGGAACCAAGCCAGGCAGAATGTCAATTTAAAAACACAACAAAAACTAAGAAAAATAAAAAATAAAAGCACAACAAAAAACTTCCAACTTTAAGGCTAGCTAGAAAACAGTTATTATGCAACTTAGAAAAATAATACAAGTGCCAAAAACAAAACAACCCTAGTCTGGGTTGAGAAGTGAGTACAGTGATTAACTAATCACCAACAAAAAAAATGGCCTTAACTGGAGCCATGAGGCCAGTTCATGTTCCGTTGGCCAGGAGCTTAAACGGAAAAACCAAAGTTAGCTCATGATCAGAAGAAAGGCTGGGCCAAGGCATAGACCCACAGGGAGCACTGAGAAGGCTGGCCCTCGGTTATGCAATGCCAAACGGATGGGCAGTGGCCGCAAAGAGAGGCAAATGGGAAGTCCAAGGGGAGGTCAGAGCACAGGGAACAGCCTGCCACAGAAAGCCCTTTGTCCAACCCTTGCCTGTGCTTTCTTTTCTTCTTCTGAGAAGGGTTCATGAGCTCATCTGTTGGCAGCTTCAGGATAAGTGATTCTTTGACTGCAAACTGAAAGACCTAGAAGAGAAATCAACAGAACCTGTCACTCCTTCTTGAGCTGGGCGGTAATATAAGTGGCCCAGCCAGGTGCTGGGCTTACGGAGGTTCTAGAGAGCTCCCAGGCAGCTGACTGAGCATTTCTTCAGTCAAGGGGAGACAGTGACAATGGCTCTGAAGCTAATTCTTATTTATCCTGACTTGAGAAAGGAGGAATACTGAGCACAGTTATAGGTTTCCTGGTTAGTAGCTTTTATGTACTGTTCTGCCTAAGAAACCCTGAGTGTGGGCAGATTTTTACCAACAGTATCTCTTTCTCTCTAGGAAGGGCAACTTTGTGAACCTTGTGTGACTAAGACCTGACACACACCAGCACTAGCTCCCTCTGCTGGTATAAATGCATCAGAGCCTTGACTACACTTCAGTAGGGACAGCATTTCGGGAAAGCTGGTTCCCTTTCATTGTGCTACTTTACTTTATACCATTCATTTTTAGCTCCCCCCCCCTTTTTAATTATTAAGTCTTTTGAGATTCTGTGAAAAGTATAGATACTCTTCTTAGGAAAGTGTGCACAAAAATTGTTTTATGCCCAATTCGATAGATCTTTATGTTAATATGTGCCTCAGGAAAATAGGCTTGAGCTCCACAATGAAAGCAAAGGGCACGTCAATTCATGGTTCTATTGCTTGTTCTAGGTAAAGGAAGCATGAAGAAGAGGGCACAGAGTCTCCTCTAGAAGCTAGGAGCTATGTGAGCAGGGCGCAAGCTCTGGTGTTTCTTTCTTGTTGGACGGATTGGCTTTAACATCTATCTCCCTGGCCCGTTTCTACAGCCTGCTCCCGCTGCAGTCTTGTTCTGCCTTCAGAGCAGAGTGGCTACTCTCAAACTGTGATTCTAGTGACGGTATGAGTGAGAAGGGCAAGGTCCAGGCCTACCTTTTGGGGTGGTAATTAGAAAACCTTGTGATAGGATATTTGTAGAATAAAGCAATGAGGAGCCTGATGGTGGGAACAGCATTGTAGCTGAGGAGAAGGAGCATACTAGATAAGAACATCTCCAGAAGGACCTGGGAGTACAGGAAATGGATACACATTTAAAAGAGAATGTTGGGATTGCTGTGCAAGGAGGAACCAAGATGGCAGCATAGGTGAACACCTATCTTGCTGCCCCATACAACAAATTCAAAACTACAACTTAACGACAGAAGGAACATCATCCAGAATCACCAGAAAGCTGGCTGAGTGGAAATTCCACAAATAAAAGTAAAAATAGGACACTGTGACTCAGAGGAGTGGCAGAAGGCAGAATTGCGGATATGCTCGGAGTCAGAGGTTCGGAGCTGTGTGCGAGCAGATAGGGTGGGTGGGTGGCTGCACACCCAGATGGTTTTCTCGAACTGGGAGGGAGACAAAGGGGTCCCACTGCACTGATTCCCCAGTTCCAGGTGAGGTCCAGGGAACCCACACTCACACGGGATAAAACTGGACAGTAAGGAGGAAGCACACTGAAACTTGGGCCCTGCAGAGGTCTGCGAGCTTGCGGAGAGGGCGAGTAAACTTGGGAACTGCAGAAGTGCAGGAGTGTGCAGAGAGGACTCGTGACTTGCTCTCTCGTTTGGGAGAAAAAAAAAGAAAGAAGGGAAACCACCGGACTGCATTGTTTTACAACCCTGGGTGAGACTTTGGGTGTGCAGACTCATTTGGGGAGAGGCTGAATTGTCTGACAGCGGGTAGAGCTCAGCGGCAGCTTTCTCTCAGAGGTGCGTGTAGCCATTACTGCCAGGCACAGAGACCCAGGTGCTGCATAGGACGGAGCCGATGGGAAATCAAGGCTGCCTGCTCAGCCCGGAGACTCTGTCCATCCAACCTGACCACAGCTGATCCTCACAGCCAATTGGCCTGGAGGTCAAACCCTCCTAGTGCTAACAACAATAATCTAGGCTTAACTTCAACAAGACTGTGCAACCCATAAAGGGCTGCACCAAGAGTATCCACCTCAGATAACTAGGGAGGCTGAGCCACTGTCCCCTAGAGGACATCTACCACACAAAGCTAATCAACCAACTCAGGGAAGCAGCCAAAATGCAGAGACAAGGAAAGAAATCAGAGGCGAAAGAAATAGAGGAAAAAAACACATGACTGGACATAGAGTTCAAAACCACAGTTATAAGGTTTTTCAAGAAGCTCTTAGAAAAGGCCAATGAACTTAATGAGACCTTTGAGGATATGAACGAGACCCTTGAGGATATGAAAAAGGACCAACCAGAAATTAAGCATACACTGACTGAAATAAAAAAAATATTATACAAAGACCTAAAAGCAGTCTAGAGGACTGCAAGAATCAAGTCAAAGATTTGAAATACAAAGAAGCAAAATCCACTCAGCTGGAAAAGCAAGAAGCAAAAACAATCCAAAAAATTGAAGACAGTGTAAGGAGCCTCTGGGACAACCTCAAGCATACCAACATACGAATTATAGGGGTGCCAGAAAAAGAGAGAGAGCAAGATGATAAAAACCTATTTGAAGAAATAATGAATGAAAACTTCCCCCACCTGGTGAAAGAAATTGACTTAAGAGTCCAGGAAGCGCACAGAACTCCAAACTATAGGAATCCAAAGAGGACCACACCAAGACACATCATAATTAAAATGCCAAGAGCAAAAGACAAAGAGAGAATATTAAAAGCAGCAAGAGAAAAACAGTTAGTTACCTATAAGGGAGCACCCATATGATTGTCAGCGGATTTCTCAACAGAAACTATGCAGGCCAGACGGGAGTGGCAAGAAATATTCAAAGTGATGAATAGCAAGAATCTACAACCAAGATTACTCTACCCAGCAAAGCTATCATTCAGAATTGAAGATCAGATAAAATGCTTCGCAGAGAAGAAAAAGCTAAAGGAGTTCATCACCACCAAACCAGTATTATATGTAATGCTGAAAGGTATTCTTTAATAAGTGGAAGAAGAAAAAGGTAAAAATAAAAAGTATGAACAACAAATACACAACTATCAACAAATGAATCTAAAAATCAAGTGAATTAAAAATCTGATGAACAGGATAAACTGGTGAATATAACAGAATCATGGGCATACAGAGGGAATGGACTGACAATTCTTGGGGAGAAAAGGAGTGTGGGAAGTGCAGCCAGAGACTGGACAAAAATCATACAACTATGGAAGAGGACAGTGTGGGGGAGGTAAGGGCAGAGAGTGGATGGGTACCAGGTGGAGGGGAGCTATAGGGGAAAAAGGGGGAACATTGTAATTAATAACCTGAACAATAAAGATTAAAATATAAAAAATAAATAAATAAATAAAAGAGAATGTTGGAACCAAAAAAAGAAGCTATGTGTGCTGAAACATCCAGAAGAGTTAGATCACGGCTAAAGACAGAAAAAAGAATTCCGCAAGGAGGAGAGCAGACCCCAAGCATTGTGAGGCCTGGCCCTTGCAGGATGCCCATGTTTGGAGACCCACTTCATGGCCCAGAAGCACAGACTCATGAGGGACTGAGCCTGAGAGAGCTTCTCTCCAGCCAGGCAGCTTACAAGATGGCAAAGGGCTGACAGAGCAGGGAGGAAAGCAGGGCCCGAGCTTGTTCCTGCTGCTTTCAGACTGTACCTGCTTGCACGTCTTAGTCCCCAGAAGCCTCGCTATGGAACAGAAGTTGTTGAAGTAGGTGCCATGAAAGACTCGAAAGAGAGATTCTTCAGCCCCAGTCCATTCCACAGCCTCCGAGGGTGCTTCCACTACACAGAGCTGAGGTGGGGCTGGACTAGCCTTCTGTTTTGTGGGGGTCTGACAGCGAGAGTTAGCCTCTAAGAGAGGAAGAAATAAGAGAAATAGAAGACGGTGGAATGCAGTTGTCATCAGTAGCTGGCCATAAACTCAAAGTACTTTATTTAAAAGGCAGCCTAGTTAGGAATAAAGATATCCTGTCTCCACTGTTCATAGATAAACCTTTGTACAGAATTAACAATTTTATAAAACACTAGAGGCCCAGTGCATGAAATTCATGCAAGGAGGGGTGGGGTTGTCCCTCAGCCCGGCCTGCACCCTCTTGCAATTCAGGACCCCTTGGGGGATGTCTGACTGCCAGTTTAGGCCAGATCCTACAGGGATCCTTGTGAGATCGGGCCTAAACCAGCAGTTGGACATCCCTCTTGCAATCTGGGACTGCTGGTTTCTAACTGCTCACCTGCCTCTCTGCCTGATTATCCCTAACCCCTCTGCCTGCCTGCCTGATTACCCTTAACCACTTGCCTGCCTGCCTGATGGCCCTTAACCACTTGCCTGCTTGCCTGATCACTCCTAACCATCTCTGCCTCGGCCCCCACTGCAGCGGCTTTGTCTGGAAGGACATCTGGAATGATGTCCAGAAGGTTGTTCTGCTGTCCAGTCTAATTAGCATATTATGCTTTTTATTATTATTATTATTATTATTATTATAGATATACTATTAAGTGTTAGGTAGTGATCCTTGGTTTATCAGAATTCTTGTGTGGTAAGAAGAGGTCATTTTCTGTTCACTGTACCTGAAGAACTGGAGGCCCAGTCATTGCCCGTGTCCCTGTCACTGTCCCCTTCTTTAGTCTCAGCCATAGCAGAGGCTGAAGTGTTGGAGCAGGAAGCACTGACCATGTGGTGCCTTCGCCGGCGCCGACCAGAGCACTTGGAACGGGGGTTGTGGAGCATGGCGTATTCCTTTGCTCCTTCCTGCAATGGACACGTTACGGACAGAAAACTGGAGTCGGCCCAGAATCACCATACTTAGCCCTTCATCACACCACCATCTTCTTCAGTATCTGTGCTTACGTGCAATGATCCTGTCTTTTGTTTGCTCTGTACCATACAAATGCGATAATCTAACAGCCATTTAGCAAACATTCTAAAAACTTAGAGACATATAGTACCTCTCACAAAAGAGCTAACCTATAAAGCAATCTTAAAAATATATAATCTATGCATTTTCAACTTTCCAGTGAGCTATATCTAAAATTCATTTGCGCCCAAACCAGTTTGGCTCAGTGGCTAGAGCACTGGCCTGTGGACTGAAAGGCCCCAGGTTTGATTCCAGTCAAGGGCATGTTCCTTGGTTGCGGGCACATCAGTGTACAAGAGGCAGCTTGTACACTGAGCTCGATGTTTCTCTCTCATTTCTCATTGATGTTTCTGACTTTCTATCCCTCTCCCTTCCTCTCTGTAAAAAAAAATCAATAAAATATATTTTTAAAAAAATTCATTTGCATGTTAGCTGTTTGGAACTTGAGAACACATTCTCCTGTAGTGGTAATGAGGATGGAAGGGACTTGCTTGAGAGTATATAGCGAATTGTTCCAGAGTGGATATAAGGATCAGGATTCTTCTGTTTCAATAATAAAATATGTAATTCCTGAACTTGTGCAATATTACTACTTAATTTTAGAACTTCCCTCCAAGTAGTATATAAAATTTGGAGGAATACTGTTTCATTACTTTATAGCTATGTTTTTTTTTTAAAGACCAAATAACTATCATTCAGTTTGATTATCTATCTTCTTACTAGACTTGGTTCCCCAAAATTTCTAACTGTTTCTAAAAACTAAAACTACATGTAAATGATACACATTTACCATTAATAAGGATAGTCAGAATAATATATTGTAGGAAATTCCAAAAGAAAAGTTTTGAAATGAATTGAATCTGATATTATGTGCCTATGCTATGATATGACACACACAGAATCACTTACAATATATTCTTCCTCACAATGTCTAACATAGCCCTGGCCAGGTAGTTCAATTGGCTAAAGCATCATCCTAATACACCAAGAGAGAGAAAAGCATCGATCTGAGAGAGACACATTAATTGGGTGCCTCCCACACATGCCCAGAGGATCAAGCCTGCAACTGAGGAATGTGCCCTTGACCATACTGAACACAGGACCCTTCAGTTTGTGGGCCGATGCTCTCCCTAGTGAATCAAACTGGCTAGGGTTTTACTTATTTATTTTTAATCATTTTAGAGAGAGAGAGAGGGAGAGATAGAAACATCAATGATGAGAGAGAATCATTGATTAGGTCCTCCTGCACACTCCCTACTAGGGATCTAGTCCACAACCCAGGCATATGTCCTAACCAGGAATCGAACCGTGACCTCCTGGGTCATAGGTCAATGCTCAACATCTGAGCCACAATGATGGGAAGAAGTCATGTTTCATTTGCATTTTATATCCCCCAAGTGCTATGTACTATCTCACTTGGTTTGTGTTGCCAGGGACAGAAAGTTCAAGGACCACTTCCTGCTCAATTTTCAACAAAGTTAACAATAGTAGAACAGCTTAAGAACATACCAGCAAAAGGAAGCAGTCTGTGCCACATGGTTCTGGTTCAATCTTGATTTCTTTGTTCTTGCGTTTATATACATTAGGGGTAGCATGAAAAGCTGGAAAACACAACACTGTCCTGTTTCCAACGATTCATCCACTTGACAGGATGGGGAGGAACAAAACTGAATTAGGGAGCTACTGTGGGAGAATCTGGAGATAAACAGTTACCATCAAAATGCACAAAATCCAATCATTTCTGATATCAACACAATCCTTTCAAAGCTAGGCAGTAATCAGAAACAATCATGTTGCTGTTTCTTCTGTCCTAACCATGCAAAGCATGTTGCACTACAACTGAACAAGTGAAAATAGATTAGTCCTTTGTAAAACCATCATCAGATCAGAAGCCAGGAATTCTATATGATGAACTAAAATAAAGAGAAGGAAATGGTGGCTGGGAATAGAAAACAGGAGGGCATTTCAGAGTAGCCCCACTCACGGTGAAGGAAGCAGTCGTATTTAAAGCAGCGCCGGCAAAAAAGTGTGTGGAAGGAGTGCAGAGATTGCTCCCGCTGCACAGACTTGGCATTGGGGCCATCGATGTTGGGTGTGCACTGAGGGGGAAGTGCATTGGGGTCTGACATCTCTGTTAGCTCTCGGTACCTATTTAAGAAAAGAGAGATAAGGGTTCCTTCCAAGGGGATGTCTTAATCGAGAAAATGCAGATTGAGTACTGAGGACCACCCAGGTACAGCTGGCCAAGAGAGGATGGAAGTTTTTGAGTCTTGTTGATGATGGATTGGTGTATAACTGAGTTAGTACAACATTGTAATTATGCTGGGCTGGACATATGCCTGAAGGAGAGGGAAATATTTAAGAAGTATGGTGCTGTAGTAACTCTCCAGAAAAATGGCAGAAGTATAAAAAGTTTCCCACCCAGACATACTCAAAAGCCAGCAAACAATGACCCTTAATATGGGAATGGGTATTTAGGATAAGCATGTAAGCAAGAAATAATGAGAAGTGCGGGCAAATCCTTATGCACTTACCATAAGCAAGGCTTTTTATTAACCAAATACAGGCTTGAATGAAAATTTTGCCTGATCACTCTACATGGCCTGACAGGGGCAGCTTCCCTTACCTCTCCTTCATGTCATCTGGGACACCATTCTCAGGGAACATTGAGGCGATTGCACTGAAGATCATGTCATTTGGAAACTGTTTCTTGGAACTCTTTTTGTTGCCTGGATTGGAAAAGACAAAAAGCTCCTGAGTGCTATCTATAATCAGAGTATGCAAACAAAGCTGTTTGGTCGTTTTTTCTTTTGTCACAGCATTTTGATTAGAGCCGCTTTTTGTTGTTAATCCTCACCCAAAGATATTTTTCCATTGATTTTTAGGGAGAGTGGAAGAGAGAGGGAAAGACAGAGAGAAACACTGATGTGAGAGAAACACATTGATTGGTTGCTTCCTGCAAGAGCCCTGACCAGAGCCCAGGCCCAGGAGGACCTGCAACAAAGGTAAGCACCTCTGACCAGAATCCAACTTGGGACCCTTTGGTCCGCAAGCTGACGCTCTATCCACTGAGGCAAACCAGCTAGGGCTAGAGCTGCTTTTTTTAACCTAACCATTGGCTGCTTAGGAATATATAAGAAAGTAAAGGTTATCTGGACTTCTCTAATAGGCTACCAGTAAATAAGGAAATCAGAGTCCACTGCCCAAGATAGAATATGGAGGTAAACACCAGAGTTTTTATAGAGAGACCTGAATATAGAAGAATCCTACATGCTGAAGAACAAGACTGATATTATAACTTTATTACAATGAAAGAGACACTATTCCTGAACATATAGTATAATTAAGTAATGTAGAGTATAATTAAACATTAGTTAAATATTAACAACATGGAAAACTGTTCATAAGATTAAATAAAAAGGGATAAAAATGACATGTGTATATATACATACATGTGGCATGATCACAATTTCACATAATACATACAAACAGGTTAATTTAAATATGTACTTTAAAAATTGAGATATATTTTAATATTTTTAAAATTGATTTCAGAGAGGAAGGGAGAGGTAGAGAGAGATAGAAACATCACTGATAAGAGAGAATCACTGATCAGCTGCATCTTGCACGCCCTGACTGGGGATTGAGCCTGCAACCCGGCCATGTGCTCTTGACTGGAATCAAACCCAGGACCTTTCAATTTGCAGGTCAATGCTCTATCCACTGAGCCAAACCAGCTAGGGCTATAAATATATTAGGAGCCCGGTACACGAAATTCATGCACTGGGAGTGGGTGGTCCCTCAGCCCAACCTGCCCCCTCTCACATACTGAGAGCCCTCAGGGGATGTCCTACTGACAGCTCACCCCCTGCCCAAGGCCAGGGGACCCCAGCCAGTGATCACCTTGCGATGGGGCCAATCACTGGCTGGCTTGGCCCCAGCCTGCCCAAGGGCTTTTTCCAGCCTTGGGAACCCAGCGATCACCCTGCCATTGGGGCTGATCTCACTGGCTGGCTCCGCCTGCACACCCCCCCCCCCCACCCGCCTGCCCAAGGCCAGAAAAAGCCTCTTGGCGAAGCTTTTCCAGCTTTGGGCAGCAGCCATCTTGGTTGGGTATTAATTTGCATATCGCTCCTGATTGGTTTTGTGGGCGTGGCTTGTAGGAATGGCTTATTGGGTGTAGCGAAAGTATGGTCAATTTGCATGTTACTCTTTTATTAGATAGGATATATATATGTATATATGTGTGTGTATATACATATACATGTTAACATTTTTAGGTTTCGAAGGAAATTAATTTTTTTTTATTGATTTCAGAGAAGGGAAAGGGAGAGAAAGAGACAGAAAGATCAATGATATCAATGATGAGAGAGAATCATTGATCGGCTGCTCCCTGAACAACCCCGACTGGGGATTGAGCCCATAACCCAGGCATGTGTCCTTCACCAGAATAGAACCCGGGCCGCAGGCCAATGCTCTATCCACTGAGCCAAATCAGCTAGGGCTAGAAGAAAATATTAATGATGGTTATTCCTAGGCTCGATTACTAGTATAAGGCCATTTTATTTTGTTCTTTAAATTTCCCACGTTTTCCAAATATACCATTTTCTAATTAGAAGCGAATGATGATTATTCTCTAAGTTCTACTTTCTTCTCAGCTAGGTTACCCAAGCTATCTTAAGTTATGAGTAGAGAGGGAGAAGAGAGGAGAGGGGAAGGAGGGGAGGGGAGGAAAGACATATCAATTTGTTGTCCCAACTATTTATGCATTCATTTGTTGAATCTTTTTTAAAATTTTTTAAAAATTAATTTTGAGAGAGAGAGAGACTGATCTGTTGTTGTGGTTATTTATGCATTCATTGGTTGATTCTTTTTTAAAATTTTTAAAAATTAATTTTGAGAGAGAGAGAGAGACTGATCTGTTGTTGTAGTTAGTCATGCATTCATTGGTTGGTTCTTACATGTGCTCTGAGCGGAGACTGAACCTGCAAGCCCGGCATCTCAGGATGACGCTCTAACCAACTGAGCCACTTGACCAGGGCCTCTTCCCGTTACTTTAGAAAGTCATGTGAGGAAGTAGTGCTATTTACCTTCGATTGCATGTCGTTTTCTCTTTCTTGTTACCGGCAGATCTTCTTTGCTGTCATCTTGCTTTCCGTCTGAGGTGTCATTGTGCCCTTCCTCCTCCTCATCTGAGTATTGATTCAGGGCATCTACCAACTCCAGGAAAACAGCATCACTAATCAGGACAGATCCAGGAATCATCTCTGAAACACAAGGGTTAAATGGGTGAACAGGGGTTGTTTCACATTCCATTAGTCCTCCTAGGAAAGCTTTGCTGTATTCACTCCTGAGGCCCAGGTAGGAAACGTGTACATTTTTATATGGACACCAGGGGATTACAATAATTTGATTGGCTTTTACAACTGCAATAGTTCAGCACACCAGTGAAAAATCCACGTATACATTTTATTCTTATTGGAGTACTTCACTTCCGCAGTCACAGAATCTCACAGAAATGTGCAAACAATACAAATGTGACGGAAAAAGAATGATAAAAAATAAAATAAAATAAAATAAAATAAAATAAAATAAAATAAGAATATACTTGGTTTCTCTGCTAACTGGTCAGTAGTGATTCCTCTGAATAAAAAGATAGCATCCCCCACCCCCTCCAAACCACATGGGGGAGTTATACTACATGAGAAAGTCTTTGGACACTAGAGGGCGTAGTGGATAAATGCATTCAACAGCATCGTAACCTAAAATTGTCAAAAGAGCAAAGCCATGGGGAATCTCTCCCTATCTTCCCAGTTGTTGTACACTAATAGCCTTTTCAAAAACTACTTCTAAAACTACGAATAAATCCAAATGACTTCCTTTTAGGGAAGTTAGGATATTATAACCAATTTTTGAGAGATACAGGGAATATCTGGATCAAAGTCATAGAGAGGTTATGCTCATTGCCATTCTCAGAGAAAGGAAAATGAAGAGAAATGTCTTTGGATGGGTTTACGAAAAACTTCTAAAATCAAACTTATTTGTACACTGAACTTTCTCTCTTGTCACTGATTACTATAGGATCCTTTTATGTCTAAACTCCTTTTAAAATTTAATTGGAAATTCTTTAATATAAAATTTCTACTCTCAGCCACGTGTTATAATAAAATATTCTTTTAAAAATATTTTATTGATTGTTTATAAAGAGAAAGGGAGAAGGAAAAAGAGTTAGAAACATTAATGAGAGAGAAACATCAATCAGCTGCCTCTTGCACACCTCCTACTGGGGATATGTCAGCAACCAAGATACACGCCCTTGACCAGGATAGAACCTGGGACTTCCAGTCTGCAGATCAACACCCTATCCACTGAGCCAAACCAGTTATGGCTACACTGAAAGGTTCTTTAGTGTGTACACCCTATGGCAGGAGATAAGAGGAAGATGATGGACCAAAGCAGAGGCACCATTCTAACAGTTTTCTCACGAAGAGCGCAGCACCACTACCTTCTTCACCGTGTACTTTCCCATCGTAGTTATTGATCAGCTCTTCAATGAAAGTCTCATCTTCTTCTTTCACCTCATCTCCCATGTAGGGAATATTGCACAAAACAGTCTCATCTTCCACCTGAAATCAAACCAGATGTGATTTCTTCCATGAACCTACTATGCACCTCCTCTTTTCTATTTAGTGAAATATTTGCTGAGCCTTTTGCTATCTGAATCTCCTGAAAATGACTTGGTCACAGTGGCCTGAGTTTAAAAACCTGGTTATTTTGTTTTGTCAACAAAACCTCAAATGAAGAAGGCAATATTACTTTTAAGGGGGGGGGGGGGAGTAAGTTTAACTACAGGAGGATATTAACTACCAAACATTTTACAGGATATTTCCACTAACGCCTAAAACTTGGTAGTACATTTGTTTTTCACAGTGATTCCATCATCACTTTTTATTCACTAAACATTATTGTAAAATAGGTATGAATATCACCTAAACAACAGTTTAAAAAGTCTTCAATTCTAATTCTTCTCGTACACAGAGATTAAATGAGATGGAAGGCTTCCAAAAATATAATCTGCAATATAACTAAAATATTTAGAACAGAAACTGGGCAACCATAAATTTTTGGATGTTCTATTATATACTCTAAGACTAACCCCTCTGATAATCATAACAAATATGATTATAATTCATGTCACTTACACTCAGTGGGAACCTAAAGTCAATTGCAGTGTATGAACTACAATATTTTCTGGTAATCAGCAATACTAATGGATTTTTTCTTTTTTTGATTCAACAGAGAACACAGTCATTCTTAAATCCTTAAGCATCTGAGTAAAATTACTCTGAAATTTAATTCTGAGGATTCCCTTCTGTAAACCCGTATTTTATTCTGCGGAATTGTTATCTGTCACCAGGCAGATGATAAGCTATGGCAGTATTTAGAGACTGCTTATCAGTACCACAAATAACCGCAGTAGGACTTAGCATAAAGGCCCAGATGAAAGGATTGTGGATCCCTGTGCACCTCATTTATCTCAGTTGCTTTCATAGCATCTTGACTTTAGAGGATTTAGAAAGGATTGAGCCATCAGCAGGGAGTTGTCAACCTGCTTGAGCCTCAAGTGTCTGACTTAGACTGCATTTAATTGCACATGTTATAAAATTAGACAAGGTAGTAAGGGAAAACTGGAGTCTTGCCCAGTCTCACTCATTCAAAAAAAAAAAAAAAAAAAAAAAGAAAGAAAGAAAGAAAGAAAGAAAGGAAAAAGAACCATCATCAGTATAGAAGTATACTTCAGAGCACACAATACCTACCAAGTTAGAGCAACTTGCAATATACTTTTTAGAGTAAATAAGTTACTCTAAAAGCATTCTGCCCTGCATGTGCAAGCTTTGTTACATATACTCTGACAATATTTACCTTAAGAGGAGTGCCAGCATATTAACATAAGAAAACCATAGCGTTTAAACAATTATCACATTGCTTTCAATACATACCATAAAGTTCTGCTGGAGAGGGGACCAGGAATACATAATGGGAACCAATGCAACTGTGTTCAGAGAGCGCATTAACATATGTTGGCTTGCAAACCCCGGGAAAATGCTGTCAATGGTACACTGAAACATAAACAATGACATGGAGAGGGAAAGGCAAACACACAACTCAAGAGAATTGGAGTTTCCTTCCAAAATGATCTCAGTAGCATTCTAATTCTTCCAAATAAATAAGCTGAGCGTTTTGTAACAGCTTCTAAAAGGAGCCACAATAAACCTGTGGGAAGCAGGAACTATCTCTTATTCATCTTTATATCCTCTACGAATCCAGCACATACTCAATGATGTTTATTTCAAATCCCACACTTGATGTTTACTTCAACCTAAAACTGTTGAGCTGTACATAAGAGCAAAGGACCTCTGAAAGTCCTAAGAGATGAGGAGGAAGATGAGGAAGTTTTCCTGAAGACCTAAACTTTAAGGCAGCGGAGCTCAACTTAGCTGCGTAGGTGATGGGGACAGTACAGGGAGAAGCAAAAGAAAGTATAGTCATATTTTGCTTTGGAAAATAAAGTTACTTTCAATATACTCCCTGATTTTTATATCTTAAAATTATTATCTCTTTAGGAAACTAGTGTATGTGTAAATTTACAATAAGGGATATCCCTTTGATCAATATATTCCTGTCCATTACCCAAGGCATTCTTTTTTCCAATATCAAAATGTGGAAGTCCCAAACAAGGCACAAAAAATGGTTGATTTGAAGCCTGAACACACAACCCAGGAAAGTAGACAGTAAATGTCTTATTTTTACCTGTGAAAAACTCATGATTATGCTCATTAACTGAGGAGAGCAATAGGCAAAAAGGTTCTTTAAGCTACAGATTTACCATTCCAGTTAATCAAAGTTTACTATAACAACTGTACCCATCATCTTTACTTATTTTCTAATCACAAATCCAAATCCAAGGAAGAGAGGAAGGCTGAGCTTAGATACCCAGAAGTACCTTTTTGAGAAAAGGATGCCCACTCAGAGGCTTCATCAACTGAACAGGCTGAACGCGTAGCTTCTTCCATTCTTCATTGAGGATCTGGGTTTTTTCTTGAACCTTTGCAAAATTTGCTACATACAGAGCCTAGCAAAGGCAAGAAAAAAGTAGTTAGGATTTCAAGAGAAGAGCTGAAAAAATTCACCCCCTCCACAATGGATCAGTATGTTAAAATACAGAACCTTTCACTTGGAAATTATTTTTACCTTTGCACCCATATTTGCCTGAAGCCGTTTAAGTTGTCGAAGTCTCATGTATTCAGACTTAACCTTTCTTTTCCAATAAGTGATACATTTGGAAGTTGGGGCATTTGGTATATCCATTTTGCTGTAATCTAAGAGAGACAGAGATGAGAAATAGCATTTTACAGCCTGGAAATGAAGCATTCCTCAAACTCAACCACTGTCATTCCTACTATATATATATATATATATTCATAAAAACATACACTTAAAGAACCCACATCCATGAATTCAACAGAAAGTTTCAATTAAAAGATTTCATATCTGCAATTTCTGCTCTTATTACCACCTTAACCCCCAACTGAGTGGACACAGATGGAAGATGTTCTGCAGGAGAGGGGGAAGGCTGGGGGATATGTTTAGCAGCTGCCTCCTCCCATACCCCAGGAAGTTGTCTCGCCCTAACCAGTTTGGATCAGTGGATAGAGCGTCGGCCTGTGGACTCAAGGGTCCCAGGTTCGATTCAGGTCAAGGGCATGTACCTTGGTTACGGGGACATCCCCGGTAGGGGGCGTGCAGGAGGCAGCTGATTGATGTTTCTCTCTCATCGATGTTTTTAACACTCTCTCCCTCTCCCTTCTTCTCTGTAAAAATCAATAAAATATATATTTTTAAAAAGAAGTTGTCTCACAGATATTTAGGAACTTGGATTAGTTGGAAATTTTGAAGCCTACCTACTACCATGATTAAGAGAAATGTTCAGCAAGAATTAAATTAATATCAAAGAGATGCATGGAAACATCCACACTATAAAACTGTACCTGCAAAATTATCTAAATCTACCACACCCTTAGCAATAAAGGGTGGACATTACAACAGCATAATTACATCTCAAAGTCAACAGCAAGACATTTAGAAATATATAACACTGTGAATAACTTTTTGTGTGTGTTTGAATAGAGTCACAGTTTTAAAGAAGTACTTATACTCTACCTACCTCAGAATGGGAGAAGTGTCCAGTACAATGTGTCTTCTGTTCGTCAGAGGAATGGTAAGACATAAAGGCAAAACAAATATTCAGCTTTTCAAAAGAGAATAGACAGTTTTTAAGTCAGTGAAGCATATTTAGACCTTGATACCTTAAGCAGGATGCTCTCCCATAACTATGAAGAGTTTGAGGTCTCTGCTACCATTATTTCTGCATGTGATGCCATTGGGGAGGGTCCTTTAAACTCTATCTTTCCAGTCATGTGTACAAATATATTCTCACAATTACCAAGTTTGCTATTTTGCTTTTCTGAACCAGTTTCCAGGCTCAGCTTGCAGGCCGCCCATCAATTATTTTAGAGAAAGAACAAATTTTGTGTGCATGTGAAAATTCAATAAAATATACTGGAATATGTTTTTACTCTATAGTAATAACTACTTATGTTTCCTAGAGAACTAGTTTAATTCATTTCACCTAAAATTTTAAGTTTCTGAATATATTATAAGGAGCTATGAAGAGCCAAAATCTGAAACAGAAACTAAAGTTTCAGGCCTTGTTTTTTGAAAATTTCTGGAAAAAAAAAGTTTCCTTTTGGAGTTTAATATCGTATTTCTCCTAATGGATCATTTTAAAATTACCTGCTTTTTCCCATAAGAATTGATAGCACAGACAAGAAAACAGCAAAATTTAACCCTCTAGCACACATACGCCACAATCAGATCATGATCATGTTATCTCACGCACATGGGCTTTGATGAACCAAATAGAGTGATATAATGCTATTAGAAATTTAGAGGATAAGTAAGGGAAGGAAGGAATAGCAAAACACAGACAGATTCACTGTTTACTAAAACGCAACCAAGTGATTCAAGCTTGTAAAAACAGAATTCCCTGTGAGTTAATCATTATTTCTCTGGAAGAAGAGAATGAAACAACATAATCTAGGAATTTGAATCCAAGAGTGCTAAGATGATGGGACATAAAAAAATTAAGCTGACCTGAATTTCTTTCCTACAAATTGTCCCACCTCTCTTCCTCCTACATCTCTTAAATGGTTCTCATTCCTCTATGGAATGGGATCAAAAGACGGCCTCTTTTTGACTGATAAAACTGCATCACACTCACATGTAATATTAAGTAGTTGTTCATATACTGTCTGCTGAACAATGAATAGTCTACTCCAGGAAATGAAAAAATGGTTCAAATATAAGACAAAACTGCCTCCCTGAGAAACGTTACGTTATCCTTATTGAGATGCAAATGACCCAAATATTCCGGTTGCGTTTTAGTAATTTGGTGATCATCATAACCTCCTTAAAAATGGGTTTTAATTGCAATCTCTTTCCCATTCTTCTTGGAACTCATTTCCCTTTTTGAAATAGTGAGCTTAGGGCAGTCTGCTGTAACCAAAATCTGATGTCCACTTGAAACTGGAGATCAAGTAATGGAAAATAATATAATCCACAGTTGCCAGTGTGTGTGTGTGTGTGTGTGCGCGCACGCGTCTGTAGATTTCTTAGAGGAGATGACCACAGAGAAATAACAATATTTTTTTTATTAAAGAAATGAGTTACAACTGAATGTAATATCCTACAGCCTGTTAGAAGTTGACAATATACATATATACATGAAAATGCCATTATTTTAATCAACCATAATGTAAAATAAGCCATACTTCCTCCTTTTACAATAAAAATGGTATTTGAATTTCATGTGACTGTGAAGTAATATTTATTTTGCTTTGCTTTTTAATGGGTCTTCAATGTTTCTAAAAGTTTATTTGGCAGTTAGTCAGTCCCCACAGAGTGTATGAGGAAGATGAGACATACTATTTGGAACAGATAGGTATGATTAAAATAAACACCTGAAACACAGCCATAAGACTCGTTCTCAAAGCATCTAGACACCAACAACTATCACTTCAGATTTTTTTTTTAAAGCAAACAAGCAAAACACTAAACACTCCCTAGAGCAGATTTGGAGAAAGAGGCTCATACATCTTGGGCGATGGAAATGGCACATAAAAAATACCTTATATTTCTACTAGATCTGTTCTTTAGTTCTTAGATATGCAAAACAACATTTATATGTCAGTTAACTACTAAGCTATTACTTAAGAACTTTTTATTATGTTCACTTATACACTGAAAATAAACTTCAAAATATGCTGTTTTGGTCAAGAAGTTTAAAATTGTCTTTATATTAATAATGCCAAAACTCAATAAAATAAGCGATAAAAATGACAAAAGAAAAAAAATCTGAGTAGATACTACACCAAAAAAGACACAGAAATGGCAAAACAGCACACAAAGCCAAAACTGGTTTGGCTCAGTGGATAGTGTGTTGGCCTGCGGACTGAAAGGTCCCAGGTTCGATTCCAGTCACATCCCCAATGGGGTTGAGGGCACATCCCCAATAGGGGATGTGCAGGAGGCAGCTGATCGATGTTTCTAGCTTTCTATTCCTCTCTTTTCCTCTCTGTAAAAAATCAATAAAATATATATTTTTTAAAAAACACAGCACACAAAAAGATGCTCAGTACTATTAGTCATTAGAGAAATGCAAATCAAAACCACAAGGATATACTATTACAACCCACTAAAATGGCAAAAATTAAAAAAAGGTTGATAAGATCAATTGTTGGTAAGGATGTGGAGCAAACTGATAACCTCATACACTGGTGGTAGAAATGCAAAATGGTACAGCCACTTTGGAAAACAGTTGGCCAGTTTAAAAAAAAAAGTTAAATATATACTTACCATATAACCTGACACACAATTTCTAATTATCCAAGATAAATGAAAATATATGTCCCCAAAACGATCTGTACACAAATGTTTATAGCATCTTTATTCAGAATAGCCAAAAAGTGGAAACAAGACAAATACTTACGGATTTGTGAATGGATACAAAGTGCAGCATATATATACAACTGAGTACTCTACAATAAAAAAGGGATGAACAGTTCCCATACATGCACAACACACCTCAAAAACTTTATGCAAAGTGAAAGTCATCAAACACAAAAAAATGACATACTGTATGACTCCACATACGTGACATTCTACTAGAATATTTCTAGGAAGGGCAAATCTAGAAAGTGACAGAGAGTAGATCAATGGTTGTCAGGGGCTGGGGTATGGGAAAGCAATGAAAAGGAAAGAATAGCCCTAGCCAGTTAGGCTCAATGGATAAAGCATTGGCCCACGGACTGAAGGGTCCCAGATTTGATTCCTGTCAAGGGCACATAACTAAGTTGCAGGCTTCATCTGGCCTTGGTCAGCCCTGTTGGGGTGCAACCAATCCATGTGTCTCTTTCAGCTCTCACATTGACGTTTCTCTCTCCCCTCCCTTCCCCTCTAAAATAAAAGAGGAAAGGAGCGTAGCCCAGCCCATGTGGCCCAGTGGTTGAGCACAGACCCAGGAACCAAGAGGTCACGGTTTGATGCCCAGTCAGGGCCCATGCCAGGATTGTAGGCTTGCTCCCCAATAGGGAATGTGCAGGAGAAAGCCAATCAATGATTGTCTCATCACTGATATTTGTAATCCTCTCTCCCTCTCACTCTCTGAAGTCAATAAAAACTTTTTTTTTTTTAAGAAAAAAAGCATAAAGGCACTTTTTTGGGATGATAAAAATGTTTTATAACTTGGTTGTGATGATGATGATTTGACTATGTACTTTTATGAAAACTTGCTATAATATATACATAAATGATTAACTTATTATAACATAAATTTTTACCTCAATAATGCTGATTAAAGAAAAAATAAGTCTTTCTTGATGACCTATTAATCCAGTACTTACCAGAGACTTACTAATTAAAAATAGTAGGCAATTTCACCTTTAAAAATATATATATATATCTTATTGATTTTTTTACAGAGAAGAAGGGAGAGGGAGAGAGAGCCAGAAACATCAATCAGCTGCCTCCTGCACACTCCCTACTGGGGATGTGCCTGCAACTAAGGTAATTGTCCTTGGGCGAATCGAACCCAGGACCTTTGAGTCCCCAGGCCGATGCTCTATCCACTGAGCCAAACCAGTCAGGGCCAATTTCACCTTAAAAAAAAAAAAAAAACTCTTGAGTGACTTCAGAATAAATAATAGAATGATCAATATTGGTTCAATCAGTATAAAAATGTTACATGTATACTACTGTAAAATGTTAATAATACGGGGAAATGGGATGTGGGTTATATGGGAACGCCCTGTAATATCTTTATAATGTTTTTGTAAATCTAAAACTGTTTTCAGAAAATAAGGTTTTTTAAAAAATTGATAATTGGAAATGTTTACCTATTTACAAGTCAGATATCTACAGTTAAAAAAAGCTATAAAAACTTGGAAATCTTTCCCCAGAAAATTGGGTCTCAATTTGCTTCAAAAGCTAAACCTAGAATGTAGTTTGTCATTGGTTGAAAAAGGGAAAACATTATTGAAATATTTTGACATAAAACATTTAAGGAACAATATCCTTAAACTCAGAGAGACTGAAATCAGAATATAAAAATTCCAAACTATGAAATTCTTTCATCCACATAAAGGTGTTAGTTTACAGAAGCTTATCTTAGGGTCAAGTTCAACATCTTTACTACTTTCTCTTTTAGAACAAATAATTTTTGTTAATGCCTGGGTAAATTACACTGTAGTTGTTTACATTTTCCATCTCATTCTTTCCTTTTTAGTTTATGGTGGAGTTGAAACATAAACAATAGGGCTGAAACTACCTCTGCCAACAGCTCTAGTACCACATAATGAGTTATTCTGGTGATGACCAATTTCATCAACATTCCTGTTAAAATCAACTCTGTGGCTAGGTATATAATGATTGATCCTTCAAGTACGATCTATTAAACACATCTTTAATTTATACTCTCCCACTCCTCTAAGATATTTATATTTGTATTAGTTTGAGGTTCTGGGCACCATACACATAGAAAAAAAAATTACTAACAGGAACCTGTGAAATTTTTCCCCTGAATTCTTATACTATCTAATAAAATAGTAATATGCAAATTTGACTGTACCTTCATCACACCCACAAGCCATGCCCACCAGCCAATCAAGATGGCCGCTGCCACTGAGAGCAGGAGGGAGGCTTGGGTTTCCCTGGCAACAGAGGAAGCCAAACTTTCCGCCTGCCATTGCTGGCCTAGGCCTCCACTCTAGGCTACAAAGTTTCAAACAGAAATGGCTGCCACCATGGAGAGGGCAGAAGGCTTGGCTCCGCTCCAGGCTACTAAGTTTCAATTGTAGACATAGATTAATCCCAGATACCAGGGTCTCTGCTTGGGTCACTGGGAGGCATGGCTGGCCTGCAAACCTCCACAGGCCCCTCTCCCAGGCTGTCCCTCACCCCAAGGGAACCCCCACCCTGATCTGGGACACTCTTCGGGGCAAACCAGCTGGCCCCCACCCATGCACCAGGCCTCTGTCCTATCTAACAAAAGAGTAATTTGCAGATTGACCATCACTCCAACACACAAGATGGCTGCCCCCATGTGGTCAAAGATCCTGCCCCCATGTGGACACAAGATGGCCAACACAAGATGGCCAGCAGGGGAGAGCAGTTGGGAGGGACCAGTCCTGCAAGGGAGGGCAGCTGTGGGTGATCAGGCCAGCAGGGGAGGGCAGTTGGAAGGGATCAGGCCTGCAAGGGAGGGCAGTTGGGGGCGATCAAGCCTGCAGGGGAGGGCAGTTAGGGGTGACCAGGCCAGCAGGGGAGGGAAGTTGGGGGCAAACAGGCTGGCTGTGGAGCAGTTAGACATCAATTAGGCTGGCAGGGTAGTGGTTAGTGAGTGATCAGGCTGGCAGGCAGAAGCGGTTAGGGGCAATCAGGGAGGCAGGGGTGAGCAGTTTGGAGCCAGCAGTCCTGGATTATGAGAAGGATGTCCAACTGCCCATTTAGGCCCAATCCTACCAGGATCAAGCCTAAATGGGCAGTCGGACATCCCTTGAGGGGTCCCAGATTGGAGAGGGTGCAGGCTGGGCTAAGGGACATCCCTTGCCCCCCCCCCCGTGCATGAATTTCATGCACTGGACCTCTAGTGTGATATAAAATTATACCACTAACATTTTTTAGTATTGCTTTATTAAGAAAATAAGGTCATTTGCACTAGAGACAATGGTGATAAAAATCAAAGCAGGATTAATTTTTATGGGACCCAACAGATATACAACAATCTATATATTCTATATATACAAAAGCCTAATATGCAAATTGTCCCCACGGGAGCTCAACGGGGAGACCCATCACTCACTATGATATGTGCTGACCACCAGGAGGCGTTGCTGAACAAAGAAAGGCCCTGGTCGTCAGCCAGTAGCCAGGGAAAGGAGGCCCTGGCTGACAGCCGGAAGGCCCTGATTGGCCCTGATCTCTGGCCTAGGGCCCCTACCCATGCACTAATTTCGTGCACTGGGCCTCTAGTGATTTATAATAGTTAAAGCAATCTCCTAACAGAATCAGTTCCATCTTGGCTGATTCTGTACTACACTAGCACAAAGTTTAATACTTAGTGATTAATACTTAATACTGCTCATTATCATTCAGTAACAAGACAGTTTTAGTAATTCCATTTTGAAACAAGGTATTAGGGTAAGCATGTCAGAGAACACAACACACCAGAAGCACTTAACTCCAATTATCCATTAAATAATTCTTGACTTTTGGGTTTGGAGCACTGAAGTCCCAACTGACAGTTTGAAGGATTGCAAAGGTATAAAAGAGCCCCAAAAGCCCAAAACACAATTTGAACATATTTAAAAAAAAAAAAAAACTGGGACTTTCTAGAATGGAGGTATTTCCCTATGAGCAGTTTTTCTTTTTTAAATCATTCCCCTCAATCCTAATCTAGCTAGTATAACTCTCTTCACCTTTCTCCACATCCCCCTTTTTTTCCTCTTTAAACTACTCTATGTAGCAATGTAATGTGTGGTTTTTTTGTTTTTGCTTTGTTAATCTTCACCAGAGGATATTTTTTCCACTGCTCTTTAGAGTGTGGGAGGTAAGAGGGGGAGAGGGGAGAGGAATGGAGGGAATGGATAGAGGGAGAAGGAGGGAGTGGAGAGAGGGGGATGTGAGAGAGAGACACATTGGTTAACCGGGAATAGAACCCAGACTCTCTAACCACTGAGTACACCAGCCAGTGCTGTAATGTGTTTTTAGTGTTGATGCCTCCAACATTTTTCTGGCAGTTGCTAGTTAGCAAAGTAGAAAATTTTAAAACAGTCCAAGACAGGAAAAACATATACTACTTAATTAAATAAATTGTTACACGTTTCATATAAAGCATGAACAGGAACAAAAACTGTTACCCACAGGAAAAGGAAGCCAGATTTCAGATATCAAAAGTTAAATAGAAAAAAATATATATATTAAATACTTTTAAAAAGGCATGCTAATTCAAAGGCAAGTAAGGTAAGAGACACAAGTCCAGCTACATTTCCTCCCCCTTTCCCTTCTCACAAAAGTGATCTTGGGAGTAAATTTCACTTTTTAATCCTAGGCTCCTTATTCTAGTGCTGTTTCAAAGAGGAGTCGGATAATACCATAATGAAGAAGTACTTTCAGCCTCAGCCGGTTTTAAAGCTGTGTTTTAGCATAAGGTCCAGGACTGGCCTACAAGTCCTCAGCCAGTCAGCAGCAGAATTAGGATCCAGATCCCCAACTGCCAGCCCCAGAGAACGGCGCACTGTTTCTGCATCCCACAAACGTACTGAGAACCTACTGTGTGACTGGCACTATTTTGGGTGCTTAGGGAACATCAGTGAATAAGTCAGACAAACATCGCTGCCCTGGGACAGTTAACACTGTGATGCACACACGCAATATAAACCTTGGCAATATTATTACATGTTTATAGATAGTCCTTTCCTTTATTGTCATCGTGCTTACAAAAAGAGTACTTATCTCCGAACACACACTACACTCTCTTTCATGTAACTAAGTAATCTGTTTCAAATGACACAACATCCCAGCCCTGGGGATTGCGCGACTTAAAATAGCCAAGCTCTGTTCGTCTTTCCGGCTGGAAACTTCACTCAATGCTGGTTCCCTAAACTTAAAGCCGCCGGGTGGGGGTTTTCTCTTCAAAGACGCGGAGGAACAGACCACACTGACAATGCGGTCCTCCTACGCACGCAGCAGCTCCTCCCCCTCACTCCTCCCGCGCTGGGCTCCACACCTAAGCTGCTCCCCTGACAATGTTACATTTCACCTATAAAAGCCCCTCCTCAAGGTCCCACCGGCGTCGCTAACATCCTTCCACCCCTCCCCTCTCCCCAGCCCCAGAAACAATGTCTCAACAGTCACTTTTTACCAAAGGAAGTTTGTCCCAAATACAACACCTTGCTTTTTTTTTTTTTTTTTTGCTTCAAGGAACTTTCCCTTCTACCTTTCGATCCCCAGGAGAATTCCGGGGAAACCAGATGTAGAGAGAAGCTGCCCCTCACTTGGGGCCCAGCCCCCAAACCTAAGGAAGGAGGCTTCTGCACCGGCTCCACCGCGAGAGTGAGCGCCCCCTTATATTTTACACCTTAGGACCTCGCTCACCTCGCCCCAGCCCGGGCCCTGTTTTTCACTGCCACCCCTCCCACCCCTCCCACCCCTCCCGAGCTGCGGCCCCGTGTCTGGCCCTCGCCCTGCACAGCCCCAGGTCCCGGGAGTCCACCTCTCTAAGGGCCCCTGCAGGTGCCCCCGCCCACTCAAGCCCTCCCTACGCCGGGGCCCCCGCCCACCTGCCCCACCCCGCCCTCCAACTGGATTCCCGTCTCCGGGCCCGCCCCCACCGCTCCTCCTCCCGGACACACCGCCCTCCCAGCCCCAGACGTGGTCCTCGCCGGGGGCTCACTGGCCCGTCACCCCTTTTCCTTCAGCCCTCGGAATCGGGAGCGGCCGCCCCGCTACCCCGGCAGACAGGCATTGTGCCCTCCGCTTCCTCTCCATTCCCTGACCCCTTTGCCTTTTTCTCTCTTAAGTGCCGGGTGGCGAGGTGCCGAGGCCCGGCCCCACCGCCCGGCCCGGGCTTGTTTACTCACTCACCCTCCATCCCGAGCCGCAGGCGCCGTCCGCTAGGACGCCTGCGCGCCGCGGCCCCGCCCCCCGCGCCGCGGCCCCGCCCCGCGCCTCTTCTGGCGCATGCGCACTGCGCCGCTCTCCCTGCAGGTCAGCTACCTGGGCTTCCTTGTGAACGCGTCGTCGTTTGGCGCCAACACCTGTGGAGGTGGTACAACTCCAGTCCGATGGTTTACAAAGTGGCACTATCAGGGGACAGGTTTTTGGGAAATCTGCAGGAGACACTAGTATCTTCTTGAACACCTTATCCAGAGGTTGCACCATCCCCATCATTTGAAGCCAATCTGGAACCCCTTCATACCAATCTAAGCACACCTACCAATACCCCCAAACACCCATTTAGGGGCATTATTTATTCCTGCTTTATTTACACCTGATTTCTCCATTTCTGCCCAAATTTTCCTAATCCCTTAGTTTCAAATTAGCCTGTTTCAAAAAGTATCTCTTCAGAAGATAACTGTAGGTTACAAAGGTAACTTTACAGGAGAGAAATTTAGCAGACATCACCTTAACAAAGTGATCAAAGTTAACATATTCTTATTAGATTAGGTACTTCTCAATACGATGCAATGAGAAGGGCATGAAACCACATCTTGATTTCAGAGAGGGAGAGAAATAGAAACATCCAAGTTTGAGAACCATTATGCTACATAAAAAATTGTTTAGCCCTGGCTGGTTTAGCCCTAGCCTGATAGAGCATTGGCCTACAGACTGAAGGGTCCTGGGTTTCGATTCTGATCAAGGGCACAGGCTCAGGTTGCAAGCTCAATCCCTAGTGGGACGGGGTGTGGGGGAGGTTGCAGGAGGCAGCTGATCAATGATTGTCTCTCATCACTGATATTTCTATCTCTCTCTCCCTCTCCCTTCCTCTCTAAAATCAATAAAAAATATATATTTTTTAATTGTTTAGCCCTAGTAGGTTTTGTTCAATGGATAGAACCAGCCCACAGACTGAAGGGTCTTGGGTTCAATTCTAATCAAGGGCACATACCTCAGTTGTAGGCTCAATCCCTGGCCCTGGTCGGGGTGCATGTGCAATATTTCTCTCTCACATCCATCTCTCTCTGTGTGTCTCTCCCTCTCCTTCCACCTCTCTAAGAACCAATGAAAAAACACCCTCAGATGAGGATTAAACATTTTTTTTGTTAAAAAAAATAAATAAGAATGTGGGTTATCTAAGGAGAGATGTTCAGAAAATCTGATTGTCAGGACTGATACTGGAGAGGAATTTGGGAGCCATCAACATATGGATAGTAACTAACATCATGGGAGTGAACACATTGCTTTAGGAGAGTATGCCAAAGAAATACAAAGAAATTTTGCAATAACAAAGAAAACGTGGTTACAGAAATATTTTGAGGTTGGAAAAGAAGGAAGGTGAGGGAATTTATGTCCACGTTGTAGATCAGAGTTCTGCGGCCCAGCTCAAGCTCCACTTCCTCATTAAGCGTTCCAGTCCTCCTGGATCTCTCTTGCTGCACTCCAGTACCACTTTAAAATATATTTTTAATTGGTTTTTTTAAAGAGAGAAGGAGAGGGAGAGAGAAAGAAAAACATCGATGTGAGAGTGGAATGGCATGTGAGAGCAGAACATCGTTGCCTCCTGCACAGACCCCATCGGGGATCATGCCCGAAACCCGGGCAGGTGCCCTGACCCAAAATGGAACCAGCAACCTTTTGATGCCCTGGAGGACACCCAACAAATTGAGCCACACTGGTCAGGGCTCCAGTACCACTTTTACACTCATTATCTCACTGTATATCTTTTTCATATCCACAGCGATACTTGGCATAGGACTAAACCCAGGGTTTAGTAATCCTTGTTCACTGGAGGATTATAAAAACAACTTTCCACATTACCAACAGCATGGGGTTCTTGGGGAAATTTTGTTTGCCAATTGGTTCCTCCTCATTGTGATGGGAGAGAATTTTTCCCCGAGACCAGCCTCTTTCTTAGCTGCCTGTGGCTCATGAGAAACTATCAGGCAATCTTTGTTTGGCCCGCTCTTCCTTTACAACTTTTTCTTTTCCAACCCTTCAGGTCTTTGTCCTATAAATTCGTGGAAAAGCTGTTGGCAAGTGGTCAGCAGTTGGACCTTTGAAAAACAGTACCATTACCCCTGCCCCACTCCTCGCAGCCCCACCCCCGGGGAAGTGAATAAGAGAAAGGAATAACTGTGTCACGCCTGGCTTCTAGTTGCTCATCTTGCTCTTAAATTGGAGGCCTTTGGGGCTGAAAGAAATTGGACAAAGTGTGCTGAGTAGCCTAATAGAGTGATTCCTTTCTGTGAAAAGTCCCCTATTGCGGAAAAATAAAATTATGTGTTTAATTTCTGAAACCTGATGCCTGATTTGCTTTGGCAGCCATTCTCCTGGGCTTGGCTGAGAGTCCAGCAACACTACTCACGCTGATTAATACCAGCTCAACTTGCTCCCTGGAGAAGGAGAGCTTTATTTACTTGACCGTTTTCTTAAATCCTTTTTAATTTATGTGTATTTTAGCACGATCTTATTGGCTTCATCATGCTATAACTCTGACTACTGGCCCCAATGAAGCCTCAGAAAAGACTGTTCTGCTCTGTGCACTCACATCCCCATCACAAAACAAGAGGTCGTCCTACCCAGTGATTAGAAACAACAGGTCACGTTCTATTCCTTCTGGGGTGGGCAGGTCCTAAGTGTACTTCTGTGCTCTGCTGGTCTTCAGGCCACTGATAGAAAGGGGAGTAGGTGATGTTTCCCAGAATTCAAAAAGAACTGTCTGCACTATTCTTTCCTCCCCCGAAACCTTCCTCCCTTCCTTCCAGGCCCCTTTGGATGGTGGCCCCTTGACTCATTCGGGCCTCCCTTGCAAAGGCCACAGGGATATCAGATAGCATTTCTCCGAGGGGATACAAAGGACTGAGGAAAGGTTGGGTCCCAGACAGTCCCTGATGGGGAGTGTAAACACAGCTGTGGAGATGGGAGCAAACCATCCTCCCTCCCCCAGTTCCCACCCAGAAGCAGGGAAAGGCCACCCTGCTGTGGGGAAATAAACAACAAAACAAAGCAGAGCACCATCTAAAAGCCTACAAGAAGGTCGCCAGAAATGGGGCCGCTGCCCAGGCCTTGGTGGGGCCAGTTCAAGTGCCAGACCCCTGAACACTTAGAGGCAGAGGCAGCTCCAAGCACGCTGAGGCCTAGACATTACTGAGCCTGGGAACCTGGCTCAGTTTTTGAAGCTGCTCCTCTCCTGGACACTCTGTCCTCTGATCTCAAAAACCCAACTCTCCACCCCCAGGTACTTAACTCCCGACCCCTGGTTGCTTAGCGATCATAATAATGCATTCAATTCAGCAAGTAAGAACAGGTCCACAATAAACCATTGTGGCTGTTATAAGTTTAAACTCTGAGCCTCCAAGCCAAAATATTAGAAAGGGCCTCCTGAGCCTTTGTTAATTTTAAAATAAATTATTCCAGTAGAAAGGAACTTCCTCTTTGGATGATTAGTGAGGTGGGATCTATGCCTTGTTTTGCACACACTCTCAAAGCTCCGGCCCCACAGCGAGGGTGGTGTGCCCATTCTCCCTCTCTCAGCACAGTTACTGGCCGGGCCTTGATCCCACAGGACACGCCTTTGGCACAGCCCTGATTGGGTGGATAACGAATGAGCTGTGCTTCCTTTCTGGCCATCAGGCTCCTCAACAGTAAAACTGCGGAACTAGAAAAATAATAATAGCCTTCAAATACTGACCATTCATTATGTGCCTGGAAGTGTACTGAGTGCTTTACAATGGGTCATCTCATTTCATATGAAGTCTGTAATAGTCTCATCCTCGTTTTTACAGCTGAGAAAACTAGGGCCTAAAGGGATTTTGGAACTTGCCCCCAAATCACCCAGTTGTTAAGTGGTGTGGCCAGGATTTGAGCCCAAGTCATTCTGATCCCTAAACCCCATGCTCTGAACCACTTCACTCTACCTCTTCCTTTCTTTGAGGTCTCCTAGCTCTGACATCATGATTCTGGACTCTCCTCATGGCTTTCTGCTCTCACCAGTGGTTCCAGAAAGAGAAATGTGGGCCAAAACCGGTTTGGCTCAATGTTGGACTGAAAGGTCCCAGGTTCAATTCCGGTCAAGGGCATGTACCTTGGTTGGGGGCATATCCCCAGTAGAGGGTGTGCAAGAGGCATCTGATCGATGTTTCTCTCTCATTGATGTTTCTGACTTTCTATCCCTATCCCTTCCTCTCTGTAAAAACTAAATAATAATAAAAAATTAAAAAAGAATTTTTAAAAAAAGAGAAATGTGTTTGGGACTCTACTCTGCAAGTCCAGAGAAAATCAACTCCTGAAAGGCAGGGGCTCCTTACTTCCTCTGTGCTGGAGATGCCAATCAAAGTTGCACACTCCATATCAGCAGGGAACAGCTTGTGTGGAAGACAAACAAATCCTAGCCAGACAGGAAAAGGGAGTGCCCCTTGGTTCTCTGACTTGCCCTTCTCTCTTCCCTGACTTATCAGCAGAGTCCCATACTTCTGAGGATTTGGCCCTTTGAACTCCACAGTGGCTAGGATGGGAGAGCAGGCTACGAAAACCCTCTTGGAGCAAGAAAAGTACATATATCTATCTACAGATTATATCCATGACACTGTATGTAAAGGAACAAAAATATTTATATATTTAACAAATTGCCTTTAGCACTCACATAATCACTAGATATTGGGCTGGATCTGAATTTACATAATCTCATGTAATCCTTGAAGGATGCCTAATAGACAGTGTTACATTGTTATCCCCATTTTACGGAGAAGGACATTGAAGTTCAGTGAAATTGACAATGCTGATCACGGCCACATCGCTGGAAACAGGGGAGCCGGAATTCAAACCGAGGCTAGGTCCATTTGAAAACAAAGTCTGTACTCTTTGCAATAAAAGGAGTGCTATGTAAGTAGCGAAAAGAACAAAAGTATGAAACTGGAAGGATCCCAAAATATCTTGGAAATGTAGTTGTCATAACTTCATGTGTTATATACATCATGATAGTGTGAACCCTCTCCCCACCAAAAAAGGACACCTACTAAGAAAGACTCCTGGTAGCTAATTGGGCTCAAATGAAAAATGCAGAACCTTAAAAACAAAACAAAACAAAACAAAACAACCCTCAGAGACTAGCAGCCTTTTCTGCACAAGGTCCCCCGAAAACCGCTGAGCTAAATTGCCCCATGATGTTTCTGACAGCTGAGCCAACCCTTATAGTTAAGGATTCCTGAAGTCCTATTCCAGTCAATAGGACTGAAGCTTTCCCACCCAATTGGAGCTGTGCGGCTCCGACCGGCTCTATTCTGACCACTCAGAACAGCCTTTGGACCAATCAAACTGTGAGGGCTTGGCATCCTCATTTGCATGAGGAACCAATCAGGGACCAGGCTCCGGGACTTCTGCCTCTACAAACCAGCTACCCTGTGGTTTGGATAGCGCACTTTCCATGGAAAACTGCTTCTTCTTGGCTAGAGCTGAGCAGACCATGGAGTGGAGCTGAAGAGGGACCTGGCCCCAAGGCCACCTGGCCCCAAGGGCAGCCTCACTGAGGGGATATATTGTTCTTGAACCTGTTGAGCCATTTGCATTAAGGAAAGTTTCCTTCTTCAATTAAGCCTATTTGGAGAGTTCTTTTGGTGTTGAATTGGTGCCAATACTGGGTTGATAATAGTTAATTGCCATTTATCACATGCTTACTAGCACCAGGCATTGGACCAAATGCTTTGCATGAATTATCGCTACGCTCAGTGAGATGCACACTAGTAGCTCCATTTTTGCAGATAAGAAAACGAGCTCAGAGAAGTTAAGTAATTGCACAAGGTCACATACAGATAAATCAGTAATGGTGCTAGGATTCACACTCAAGTTGTTTTGACTCCATCGTGTATGCTTTTAGTCACTAAGGCAGTAGGAATAATAATAATGTACATTGACTATGGACTAAGCACTGTTCTAAGTGCTTTGAATCTTATCATTTATAGATATTATTACCCTCATTTTAGAGATAAGAAAAATATTGCCTTGTTTAGTACTTCTTATGCTCACATTACAAACACTACACATGTTAAAACGCATATACACTATTAATGTCATATTTGCTTAATATTGGATCCTTGTTAAGATCTAGAAAAATATTATTTTATAATGTTATAAACTTTTTTCATTATCCATTTAATGCAGTGATTTTCAACCCTTTTCATCTTATGGCACACGTAAACTAATTACTAAAATTCTGCAGCACACCAAAGATACATTTTTTGCTAATATGACAAATGAAGGTATAATTTTAATTGATTCACAAAAAAAAATAATTACTTATCTTTTTTGCTCCAAAGTGACTTAAAAAAAAAATCAGGCTCCTATACTTTTATATAAGGATTTCTGGTAACAAGAATTAACCAATCTGCCCTAGCTGGTTTTGCTCAGTGGATAGAGCACCAGCCTGCACACTGATGAGTCCTGGGTTCGATTCCAGTCAAGGGCACATGCCTGGGTTGCAGGCTCCATCCCCAGTGTGGGGCATGCAGGAAGCAATGGATCAATGGTGTTTCTCTCTCTCCTTTCCTCTCTGAAATCAATAAAAGTAAAAATATTTTTTAAAAGAATTAACCAATCAGAGGCAACCTATTATGCAATGTGACCAATAAGATGCAACTCTATTATATGACCTATATATTTATTATTCAAGACAGGGCATTCACAACTGACAGCTTTTGTCATTTTATATATATATATATATATATATATATATATATATATATATATATATAATTTATTTTTTACAGGAGAGGAAGGGAGAGGGATAGAGAGTTAGAAACATCGATCAGCTGTCTCCTGCACACCCCCACTGGGTATATGCCCCCAGTCCTTAGCCAGAATCGAACATGGAACCCTTGAGTCTGAAGGCCAATGCTCTATCCACTGAGCCAAACCGGTTAGGGCAACTATTGTCATTTTTTAATCTAAGGGAAAAGAGGTCAACTCCCCTGACTAAATAGTCATGTACTAGTATTGCATGTTTTTTGTTTTTAGGAGGGTGTTGTTGTTTTTTTAATCCTAACATGTGAATATTTTTTCTATTGATTTTTTAGAGAGAGTGGAAGAGATGGACGGGGGGGGGGGGGGGAGAGAGAGAGAGAGAGAGAGAGAGAGAGAAGCATCGATGTGAGAGAGACACATAGATTAGTTGCCTCCTGCACACACCCTAATGGTGCCAGAGGTATGTACCCTTGACTGGGAAGTGAACCTGTGACCCGTTGGTGGGCGTAGGCTGACATTCTAACCACCAGCCAGAGCAGGTATTGCATGTTTTTAAAATTCTTTTCTTTTCATGTTTAGGTTCACTACATTTGTTTTTTAAATTCTAAAACATTTCACCAAAATCGGTTTGGCTCAGTGGATAGAACGTCGGACTGCGGACTGAGGGGTCCCGGGTTCGATTCCGATCAAGGGCATGTATGTTGGTTGCAGGCACGTCCCCAGTGGGGGGTGTGCAGGAGGCGGCTGATCGATGTTTCTCTCTCATCGATGTTTCTGACTTTCTATCCCTCTCCCTTCCTCTCTGTAAAAAATCAATAAAATATATTTTAAAAAATAAATTCTAAAACATTTCTTACAAAAGAGCATTACATTCTGCACACTGCTCTGAATAGATGCCAGGAACATACGAGCAATTGTTACTCTTCCTCTCTGTCCCATCCCACCTCTCCAAATGTTGGGGGACCATAAAACAAAGCGTTCACAATAATTACATAAGGAGAAGTTTCCTTTTTAACCACCAACAATGAACAAAAATTAAAATTAACTCACTCTGCTGCTGTTTCAAAATTTTGATGCTAGATTTTGCACCTCCCACCCTCTAACCTTGGTTTGTAAGGGACTAAAACATTACATCTGGTGAACAGCAAAGTTTTCACTACACCTCAAATTCGGAACACCTATGAAGCAGAGGAATGTTGGCTTTTTAAACAGAAGCAGATTAAAACTGTATATGCAGGAGTCCATCAGTTCTTCACTAGTCTTTGGAAAACTTTCCAGAATACTGCTTCGCATTGTTCTGCAGCAACAAAGACTATGTGTTCTGTATTCGGTCCTGTGATCCTGTAATGCTACTAATCCAACCTTCGGACACTTCCAAAGCCTCATCAATTTTATTTTATTTTTATTGATTTGAGAGAGAAAGAAAGGGTGAAAGAGAGAGAAACATCGGTTTGTTGTTCAACTTATTCATTGGTTGCTTCTTGTATGACGGGAGATGGAACCCACAACCTTTACATATCTGGATGACATTCTAATCAACTGAGCTATGGGGCCAGGGTTAGCTTATCAGTTTTTATCAGAGATCCTGACTCATGATGAATTTGTTTAATCCTCTGACCATAAAGTTACATAACAGTCTAGCATAGGTAGTACGTCCCGCTATTGAGATACCAATACAATTATCAACATGGAAATTTTTTTCTGATAAACTGCATGCTCTGTTCTCTTTCTATTTTTTCTTTTTTAACATTTTTTTTATTGATTTTAGAGAGGAAGGGAGAGGGAAGGAAAAGTAGAAACATCAATGATGAAATAGAATCATTGATCGACTGCCTCCTGCATGCCCAACACTGGGTATCAAGCCCACAACCAGGACAATTACTCTGACTGGGAATCGAACCATGAACTCCTGAATCATATAGGGGGATGCTAACTGCTGAGCCACGTGCTTTCTTCAATGCAACCAATACTGCATGTTTTTTTAAATTTCAGACCAACTGTGGTTGACCCTTGTTTGACAGCTTCCATTGCATATTCAATTGGATGAAGCCTGCCCTGAGGGCTCCAAACAGTGACATCACTGTCATACTGGTTGCGAAACATGGAAACATAGTTTGGGTGGGCCTGGCTGTCGGCTCCTGCAAAACTGTGGATCAAGGAGCCTGTAAATGTCTTTTGATGAGAGACTCTGATATAAGAAAAATTATGATCTTGAGGCACTTTACCTATCAGGTTTTCCTCCAATAAGAATGACTCTGGGGGTTGGGGGCATGGGCTGGGTGGAAAAGGTGAACAGATTAAGCAAAACAAAACAAAACAAAAAAACAACAACAAAACTCAAAGGCACAGACAACAGCATAGTGATCACCAGAGGAAGGGTGTTGGGAGGGAGTAGAAAAGAATATGAGGGGGATGGATAAATGGTGCTAGAAGGAGATTTGACTTGGAATGGTGAACACACAATGCCTTATACAGATGCTGTGTTACAGAATTGTACCCTGGAAATCTATATAATTTTATTAACCAATGTCACCTCAATTAAAAAGAAATATTAATCAATTAATACTTTTTAAAAAGAACGAGGACAGCATTCCTGGAAAAGCTTGATTGTTGTCTGAGTGCTCTCTTGAAGTTCTTTCATTTTAGCACCTCTGACACCAAGAAGTCCTCCTGCCTGACTCTGATGAATCAACAGTCTCGACTTAAATTTAAAGTGCTTCCGTTACAGTGTTGGTAACTCAAACATTCCACAGCATCAGATTCGAGCGGAAGCTGGCTGGTGGCCGTGGGTGAGGGTAACTGCAGGCCCTCTTCCAAGGTAGGGATGCTGTTTTACAGAATGTCTCCAATTGTTTCAGTATCAACACTGAAATTCAATATCGCTCGGGATCACTGCTGTCTGGGATCAAAACACTGGCATCGTAGCCTGTACACACAGCCTTAATATTCTTGCCTCATTTTTTTCAATCACTGCCCCAACATTCTTGCTCTCAAGCAGAACTCATAATTAAAACATCTCATCAGTGTTTTTAGAGCTTCTTAAAGCTTGTTCCTCTTTCATATCTTCTGCAGGGTGTTTACTAAATTTACCATTGGTTTGAGTGCTGGGGAAGGTTTCCTCTGCCTACTCAGTTTCCATTTCCTGTACTATGTGGACACACCAATTGTGCAAGGCTGCTGTCCCTATGCTGCTATGCCACCTCCACTGGTCACAACAGACAGAGACTTGAACCAGACCAGTTGAAGATCGCTGATCTAATGCATTAAGGTATTGGGGGAAAGGACGTGAAAAGCTCTTGTCTGTAGGTGACGCAAGCATAGTCAGAAGAGTTTTACTGAGTGGAGAAAGTTTTTTGTGCCTTGAGGAGCCTTGCCCTTCTGGCTACTCTTCCTCATCTCTTCCTCTTTGGTTCTGTCTTGCAAGTTGGCTAGGAGGTGGACTTCTATCAGGTGGACTTCCAGCAGGAGATGAGGTAAAGTGCCAGGCTTCAGCATCAAGAAGACTATGTATCACCCTAACCTGTTTGGCTCAGTGGATAGAGCATTGGTCTATGGACTGAAGTGTCCCAGGTTGGATTCCTTGGTTGCGGGCACATCCCCAGCAGGAGGTGTGCAGGAGGCAGCTGATCGATGTTTCTCTCTCATTGATGTTTCTAACTCTCTATCCCTCTCCCTTCTTCTCTGTAAAAATAAATAAATAAATAAATAAACAAAAAATATTTTTAAAAAATAAACAAGACCTATGTATCAATATAAGTTGCATGACTTGGACAAGTAGCTTAACTTTTCTGAGCCTCCGTTTCCTCACCTGTAAAGTGGGTTGCTGTTTAACAGAGTTGTGAGTTTTAAACAAAACATTTTGTATGAAACATTGAGCATACTGCCCAGCATCCCCATGTTACACAACATCAGGCTTCCTGGAGTGCTGGGAGGGCACAGAAATGTACCTGGGGATGGTTTCGTAGGAGAGTTCAGGAGTGACGAAGGGTAACAGCAATCCTGCCTCTGACATTTGGTCCTGACAGAAACCATGCGTCAGCCTCTGCGCTGAGGGATCAGCAGTGTTCTCAGCACCGCTGGGCGTGTGCTATGGTCACTTGGCCATGGTCCTCTTCTGTCGCAGTGAATGTTGTTCTTGTAAATCTGGTTCTTTTCAGAAAAACAGCCTCCACAATGTGATGTCATGGTCCAGCCTGGCTCAGGGAAGGAGGGGGAGTATGTTGTGCGCAGGATCTTATTTCTGGAGGGCTCAGTGTGATCTCGGAAGAAACTCTATGCTCATCCCTTCCTTTCAAGACCCAGTCCGGAATCAGCACTCTGATTCTGAATGAGAGGGAGGTAACAAAATCATGGTGAAGACATGAAACTTAGCATCAAGCAGTTCTGGGTTCGATCAATGGCAGCTACTATTAAGTCCTCAGCAGTTGATGAAGAATAAAACCTGACCATTTCCTATGCTTTTTACAAACCTAAGAACCACGTTGTCTCTGATAACCATTTTCCCTCTGAGAGGTGGTTATGCTTCTTCTCATACCAAGTGTGCCATCATTCTGGAGACGAGGAGGCTGGGGAAGAGGTGGAGTCATGGTGTCCCTATGCCTTTGTTTCCCCCTCCTTAGCTAGCTGGCTTCCTGGCTGCAGCCCTCCAGGTTCTTCTTCCTGCCTCCCTGCCCTTAAAGATGTTTGTCTCCGCTCTCCAGCTTGGAAAGGTCGGCACAACCCAGCCAAAACTTCTGGCTTCCTGCGTCCTGGCTCTCCCCCACATTTTCTGCTCTTTTCTTTTCCTTTTGCAGACAGCCTCAGAAGAGGCCAGCATGTGTGAATGTCTCTGCACCAGAGACACTAATTCCAAGATGCTCCCAATGATTTCATTGTGCAGAAGGCCCCAGTGCTTTTTGCTTCTGCTTATGTTGTTGTTGTTGTTGTTGTTGTTGTTGCTGATGTGTGTGTGTGTGTGTAGGGGGAAGGCTGAGGATTCGAATGGCACTTCTTCTAAGGACTGAGTCGTCTCTCCCCCTGCTTCAGGCAGGATGGCCCTTCGTCTGTAAGAAGAAGGAAAACACCTATGACAGTAGGATCCTTACCCAGGTCAGAAATCTCAGGTCAAAGTTCGCTTGGAGGAGAACAACATTCCTTTCTTCCCAAACACTAGGGATGTATGTGGGTAGGGACAGAGGAATAAGGGAGTGTATAGGGAATTTAAAGACCAGACTCCACTGGATATAAGAAGAAAGCTAAAAATAAAGACTAAAAACAATAATACGTAACAGTTAAGAGAAAAGTGCTACATATACATATGGCATCATGGAAAGATATCCAAGACATGTTATTAAGTAAAAACAAAAAAAAAAGAAGAAGCCCTGGCCAGTTTTACTCAGTGGTTAGAGCATCCCTCGGACTGAAGGGTTGTGGGTTCAATTACTGATCAAGAGCATCCACTTCAGTTGCAGGCTTGATCCCTAGTCAGATGCGTGTGGGAGGCAATCAATGAATGTGTCTCTCTTACATTGATGTTTCTCTCTATGTGTCTTCCCTCTTCCCTTCTACTCTCTAAAAATCAATGGGAAAAAATATCCTTAGGCCGAAACCGGTTTGGCTCAGTGGACAGAGCGTCAGCCTGCGGACTGAAAGGTCCCAGGTTCGATTCCGGTCAAGGGCATGTACCTTGGCTGCAGGCACATCCCCAGTAGGGGGTGTGCAAGAGGCAACTGATCGATGTTTCTCTCTCATTGATGTTTCTGACTTTCTATCCCTCTCCCTTACTCTCTGTAAAAAAATCAATAAAATATATTTTTAAAAAATATCCTCAGGTGAGGATTAACCAAAAAAAGAAAAAAAAATTACAGAACAACACAAACATTAAGTCCTATTTATGCTTTTTTTTTAAGTGCAAAATATATGGGGAGGTGAATAAGAAAGGAATAGGGTTATAAAGTTTTCTGTGTTTAAACATTTTGTAACAGACTGAGCTGCAGACAGAATAGGAAACTCTGGCTTCGGTGTGATCTTGTTTTTCTAGTATTACCTGAACAACAGGGAGACTGGGTCCATGTCCTAAAGAAGTTTGACCTTAAGGGACAACATACTATCTGCGCAGCCCACCCTGCTCTGTTCTCCCCAGGCGACAAATACTCTCCACATTGAATCTTGTCAAGAAACTTTTCAAGGTGCTGATGACTCAGAAACCCAGCCCTGTCCTTTGAGGGTCACTTGAATTTGATGTCTCTCCTGCCTCCTGCTCCCCCTCTGAAACTTTCCAAAACCAAGCTCTCCCGTTGGTGAGCCTTGAAGCCTTCTTCACCACCAGGCTTTGGGATCTGGTGTCATTATGGCCTTTGGTAATGCTTGTGGGAGGCGATCATGGCAGCACCCCCCTTAAAGGGACCACACTTGAATCTTCTTTTCATATTTTGACTCACTGCTAGGTTATTTACATGATTTGAAAGAAAAAATATATTTTGCAACAAGTGTACATTTATGCATAACTTGCAATTAAAAGTCTATTTTTATAGCAAAACATGATACATTTTGAAGCAGAGATGGGCTTAGAAAAGAAAGGTAATGGATTCTAGAACCTGTCCCTGATGAAGCTTTTCTCTGTCCCTTTGCTGCAGAACACGGGATTGTCTCCTATGGGGACTTGGAAGATGAAGGCGAGGTCTCCAGTCTCCATTCAGCCCCAAAGGGCCCTCATAGCTGACCCCAAGTCACCAGGATCCTCCCAGGGATCAATGGAAACACCCAAACATCTAACTGGTAAGAAAAAGTGGGAAGAGGAAAATCAGGAGGAGAAAAACTTCCCAGACTCTGCAACGGAAGGTTTGGACTTCCACATTCGAGAACAACTGTTATAAGTTCTCCTTTGGAGGTCTTCAATCCTGACACAAGCTTACCCCTACTCCAGGCTAAAAATTACACTTTCTGCCAAGTCACCTGTGTATTCCCTTTGGATTCCCAGGTCATTTTGTAGTTGAAAATGTTGAGCTCTAAAGACATGAAATGGCCTTCCCAATGTTACACAGCAAGACAGAGGCCTCCAAACCAATATTAGTTTGTTTTTATCCATTATACCATGCTGCCCACTTAAAACCCAAGTTACTTTTGACAAGTTTAATCTTGATCCAACTCCAGTTCTAACCACAGCGGGCTCAGGTGCTCCTGACCGCGGCCCCGTGGAAATGGCTGGTTTTGCTTTTTGCCCCTCCTTGCTCCCTAATTCCATCAGATCACTAAGAATTTCCCTAACCACCTTTTCTTTTCTTTCTTTTCTTTTCTTTTCTTTCTTTCTTTCTTTCTTCCTTCCTTCCTTCCTTCCTTCCTTTCACTTTCCTTCCTCTCTCTGTCTTTGTCTCTTCCTCTCTCTCTCTCTCTCTCTCTCTCTCTCTCTCTCTCTCTCTCTCTCTCTCTCTCTAAGGGCAATCACAGGTAGGAGGAAAGAAATGGGTTTTGCCCCTGGCCTGAGTGGCTCTGAGGTGCCTGGCTTTTTTTCTGCACCTTGCAGAGCATGACCCTCCGCAGGAGGGCTTTGGGGTTTGTGCCTAGCAGGCCACCTCCCCTCTCCCTCTGAATGTCTTTCTAAAGCAACCTCTTGACCCCTAGCCCTGGAGGAGGGCCACAGGTTATCCGTGGCCATGATGCAAGAGCCTATGATCCTGAGACGAAGATTTTGAAGACAGATCATGAAAGATAATCTGTGTTAGGCAGGGATGAGTAAATTTGGACAATAGCAGCAGCTGAGTCCAAGGGTCAGCGTCTGGGAGTAATTTAGGAAAGTTTAGCGCTGACAGCTGTGTCTGGAGTCGAACATCATAGCCGAGTCAGCTCCTGGGCTCCTCCACTGTCTCTGTGCTCTGGCCCAGGACACAGAGACAGCTGTGGTGTGGCAGAAATCAGGGCCCCGGGGGACCCGGATCACCATGCTACTTGCCAGCAGTGTGACCTTAGACAAGTCCTTGGGAAAGGAAATGAGTTACCTACTTGAGTGCGCAATGCCCTTTCCCAGATGTCATGCTCACTACAGCGTAGTGAAGAGGGTAATCTCACTAGGAATCTGCGAAGGTAACTGAAATTATTCCAGGGGAGTGGAGCGATGGAAACGGGGCTCAGAGCTTCTGAACCCCAAGTTCAGGCTCTTTCCCCTCCAGGCACCCATCTCACCAATGCAGTCACACATTTCGGGTTCTAAACCCCTCCCTTCTCACAACCTGGGTCCTGGGAAGTTGTGGCCTCTGAGTCTGGCAGCATAGTCCCCTTCCTCTGGCCCCTCTCCCCAGTCCTGTCTGAGGGTCTAGGCCCCAGGAGGTCCCTCGGAGGGAGGGTACTGCGACTCTGGTTCCCCCTCTATCTCTATTCCAGCCTCCCGCCCACTCTGGAGGGCCGGCTTTCTTCCCCCGGATCTGGCCGGCGGGCTGACACCAACGGCGATTCCAAGGGGAACTGGCGCCTTCCCCGGCGCCTGGGACAACCCGAAACCGCCAGCCTCCGCCGTGTTCCCGCACCCCTAGCTCTTCTCCAAGTCCCGGGGGGCAGCTCGCTCCCCACCCCGCCTGCACCCCTGCCCACCGCCCCTCGGAAGAGATGGGACCACCGGAGTCCCGGAGCGGATGCTGGGGGACCCTGGCGAGCCCCGGACGCCCCGCGGCCGAGCGCAGGAACTGGACCCCGGTTCTGGGGTGACGAGGGGAGCTGTCCAGCCCCGCAGGGTGCGCGGGAAGAAAGGGTGGGCCACCGCCGGCGGGGCGGGGGGAGCGGCGGGCGCCAGAGCCGGGTGAGGCTGAGACTCCCCCTCCATCCCGCCCGCCGGCCCTGGCGTCGCCCCTGCCCCCGCCCCCCACGTGGCCGCCCTGTCCCTGCCCCTGCGAGGAAGCGGCGCGGCTTCCTGCGACCGGGGCCGGGGATATAGGCGCCCCCGCCCGGGCCCGGCGCAGCGCCGCCGCCCCTCCTCGCCGCGATGGCCGCGCTCCGGGCAGAGGGTGCCGCCGGCGGCCCCCGGACCCCGGCCATCGGCGCGGGGCGACCCACAGCCCTCAGCCTCCTCCTCCTGCTGGGTGGTGAGCGCAGCGCCGGGCGGGGGTGCGAGCGCCGGAGGCCCGGGAGGGAAAGGGGGTGGAGGGCTGGACGGCCGCGGCCAGAGCGGGCCCGCGGCTGTGGGTGCGGACCGCGCTGGGCTCCGGCTGGCCCCCCGCCCCGCCTCGGGGAGGGCGCCGTGCAAGCCGCTTCCCCTTGGGGAGAACTGGGGCGGGGGCCGGCGGAGAGGTCGTGGGAGGTCTGGGGTGGCGAGAAGGGAAGGCGTTTGGGATCCGAGCGCTGGCGGGAGGGAGCGGGTCCCAGCCCCTCTTCGCTGGGCACGGGGCCCCCGTGGGTGCGTCCTGCCCCCTCCTCTGCTGGGGTGAGCTCCGACCTCGCAGGGTCTCAGCCTCCAACTCACACCCGCCCCCCACGCTCCGCTGCCCAGACCCCGCGATCCCACCTCCTCCCCCATCCCTGCCCGCAGCCACCCTGCAGCCCCAGGCGTCCGCGGCTCAGCTTCTGACCCCGGCAGGCAGCGTGGAGCCCGAAGGTGAGTGGCAAGAGGACAAGCCGGGCAGCGGGGAGGGCTCCTGGCCGGCCCCCAAGGCAGGCCCCCACGCTGGCCACCTCTCAGGGGGGTCAATAGACCCCAGGAAAAGGGAGGGCATGCGGGAACCCCGGCCAGCCTGGAAGGGCTGTGCACGGGGGGAGGCACTGACATGCCCCCTCCGCCAGGAGCGTCTTGTTTGGGGCGCTCGCTGAGGCTGCCCGGGCAGTTCCTGCGTCTGAGGACTGGGACTCGGACCCGGACCACAGGGCTTGGAGGGAAGGCGGGGTGTGGTCACTGTGCAGTCTTAGTGCCCACAGAGCAAATGGACATGTATGATCTGAGCATCTCATACTGCTGGAGGGGCTATCAGAGCTTCATGGACGGCATCAGAAAAGACTGGTGCGACTGGGCCATCATCAGCGGGTAGGGCCGGCCGGAGGGCGGTGTGGGCCAGGCTTGGGGCTGTTCCTTTGGGTGGGCACCCCTGTCTGTGTGGGCCCGATGCCTCCCTCACTCTGGTCCCCTCCTGCCTCCAGGCCTTACAGCGACCTGCAGGACTGCTTGGAAAGGGAAGCCGAACACTACGACCTGGGCTTCCCCAACCCCTGGGCAGAGCAGATCATCTTTAAGACTCACCAGACCCACTTTGCCAACTGCACCCTGGACCAGACCACCTTGGCAGACCCCCCGGAGGATGTGCTCCTGGCCATGATCATAGCCCCCATCTGCCTCATCCCATTCCTGGTCACCCTGGTGGTGTGGAAGAGCAAGGACAGCGAAGCCCGGACCTGAGGTGGGGTGCGTTTCTCAGCTGCCAGCCCTCCCTGCCCTGCCACCGCCTGGCCCCCCTCCCCCCTCCTCCCCCCTCACTGCACCCCGAGCCTGAGATGGGTGGGATGGAACCGGGTGGGGTCATGGCACAAGTTCTGTAAAATTTCAAAATAAAAGATTTCTTTTGTACACCGCCCTCCTCCCTATCCCAGGCGGGCCTGTGTCCTTCCCAGAACCTGTCATTGCCACAGGCCCTCAGCTCTGGGCAAGAGCCGCAAGAATCTGAGAACCCCAATGATTTATCTGCCCCCACAGCCCTCCGCCGGCACCCCCCTCCCCACCGCCACCTGAAGGCTACACCCCTACCTTCCTCCCTCCCAAGGTGGGGGCCTTTCCTGCCGCTATCCAAACCCAGCTCCAGGAAACGTGCAGGAAAAGACTCCCTTCCGGTCCGGACGGCCGCTGGGGAGGTGTGGGGGGAGGAGCGTGAGAGGACTCTGGGCTGTGACTCCTACAAAAAGGAAGGAGGGCCACCCAGGAGTTCTGAATCTAACGCTTTCATATTTCAGTTCACTTCTAGAGACTTCGAGCAGGAACTCTGATCTGACTAACTGGAGCCGACCCCCAAGGACCTGTCAGGACTGAGGGTAAAGGGAGTGGGGGAGTCCCTCTGCTACGTTCACCGCAGGACTCCCCCCTCCAGGTCCCTGGCCCTCATCCTACATTGTCCTGGACCCCGGGGGTGTGGCCTACAGCCTGGCTGCACACTGCCCCCTGGTGTCCACTAGACCAAAGAGCAGAAGATGGATGTGTGGTGGAAGAAGCTCAGAACAGGAGATTGGACCCTGAGGTCAGAGACCTGTCATCTTCATAGCAAAGACTAGTTCTGCCGGCTTCTGAATCATACTTGAGCTCCCTTAATTTCCATTGTCGACATAAGAAATGTCCAAACCTGTGGAGAATTTTTAAGAGTTTCTTTGAGGGGTGGTGGGGCTGGATGGAGGTGGGCAAGAGGGGAGAAATGGGGGACATCTGTAATAGTGTGAACAATAAAAATAAAGTTTAGCCCTGGCTGGTTTGGCTCAGTCTGCGGCCTGAAGGGTCCCAGGTTCTATTTTAGTCAAGGGCACATGCCTGAGGTGTGGGTTCAGTCTCCGGTGGGGGGCGTGCGGGAGGCAGCCGATGGAGGATTCTCTTCACATCATTGCTGTTTCTCTCCTTCTCTCTTCCTCTCTGAAATCAACAGAAATGTATTTGAAAAACAAAAAGATAAAATAAAAATATATCTAAAAAATAAAGTTTAATAAAGTTTATTTGAGCCCAAACTGACGGCATATACCAGCAGCAAGCTCTCAAATGCCCTGAAGAACAACAGCTTTGCAGTTTCTTTCATGCATTGTAAATTAAGGAGGAGATTTAAGGAAGGTTATCTGAAGGTGGGAGAAAGCAAGGTGAGGTGATCACATCTTAGAAGGAGGGGTTTGGAAGGAAGTGTTTTCAAAGGTGTGCTAACCCGGGTGCACAAAGACAATGGGCCTGGCTTGCTTTCGGCTAGAAATTTATATGCCCAGGGTGTGACTACTCACCATGACCTGCCCAGTAAGGAATTTATGATTTCTTACAGCATCTCTTTATTATCCGCATGACTTTCTGGGGACATATTTAGTCTCTGACTCACCATTTTGGCAGATGGACACTTTTGTAGGTCCCCTGGACGGTGAGGCTCATTTCTCACCAGGGAACCTTCACCTCCAATTTTCCTTGGAACAAATGTGCCAGGTCATCAAAAAGACCTAGAGAGACACCTGGTTATTTCTTGTGGCACCTAAAGCCTCTTCAGGAACTTCCTTCACTCCTTGTTGAAATATCCGCTTCCCTGAGAATATACATCTCCGTTTCCTAGACATGCCTGTCTATTCCATAGATACATACTGGTATGTTTTCTGCAATGTATCTATTCATTCTCTGAGACACAGTTCTCCTCTCAGGTTGTATTTGTCTCTTAATTTTTAAAAAATATATATTTAATTTTTATTTTTTTTACAGGGAGGAAGGGAGAGGGATAGAGAATTAGAAACATTGATGAGAGAGAAACATCAATCAGCTTCCTCCTGCACAGCCCCTACTGGGGATGTGCCCTCAACGAAGGTGCATGCCCTTGACCGGAATCAAACCTGGGATCCTTAAGTCTGCAGGCTGAGGCTCTATCCACTGAGCCAAACTAGATGGGGCCATATTTGTCTCTTTAGAGACACACCTGTTCCCTTGGACATTTTGAGTTTTCACCTGAGATAAATCTTTGCTTTGTTTCCATGAATGTATCTTCTCCAAGGATATATGTATGCTTTTCTTGGCCCATATTTGCCTTCATGCATTTTGCTAACATACATCAAAGGCATGCTGGTATAAGACACTGTATGGTGTAATGTGTTGAAAAAGGAAGTTAGCTGACCTAAGCAATTTGGCTCAGTGGATGCAATTTCGGCCTGCGGACTGAAGGGTCCCAAGTTCTATTCTGGTCAAGGGCATGTACATATCCTTAGTAGGGAGCATGCAGGAGGCAGCTGATAGATGTTTCTCTCTCATTAGTGTTTCTAACTCTCTATCCCTCTCCCTTCTTCTCTGTAAAAAATCAACAAAATATTTTTTTAAAGGAAAAAAAAAGTTAGCTAAGACTTATTTTCTGCCTGCAATGGCTTTTATCTAGTAGGGGAGTGGACATATCCAAATAAACAAAAACAATGGATTGTGTGATGAGAATCGTGCAAAGAATACAAGCCAAATGTTTTTAAGAGTGCAAAGGAAGGAAGGGTCACATCTAACAGAGGTGTGATCACAGGAGTTAAGATCACAGGACGGTGATTGTAGAGTTGCTACATGAATCAACGGTAGGTGGAGTGCATTCCCCTAGAGGAGAGAGTGATGAATTAGGAAACTATTGTAATAATCCAGGGAGATGAATTAGGCAACTATTGTAATAATCCAGGCTTGAGAAAAATAGGACATGAGCCAAAAGTGTGGTGAATGGGGGAATTAAAAATAATTTAAAAGTAAGAGATGATTAAAAACAGGGGAGGGATTCAAAGGATTTGGATATGAAGTAGGTGACAGAGACTAGAGCTGACTCAGGCTTTGAACCTGAGTTATTTGGACAATGATGGAAGTAAGATAGAAAACAGCCATTAACAGGAGGAGGTAGCCTGAAGAAAAGGATATGTAATATGAGGTAACAATGAAACAAGCTGTAATATCCCACAGTGAGTTAGAAATGGGAGTGGTGATGGTGGTGGTAGAAAGAGGGTGGAGCTGGAAACACAGGTTTAGGAGAATTCTGCACAGAAATGTCATATGAAGCCATGAGAGGGATGAGAGTTTTAAGAGAAGGTGTATTGAAAAGAAGACTGAAGTCAGGGCTCTTAGGAAACACACATAATTAACGAATGAGGGGGAAAGGAGACAAAGGGAAATACCAGAGAGACAGTAGCAGACCAAGGATAAAGCATCGTCCTGGAAGTAAAGGAGATGGTACTCTTTGAAAAAACATTATTAATTGCAAAGTTCATTTGTTCATTCAACAAATATTTGTTGGGTACTTCTGTGAACCAGGAATTGTGCACAATGAAGAATGAATTTGGTGGGGGAGATGTTAGAGATCAGACAAGAAACTGAGAGAGTGGCAAAGTCAAGGACTCTACATTTTTAAAATTTTTATCTTTATTGATTTTAGAGAGGAATGGAGAGAGATAGAAGTATCAATGATGAGAGAGAATCATTGACTGGCTGCCTCCCACATGCCCCTTCATAGGGATTGAGCCTGAAACCTGGGCATATACTCTGACCAGGAATTAAACTATGAGGGCACTTGGGCTGTTTCCAGATATTGGCTATTGTAAATAGCACTGTAATGGACATAAGGGTGCATATATTCTTGCAGATTAGGACACAACATATTTTCAAGTAGGGCTGACTTCAGCATATTTGTAGACTAGTAGATAGGAGGCAGGGGAAAGGACACGAGGGAGGATGATGCATAGAGAAGTCCTGGAGGAAGTTGGAAAGGAGAGCAAGAAGATACACCAAAGGATTGGCCTTGTAAAGGAACAGCAGCACTTCTTCCTTTGAGTCCAAAAGGAAGGAGTAAAAGAGACTTTTTGAGAGACGAATCAAGTGTGCTGACAGATGAAGAGGGAAAGATTAATAAGTTCACATTCATGGCTGCAATCTCAGAAAATAGAAGGGAAGGACATTCTGCAGAGAGGAGGAAAATGGGGACAGATGACATGGCTTGATGAGTGTGGACAACTTTGAAGAGTTACCTTGAGTGACGTGACAGGGAGTCATTAAAAGACAAAGGGTTGGGAGCATTTGAGAGCTTGTTTCCCACCATATATTGTCAGTTTGGTTCAAATAAACTCTTATTTAAAAAAAGTCAACCCTGATTAGTGTGGCTCAGTTGGTTAGAGCATCATCCTGTACACCAAAAGGTGGTGGGTTAGGTTCCTGGTCAGGGCACACACCCAGGTTGCAGGTTCAATCCCCGGTTAGGGTGTATACTGATCGGTATTTCTCTCTCAAATCAGTGTTTCTCATTCGCTCTCTCTATCTCTCTTTCTCTTTTCTTCCCTCCCCCTCTCTAAAATCAATAAAAAAGAAAATACAAAGGGCCACTGTGCTGCACTGAGAATCCAGTTGTGAGGTTATCATGGAATCTGAGTCTCAGTCAGCATATTCTAGTGATTTTTTCCCCTAATAATACTGCCCTGCCAAGGAGTGACACAAAAAGGAAGTGTGAGTGGGCAGGGACCAACAATCTGGTTTGGAAACTGACCAGCAGGTTGGTAGACAAGGAGACAGAATTGAGTAGTCTAGTCTAGGTAAGGAGTCATGACCAAAAGGGGTCTGGGACTTAACACTAGGAAGGTGAGAACGGGAGAGAGATCAGAGATGGATGGCTGTGGTCAAGGATGGCAGCTCTGAATCATGGAAGCTGTGCGGTTTCCAGCTCTAAACGCTACAAATGTATGCCCACGGGTGCTGCAGGAGACTGAAGAATGGTAGAGTCAGAGGACATAGGAGTCGAAGAGATTGGGAAATGTGAGGCGTTTAATTTAAATGGCATTGGACACACATGTTATTATTGAAAGAAGCCCAAGCATAGTGGACACAGTCCTAGGCTGGGGTCTGGAGACCTGGGGTTCTACTTTCAGCTCTGTGAACAAGCCATGCTGCTGTAAGGAAGTCCCTGCCTTTCTCTGGGGTTAAGTCAGACTTCTCAGGGACCTTTTGCTCTAACCGGTAAGGACTTTTAGGATAATGGCGAGGGACTAGCAGAAGAGGAAGATCCCTTCCTAGACTGTTCGTCTCTCCCAAGAAGGGGCCGGAACCTTTCTGCTGTGCTTTCTGCCAGGACGTGCGGAAGCGGAGACCGGAAGTCCTTTGCCGGGAGGTTCCGGGTTCCCTGGGCTATTACGATGGCGATGAGTTTCGAGTGGCCGTGGCAGTATCGCTTCCCGCCCTTCTTTACGTGAGGCTCAGACCCCGGGGAGCCCCGCTGTGCTTCCCTTCCCACCCCTGACCCCGGGCTGAGCCCCGACCGTTCACATGGGGAGGGGGAGACAGGACTCGGTCGCCACCACGCTCAGCCTCTCATTTTCTCCCCCAAAACGCGCCTCCGGCAAGTGCTGCCTCGCTCCCTCCCACTCCCTGTAATTCTGCACCCCACCCCCTTCACCCGGCAGGTTGCAGCCGAACGTGGACACTCGGCAGAAGCAGCTGGCCGCTTGGTGCTCGCTGGTCCTGTCCTTCTGCCGCCTGCACAAACAGGCCAGCATGACGGTGATGGAAGCTCAGGAGAGCCCGCTCTTCAACAACGTGAAGCTACAGCGTATCCTCCCTCAGACTCGTCTACAGCCCCCACACCTGCACCTCCACACTTTCCCACAAGCCCAGACTTCGCACACACACCCTTCACCCACAGCAGTCAGGTTCCAATCCAAACCCGCCCTGGGAAAGAGCAAGTATAAGGAGCTGGCATCCATTTTACGCCCAAATCGAAATGCAGCGGCAAACCCTCTTGTCCCAGCAAGCGATGGGTATCCAGCAATCATTCAGGTCTTCGAGCCTCTGTCCTAAAGCCAAGTCCCAAGCTTTTCAACCTGAGCCCCTTTGACTCTGAATTTCCTGTCCTGGTCATTCTGAGGCTCCAATTCAGGTACTACCTTTAGTAATTTTCTCTGCCTACTCTTATTCTCCCAGGAAGTAAGTGTCATTTGTTTTTGCTGCCTGATTCATGCCTAAACTATCTGTGCAGGAAGGAGAGCGGACAGAGGATGAAGAAACAGCACATTTCATTTTGTAAAGCTCTTCATTTAAATTGGAATCATTTGTCTTTGTCTTCTTCCCCCCAGTGTCTCAGAAATGCCCATTTATATTCCCATTGGGGAACTGCACATATAAGTATGTGGAAGGGGGAGGTAAGGGGAAGGTGGTTCTCATCATGTGACTGGCTCTGCGAATTTTTATCTTACCAAGTTTATTCCATTAATGCCAATTCCTTAACCTTAAACCAGGGAAGCTCCCCGTGGAATCAATCCAGGTTGTATTAGAAGAACTGAGGAAGAAAGGTGGGTTCAATTCCTCAAATTTTGTATTTTTCCTCCTAGTTGGCTTTTTCTGAGGACATATAAACACAAGACTTTTAATAGCTTTTTTCTCTCCCCTTGCTTGCTGCCCAGAGTTCTCGGTATAGTAGACAGCCCATTTCCCAGGGTCCCTTCCCCCATTGGTATATAAATGAAAATGTCTTCCTCTGTGCCCTAAGACCTGAAGAGACATAGAAGGAGAACGAATGAGTGCCGTGCAGACAGCAATAGTAAAACAAAATTTGAATTTCTCTTTCTGAACGCTGAGTCTCTTCTACTCTGTTCTACCTCGGCTTTGCCTCTTTGTCCCTTCTTAGAGCTGATGCTTTCACAAGTCTCTGTTTTGCAGGGAACCTGGAGTGGTTGGATAAAAACAAGTCTAGCTTCCTGATCATGTGGCGCAGGCCAGAAGAATGGGGGAAACTCATCTATCAGTGGGTGAGACTATTCTGCTGCAATGACAAATACATGGCAAAGGAGATCTGTGTCCGTGCTCGGCAGATACCTGGTGTTCCCAGACTCAGACTGGGCAAGGTGGAAGGGGGCAGAAAGAGGAAGTCTAGGTCTTCCAGGCAAGATTCTTTCAGTGACTCAGTTTCCATGGCTGCACAGAAGTTCCCTTTCTTTGCCTGTTGGGTAGCAGAGGCTACATGAGGCCATGTTTGGAGAATGCAGTACTGGGAACCACGAGTACTATTGTTGGCTGGAGCCTCTGGCCACAGAAGATAAATGGGGAAAGGAAGGGAGAGAAAAAAAATACATGGGGCCCTTCCCCCACTGCACCCTTATGGGGCTGTCCACAATATGAATTCGATGTTCTGAACCAATGTGGGTGTGGGGACAGACCCTGTCTCCAAAATTTCTAGCCACCACCAGCTCTAAACATTCCCAAGAGAGAAAGGAGGGTAAGAAGCATCAACAACCCAAATATAACAAATACATACCACCCATTCCTGAACAGGAAAACAACCAGAACGAGAGGTCAATCCTCAGACACGTGAAGACCTGTGGTTTAGTGGTTCCAATGTGTGTGTACACATATATAAATATAGCACCTGTATGGTTTGTGGCTTTTAGCCACTTCTCTGCAGAGGTGACAACCCTGGTTTGAGCCTGGGTGCCATGCCTGGGTCAGAGAGGTGGAGCTGCCAGTTTCCCTTCTCCCAGGAGATTCCTGGTCCTTATTCTGTCCCCATTTTCTGTGCCCATAGGTTTCCAGGAGTGGTCAGAACAACACCGTGTTCACCCTGTATGAACTGACCAATGGGGAAGACACAGAGGATGAGGGTAATGCCTTTCTCTTCCCCTAGTTTTGCCATCTGAATCCTCTCTCCAGTCCTTGTTTAATTGACATTCAGACCTCCCTCTTCTCTGCTTCTGAATTCCAAATACTACTTAACCCATACCCATTATTTTCATAAACCACCTGAATTCACATAGAAAAAAACCAAATTTTGTTTGTGAGGGGTTTGTGTATTTTCCTAGGAACAGAGTCCATATTAGATTTTCAAGAGCATCTGTGACCCATGAAAAGTTAAGAATTAAGGGTGCAGACACCAAATGAGGAACCAGGGCAGGAGATTAAGCTGGAAATCTCATTCCTTGCTGACTCAGGCTGTCTTTCACCCTTTATTTTTATTGAGGACTCAAGCTTTGTGGGCATTAGCTGAAGGGATTGGGCCAACACCCTCAGCCCTTTTAAATACTTTGTTTTCCAGCCAGGCAATGATTTGCATAGTGTTTGATTTTTATGTAGCTCTTTTATTTCTGCTTTCATATTCTGATCCCCCAGACCACCAAAAGCTCCCATCTTAGCTGGGGGAAAGGGGATGCTTCCCCTTTCTGCCAGGCTCTGACTGCCCCCACAGAGTTCATAACTCTTGGCTCTTTCCCCCCCCGCTCTGCAGGCCTCTGCTTGCTGCTCCCACCATCACCTATGACTTCAGTGCTGCAGCCTTGCCCAGCCCACCGCTCAGGCTGGGCAAAGCTGGAGGCTTCCTCAGAAAGCAAGTTTTCTGACTTCAGAGCTGCCCCCCCGGGGATGATGTGTGCAAGCCTGTTAGGGCTTGCCTCCTGCCTCTCACATCTCTCTGAAGTATAATGCCATATCTCCAGACACTCAGCTGTCCCTTGGCCCTTGTTCTTTTTATCCAAGGAACAATATATGTCTGTGCTGTATCTTAACAGTCTCCTGGCCAGATGTATGGCTATATTTCTTTTTTTAAAAAAATATATTTTATTGATTTTTTTACAGAGAGGAAGGGAGAGGGATAGAAAGTCAGAAACACAGATGAAAGAGACACATCCATCAGCCTCTTCCTGCACACCCCCTACTGGGGATGTGCCTGCAACCAAGGCACATGTCCTTTACCGGAATTGAACCTGGGACCTTGAGTCCGCAGGCTGACGCTCTATCCACTGAGCCAAACCGGTTTTGGCTGGCTATACTTCTTTGGGTTAGGACCAGTCATGGTGGGTACAGATGTGCAAGCAACTAGGGTCAGTCGGTGACAAGGTCTTGGCCTCCCTAGACTTGATTGTCAAGGCCCCTCTGGCTTGCAAGCAAATGGTGTCACTCTTGCACATCAGACATATTTGGGGGGTGAAGGGGGGTTGGGAAAATTAGCATAAATACTCATTTTATGCTGACTAAAGCTTTCTTCCACCCCCTTTTTTTTTAAATTAAAAAAATACTGGTTTTAGAGAGAGAAACATTGATTTGTTGCCCCACTTAGTTATGCATTCATTAATTGCTTCTTGTATGTACCCTGACTGGAGATCGAAACCGCAACCTTGGCCTATCAAGACGACACTCTAACAGACACTGGAGACCGGGCTAGGGCATTCCAGCCCTTACTCTCTCGGTGTACCGAGGCAGGATGGGTGGCAGCTGCAGCAGTATGGATGGGATATGTATAGCCTGGTCTTGTAAAGTCTCATCTTCCGGCTAGACTACTCTCCTCAGAGGCCTTGAGCCCAAGGAGCTGAGTGTCCCTGGCTGCCCCCATCTCCCGATTCCAAGGAGCTGAGTGTCCTTGACTGCCCCTATCTCTGTCCAGAGTTCCACGGGCTGGATGAGGCAACCTTACTGCGGGCTCTGCAGGCCCTTCAGCAGGAGCACAAAGCAGAGATCATCACTATCAGCGATGGCCGAGGCGTCAAGTTCTTCTAGCAAGACCTGTCTCCCTTTACGCCTTACCGCCTACCCTTCCAGGGCTTTCAAAAGGAGACAGACCCAGTGTTCCCACAGACTGGACCTGTGCCTCCCCCAGACTCAAAGGGCTTCAGTCCACTTACCCCATGTGTCTGTCCCTGGGATAGGGTGAGGCTGAGGCAGAGAAGAGATGTGCTTCTTGCCCACCTCCTCTTCGGTCCTAGATTGTCCCTAAGCCGGGATCTGTAAACCCAGCACTTTACATGTGTTCACATATGTAACTGTACACACACACACACTCATGCCTATACAGGCTGTCTTTCCCCACTCCCATCCCTGTAGCTGCTGTTGCCTCCCCTCTCAGGCTGGTGCTGGATTCTCCCTAGGGGGTAGTGGAAGCCCTGGCTGCAGGCAGCCTTCCAGGCAATATGAAGATAGGAGGCCCAAGAAGCGATCTGGTAATGAGAGGCGGGGCCAGACAGTGATTTATGATATTAAAAAGCTCAACCACACTGACTACTTCTGATGTTACTACTGAATGGGCGTGGGGAGGGCTGTGAAGAGTTAACCCCTGAGCAAATCCCAAGGTAGAGGGGAGAGAAGGCCTACGGCCTTTGTAAATGAGAAGACCTTCCAGCCGGCGGGCCTGTGGTTTCACATCTGCCGGGTGGGCTGTGTGGGGGAGTGCTGATGGAGCACAGCCTCGGGACAGACTGCTTTCTGTGTCTGAACGGGAGTAACTTCGTGGCTTCCTTCCCTCGCCTCCCCCATGAAAGTCCTGAACTCCCCCGAAGCCCCTCCCTCTGTCCATCTGGTCTGGGTGAGGTAGTTGAGGCCAAGGAGACCTGAGGGGGCGTGAACCGGACATGGACTTTGGTTTATTGGAAACTGGCAGACAGAAGGGGGAGGAAGGAGAGCCCACAGAGCACAAACAGCCACTCTGATCAGGGCCACGCTGCGGTCAAGGTAGGGCGGTGGGAGGGGTGGGTGACCGGGTCCTTGGTTTGGAGGTGGGGCTTGTCCTGGGGTGCACACACCCATCCCTGTGCAGCTCGGAGCGATGGTGGCGTCGGAGAAAACCAGACCTTACCACTGACCTCTGTATTGTCAGCCTAGCGCTGCTCTGGACGACCAGGAGGGGTGGCGCTACCTTATCTGGGGCGTGCAGGCCCGTGGTAGCTGCCCCCCCCTTTCTAGGGCCTGGGAGTTGAGGTCACGTTTCCTCTCCCTATCCAGCGTCATGCCCCCCCCCCCTCCCGGCCCCAAACAGGTTTGCGCACTCTGAGTGCAGGAGGACACCTCACGGCCTCGCACCCAGCTCTCAGGAATGAGCCTGAAGGCGGGTGCGCGGGGCGGAGAGGGGTCGGATGCGGGGGGGGCGGGGGGGAACAGGGGTATCGGCCGGGGCGGGGCGGGGCGAAGGTTGGGGTGAGGGCTGTGCACCAGAGCCCACACCGCTGGCGGCTCGGAGGGGGCGGCCCTGGGGGGTAGGGGCGGGGCCGGGGGTGGGGCTCCGGGGCGGGCGAGCCGGGGGCTAGGGCCCCAGTAGCTCAGCGCGAGCGCAGCGCACCCGGCCAGTCCGCCCGATCGGCCGCCTCTGCTCCAGCCGCCCGGCTCGCCGCCCCGCGGCGCCCAGCCCTTCTTCATGCTGGCGCCCCCGGCCCCAGAGACCGCGGGGCCCATGTCCCAGGCGGAGGCCGACCTGGCCCTGCGGCCCCCGCCCCCTCTCGCTGCCACGGGGCCGCCCCGCCTCGGGCCCCCTCCTCGCAGGGCGCGCCGCTTCTCCGGGAAAGCTGAGCCCCGGCCGCGCTCCTCCCGTCTCAGCCGCCGAAGCTCAGTCGACTTGGGGCTGCTGAGCTCGTGGTCCCAGGCAACCTCGCCCGTTCCGGAGCCTCCCAGTTCTCCGAACTCTGCTGGTCCCGATCCCGCAAGGAACCCACCGCCTCGCTCCGAAGAGCCCCCCGAGGGCACGTGGACTGGGGGAGCCCCGGTGAAGGCTGCAGACTCCGTGCGTCCGGAGCTCACGTGCTCCACCGGGAGCCCGGCGTCCCGGGAACCGCCAAGGGTCCCCGAAGCTGGGGCCCAGGAGCGGCGGCGGGAGCAAGAGGAAAAGGAGGACACGGAGACCCAGGCGGTGGCAACGTCCCCGGACGGCCGATACCTCAAGTTTGACATTGAGATTGGACGTGGCTCGTTCAAGACAGTGTATCGAGGGCTAGACACCGACACCACGGTGGAGGTGGCCTGGTGCGAGCTGCAGGTGCGGCCAGGTGGCACCTCGGGGATGGGACCCTGTGGAGGTTTGGGGTTGGGGGATCTGGGGGACGGCAACAGGGGAGGGATCTATTTCTCCAGTCAAATGGCCAGACTCCCCTACTCTCACTTGCTCTGACGATCCATGGATCTGGCTGATTCTGGGCTGCAGAGAGAGAAACTGAGGCAGGTGGCGTGAGTAGCTCATTTGGACATTTTCACTTTAAAGTCCCCATACTCAACCCTGAGAGGTGGGAAGGAGGACGGGAAATGGGGTAGAGCCAGTTGAGGTATGAGAAGGTGGCTGGCCTCACTACTTTCCTGAAGTGGCCCCTCCGTTCCCCATAAGTCCTGGGACCCTCAGCCTGACCCTGGCCCTCCTGATCCCTCTCCCTGCGTCTTTACAGGAAGTTGGGATGATGGGTGACAGAGGTGGGGCAGGTCCTCTCCACTTCCAGGAGATTGGAGCTGTTGTGGCAGGAGGGGCCCCTCCCAGGCCCCTCTGGACCTCACAGTTGGGCTAGGGAGAGACCAGGAGCTCCAGCGCTGGCCCAAACCCAGTCTGGTTCCGCATCCCATTGCCTCCCTGGGGCCTCCTTTCCAGACCCAAAGGCGCTGAGCCCCACGGGCTTTAAGTTTGGGCCGGCAGCTTCAGATTCAGACTGGGGAACGGAGCCTGGGGGAAGGGTCGTCCCGGAGCTCTGGCACTGGGTTTGCCCCTTGCTCCTACCAGTGCCGCGCCCCAGGCTCTAAGCCAGGCTAGCAGAGGCGGCCAAACTGGGGTGGGATGGGGGGGGGGAAGGAGGGAGATGAGACGGGGGCGGGACAGCCATGGAGTAGGGAGCCGTCTCCTGGAACCTGGTCCCTGACCCTGATCCTCACTTTCTTTAGCTGTACTCCTGCAGCCCTCCAACATCCTGTCTGGTTCCTGCAGTTCGAAATTTCTGAAGCTAACCCCCTTGCTGGCCCCAATTCCCCGCCCGCCCGTCTGCCTGCCTGCTGCCCGCCTGCTGCCAGCCCCTGGGCACCCCCTCCCGCCCCACGGCCCGCCCGGGCAGCCACAAAGGCGCTATTGAGCTCAGGGTTCCTGGACCGGGCTGCATAAAGTCGCTTGTGTCCAGCAGGGGGTCCAGGGGGCGGCCCCAGGCCCAGGATGGGCGTGTCCTCGGAGCAGCTTGAGGGGGTGGACCTGGAATTTGGGGTCTGCAGCCGGTTAGGCCAGCAATTCCACTTCCCACGGATCCCACCGACCCAGCCCCATTCCACAGCTTCAACCCTTCCCTTTCCTCCCCAGCCTCGCCCCTGTGTCCTACCCCACCCCTTCTCCATGGGGGTCCCTGGCCAGATTTGACCTTGACCCCCATCCCCTACTCCACAGACTCGGAAACTGTCTCGAGCGGAGCGGCAGCGATTCTCCGAAGAGGTGGAGATGCTCAAGGGGCTACAGCACCCCAACATCGTCCGCTTCTATGACTCATGGAAGTCAGTGCTGAGGGGCCAGGTTTGCATCGTGCTGGTCACTGAACTCATGACGTCCGGCACGCTGAAGACGTGAGCTCTGTGGCCTGGTGGTAGCGGTTGGTGGGAGGGCTGGTGGTGGGTGGTCCCACTGCTTCTGGAACTTCTCCCAGGCTCCTCAAACTCTACATCCAGGTCCAGCACCAGGCTCACTGTCTCTCACACACCCCTCCTTTGTTTCTGCCGTGGTGAATGGCAAGGTCCACTCAGCACTGCAGCCAAAATGTGGGTGCCTCCGCAGATGCCTCCTCTCCGACCACCCTGTGCATCCCCTTCCTCCATCAATCTGTCTTCAAGGTTTCCTCCTCTCTCCCCACTTGGCTTTCACTGCCTCGTCTACACTCCCACCTTGCTGCCCCTTACCTCACTGGGCTGGAGACCTGCAGTCCCCTCAAAGGGCCTTCCCTCCTGTGCCCCTCTTCTCTCCACTCTGCCCCTCTCTTCACCAAGCTATCCTATCTTCCTGCAGTCTGGGGTTATCTCTCCATTGCAAATCTGACCGCACCACTCCCACTCTTAAAACCCCTTCAAGGCCTCCCACAGCTCTCAGGATCAAGTCCACAATTCATAACCTGCTCACAGTCCTTAGGATCCAGCCCCATCTTCAGCCTAAATGCCCGACAAACCTCCGGCCCTGCACCTCCTCCCCCCCTGCTCTGTGGCCTGCTGACTCTGTGCCTTTGAGCACAGTGTCCCCTCTGCCTGGAAAGTCTCCATCCCTCCCCCTTTTCACCCTTGAACTCCTACTCATCCTTCAGATGCAACACAGTTATTTCCTCCTGTGGAGCCCTCCCCCGGGCAGCAGCAGTTAGTCATCCTTTCCGGTGCGTCCGCAGCACCTTGGCCTTGGCCCTATAACCTCATACTTACCACACCTCCTGGCTCAGTTTCTCCCTGGGTCCCTGTGAGACCTAGGCTAGGAGCATGCTGGCAGGAGACGCAGACAGTGGTGCGGGCAGGGCTGGGGAGCTTCCCAGGGAGGGCGCCCTCCCCCACCACAGCCCTGGCCGAATGCCCTCCGCAGATACCTGAGGCGGTTCCGTGAGATGAAGCCCCGAGTCCTTCAGCGCTGGAGCCGCCAGATCCTGCGGGGACTCCATTTCCTACACTCCCGGGTACCCCCTATCCTGCACCGAGATCTCAAGTGTGACAACGTCTTTATCACTGGCCCCACGGGCTCCGTCAAGATCGGGGACCTGGGCCTGGCCACACTCAAGCGTGCCTCTTTTGCCAAGAGTGTCATTGGTGAGTCCCTCCAGGAGTCCTTGTCCTTCCTACCTCCCCCATGCCAGAAGAGAGCCTGGGGGTCTCCATTTCCCCCAGCTGGGTCCTTTAAACTCCACAGAGCAAGAAAACCGAGGGGGAAATGGGGAAACCTGTGGACTCCCCTCTTCAGCTGCCTGGCGTGGTGGGGGGGGGGGGGGGGGGGAGATTCTGAGGGGGGGTGAGAGGAAGAAGGGTAGCAACTTGTGCTCCAGAACCGGAGAGCTTCCTAGCCTGTGTACATCCAAGGGGAGCGACAAAGCCAGAAAGGAGCCCTGCAGCCCGATGCCTGCTGTGAATCCTACAGGGACCCCGGAGTTCATGGCCCCCGAGATGTACGAGGAAAAGTACGACGAGGCCGTGGACGTGTACGCCTTTGGCATGTGCATGTTGGAGATGGCTACCTCTGAGTATCCCTACTCCGAGTGCCAGAATGCCGCGCAAATCTACCGCAAGGTCACCTCGGTGAGAGAAGGGGTGGGGGCAGTTCCAGGGCCCCTCCCATTTTCCTGTCTCAACCAGCCCCTGGGCAGTGCCCTTTCCCTTAATGAAACAGGCTGGGCACCAGGATGCCCTGGTTTACACTGAAGGATGGTGGATGCACCCCCTCTCCTCCCCAGTACAAGCTACTTAGAATAACGATGTGTGTAGCACTCCACAGAGTTTACAGACGATTCCAATTCGTCTCATCGGATCCTTGCAGCTGCAGGGCAAATATTCCACCCGCTCTTTAAAAATGAAAAAACAAAACAAAACAAAACAAATGGCTGAGGCAGACTTGTTTAAGGTCACTTTATGGATACATGGGGGGATTGGGATTCGAACTCAAATCTCCCTGCAGCAGTCACTGTGCTTTTAGGACCGCAAGTTGCTCCTTCCGTCAGGGTGTGTGTGTGTGTGGAGGGGGGCCATGTCAAACCGAGAACTGGGGCGTAGAAAGCTTGAGGCTAATGTAACCCCTTCTTCAGGGCACAAAGCCGAACAGCTTCTACAAGGTGAAGATGCCCGAGGTGAAGGAGATCATTGAAGGCTGCATCCGCACAGATAAGAATGAGAGGTGGGGTGGGGTGCAGGGGCAGGAGGCTGCCGTGAGGGGGTGGGGTAAAGATGGGGAGGGGGTGGGGGGCTCCACTCACTGCTGCTGCGCCCCTCAGGTTCACCATCCAGGACCTTCTGGCTCACGCCTTCTTCCGCGAGGAGCGCGGCGTGCACGTGGAGCTGGCGGAGGAGGACGACGGGGAGAAGCCCGACCTCAAGCTCTGGCTGCGCATGGAGGATGCGCGGCGCGGGGGGCGCCCCCGGGACAACCAGGCCATCGAGTTCCTGTTCCAGCTGGGTCGGGATGCCGCTGAGGAGGTGGCCCAGGAGATGGTGAGTGGAGGACAGACTGCCCTGCAATGGGTGCGAGGGAACCCGGGAAAGGGGCCCAACCCACTCTTCTAGGATCTCCTGCCAGAGTCTTCCAGCTCCGTTCTTCTTCTTCACACACGCGCACGCGCACACACACACCCTGTGTTCAGTATGTTGAAGATTTTATTTTTCAGATCGGACCCCAGTCCTCCAACCTCCCTACTTCAACTTCCCTGCCGATTCATTGTTTCTGGAATGCCTTTTTGTTTTTTTCTATCCCTCCATCCCCCCCCCCCCCCCATCTCTTGTTTTAAGGTTTTTTTTCTTCTCTTTCTTCCTCCAGGCTCAGAACTGTTCATTTCAGGAAGCCTATCCCTCTGGAGCAGTGGTTCTCTAATGCCGCGACCCTTTAATGCAGTTCCTCATGTTGTGGTGACCCCCAACCATAAAATTATTTTTCGTTGCTACTTCATAACTATGATTTTGCTACTGTTATGAATCACAATGTAAATACCTGTGTTTTCCGATGGTCTTAGGCTCTACAGCAGCGGTTCTCAACCTGTGGGTTGCTAACAGGGTCGCCTAAGACCATCGGAAAACACAGATACTTACATTACGATTCATAACAGAGAAAAATTACAGTGATGAAGTAGCAACGAAAATAACTTTATGGTTGGGGGTCACCACAACATGATGAACTGTATTAAAGGGTCACGGCATTAAAAAGGTTGGGAACCACTGCTCTAGAGTCAAAATTAAGTGCTGCTTTTCACTTCTGCAGGTCCTCAGTTCCAGGACCTGCCACCATGGGTCTTGTTTTCCAACAGGATGCATTTCTGTCTTTTCCCTCTACTAGACTGTAAGCGCCTTGAGGGCAGAGACCGTGTTGTAGTGATTTTCCTGCCCCTGACAGTGCTTGACACATAGTAGGCACTCATTCATAGCCCACGTGTGCACACAGCTTGGAGCACTTTCACATGCACTTGATCTTTGTTACAACCCTGACATGGAATGATTTTATCCTGATTTGTTGATGAGGAAATGAAAGCTCAGAGAGGTTGAATAACTTGTCTGAGGTGCCCAAGTGGCAAAGCTGGTTCTAAACTCAGGTTGTTCAGCCTTTAAGACAGACTCTGCCCGACCTCCTTTATGTGCCCAGCAAAGCTTGTTGAAATGAATAATGAGATGATGAACAGAAGCTGGAAGACCAGGAGAGGCATACATGGGAGGTAGAAGATGTGGGGTAAGGAGATTGGGGGGCTGGTTTAGGAAGGCCTCAGGGGGACACCAGAGAATATAAGATTCTCAATAGAAAAATGGAAGTTGAAAGGATGGGGCTCATCCATGTGGGTCTGAGTCAAGAGCCCGAGAAAGTGTTTGAAATGTGGCATAAGAACAGGTCTCCACGGCTCTGGCCTGAGAGCAAATCGACCCATCACTTACAGGCGTTCTTGACTTTGACACTACCGACACCTTTGTTTTGGGGACTGTCTCGTGCATTGTAGGATGTTGAGAAGAATCCCTGGCTTCTACTTACTACATGCCAGTAGCATCTACCCCCCTACCTACCAGTTATGACAACTATAAAGTCTCCCAATATTTTAAAAATATATTTTTATTGATTTCAGAGAGGAATGGAATGGGAGAGATAGAAACATCAATAATGAGAGAGAATCATTGATCAGCTGCCGGCTGCACACCTCTGACTGGGCATGTGCCCTGAATGGGAATCGAACCGTGAACGATTTTAGGTTGATGCTCAGCCACTGAGCCAGCCGGCCTGGCAAGTCTCCAAATAGTGCCAAATATACCCCCTCCCTCTGAAACGAGAGCAACTGACTTACTGTATAATCATGAACTGGTCACTTGTTTCTAAAAATGGGGTTGATAAGACCTACCTCAAGCGGTTATTGGGAGGATTTAACCTTGATAATATAAGGCATTGCCATTTAATAGATATAGTCAGTAATCAGTAAACATTGGTTCCCTTAGTCCCATATCCTGGAGGCCACAAGGAAGTGTTCCGATGGATCTCTGAGGGGGGTCCCAAACTGTGTTCTTCACCTTCCTATTCCAGGTGGCCCTGGGCTTAGTCTGCGAAGCTGATTACCAGCCAGTGGCCCGTGCAGTACGTGAGCGGGTGGCTGCTATCCAACGAAAGCGTGAGAAGCTGCGCAAAGCTAGGGAGCTGGAGGCCCTCCCCCCTGAGCCAGAACCCCCGCCAGCAACCGTCCCCATGACTCCTGGTCTCCCCAGTTCCTTCCCCCCTGAGCCCGAGGAGCCAGAGGCAGACCAACACCAGCCGTTCCTCTTCCGCCATGCCAGCTACTCCTCTACCACCTGTAAGTCACCACTGATCTTAGGACCTAGGTCCCAGAATCCTTGGCCTCTGCCTCCCACCCGGTTCAACCCAGCAGCTGTCACTTAACCCTGCCTTCCACACCTAGACCTAGAAGCTCCTTCTGGACAACTCCAGGCCCCACCTTGTCAGGCAAGCCCCCTCCTCTGCCACCACTCTCCTTTATTTCCCCTTTTTTGATCCCCTCCCCCACCAGCGGATTGCGAGACTGATGGCTACCTCAGCTCCTCCGGCTTCCTGGATGCCTCAGACCCTGCCCTTCAGCCCCCTAGGGGGGTGCCATCCAGCCCCGCTGAGTCCCATCTCTGCCTGCCCTCGGTGAGAGGGGGTCACTTGGGGGGCTCCCAGCCATTCCAAGCCTATGACCTATTTCCCTCTGTGTGAAATCCAGCCCTATAACTTCGCCCCCTGGCCCTGGAAACACACCACTCTTGTCCTCATCTTCCTTAATTCTATCTCCCTAGTACCTCAGCATCCTTGAAACCATCTCCTGGGATCCCAATAATGATCTTTCTCTGATCTCAACAACCCATGTCCTGTTTCAGACTTTTGCCCTATCCATTCCCCGTTCTGGCCCTGGCAGTGACTTTTCCCCTGGAGACAGGTAAGTTTTGGTATGAGTTGGGGTGCTAGGGTGAGACATATAGGGCTCTGGGGTCCCAGTTTACTCTGACACGCCTTCTGTCTCCTTTCCTTCTTGTAGCTATGCCTCAGATGCAGCATCGGGCCTTAGCGACATGGGTGAAGGAATGGGACGGATGAGGAGACCCCTAGGGAGAAATCTCCGGCGAAGACCCCGATCCCGGCTTCGGGTCACTAGTGTAAGGAAGGCATAGGAGATCGGGTACAACCTTCAGGGCCAGGAGGGAACTTTTAGAAAGATGGGGGAGGTGAGCAGAAAAGGGGTGTAGCAGTGTGTGACTGGTACACAAGTGGCAGCCAGTTTCTAATGCCAGATTGTGGGAGCAGGGTCTGCTTCGCTTCAGTTCCAATCCAGGCACATCGTTTGGTTGGAGTAGGGTGGCGATCTGTGATAAGGACAGAGGGCTTGACCTCCTCCCTTCTGCTGAATTTAAATCTGAAGGTCTCTGACCAGAATGACAGAGTGGTTGAGTGCCAGCTACAGACACACAACAGCAAGATGGTGACCTTTCGATTTGACCTGGATGGGGACAGCCCAGAAGAGATTGCAGCTGCCATGGTGAGGAGGAGCAAGATGAGGACTGAGTCTTTGGGTCTGGGACAATAGTCTCCCTCCTGATGTTCCCTGGTGCGGAACTCCCCCTCCCTCCATCTAACAGCAAAAGTGTTTTTAAAGCACTTGATGGCACTCAGCATAGTGTCACTGAAGACATCTTGTTTTGGGAGAGATTTGTGTGTCTACTGAGGTTTGGATCCTCAGCTGGAGCAATTTGAGACTAACATAGAGTGTACACAAGAGCTACAGTGAAGGGCATGCCAGACGTGTAAGTAAAGGATGGGCTATAGACAGGAAGGGGAAGAAGTAGGACTTATGGAAGCTCTGACAGATGCATAAGAATAGCAGTGAAGGGTGGAAAAGGCATGTCTAGTTGGGGTACAGCATAAGCAAAGGCATAGAAATAGATAGTTACTTAGGATATGGCATTCGGGGGGCTTCATGAGGAGACACTAGAATTAAGGGTTCCAGTAGCCCTTCTGGAAGTGAGGTTGGGCATGTAGAGTGGGCCTGGATTTTAGGTGGTTCTGAGAGTTAGATAGAGTGTAACATGGTGAGAATAGGTTTTAAGAAGACCAATCTGCTATGGGATATGGGAGCAGGTTGGGGGTAGCAAATCCAGTTGGCAGGTGGGTACAAGGAGCCAGGTGTGGACTGGAAAGAATAGATTATCTGGGAGGGAGGAGGGGTTTCAGGAAAATAAATTACTCTGTAATACAGTAATTTATTGACAGAGTACAATACACATAGTAGATGCTCATTAAATATTTGTTGAGTTGATACGGGAGAGGGGATATTAAGGGTGATTTGTAGCTTGGAGGAACTATTGGAAGTAGACCATCAAAAGAGAGGGAAAGTTGGAAATGAAAGTGGGCTTTTTTAGGGGTCACGATGAATTGAAGAACGGACAGGCAACATAAGATTCTCCATAGAAGCAGGACATGGGTCAGGCAAGGCTAGAGAAAGAGGTGGGTTTAGGAGTCGTCAGTGTAGAACTGAGAGTGAAGGGAGATGGGCCTGCAAAACCAGAGGCCTAGAAGATCTGAGAGTGTGTCTCCATGGATATCCCCAGTTCTAGAATGGGGGAGAGTATAGGTCATCAAAAGACACAGAGGTGGAACCCGAGAAGTAGGAGGAGCCCAGAAAGATGTTAGTAAAAACTGAGCGAGGAGTTTCATGGAGGTGCCATAGGGTGAAGTCTAAGGCAAGATCACACTGGCATTTGTCAGGAGAAGGTCTTTGTGGGAAATCAGTTTCGGTGGAATAAGGGTGGTGGCTGTCAGCCTGTGGGGTGAAAGAGGACAGGGAATGGGAGAAATGTCACTGTTCCGGCACTCTCTCCTAAAAAGCTTATCCTCTATCATGACATTCACTCTGTGTCCAGGACAAAGACAAAATATGACTTGGCATGCAAGCTTATCACCTCCCATCCAGCTATCTGACCTTTCCAGGCTCTTTCCTCCAGTCACCTGGTTTCTAAACAGCCTCTGAAGAGGCTGGGTACTCTTCTGCTTTTGCCTCCAGCTGCTCAGGGGCTCTCATCTCTTACCTGGGAAACTTACCTACTGGCTTTCAAGCTCACTCACATCCCCACTGCCACAGACCCCATCCCCTGAACCCAGCATCCATTTGCTCTCTCTTCTCTCCTTACCGGCCACCCTCTGCTTCTCTTCAGAATTCTCTTGAGATTAAATCTGATATTCTGGAACCTGGTCTTTAAAATTCATAGCACTTTCAGCTGTGCTTACATCTCCACTATTTTGTGAATGTGCCATGCCTCTTCATTCCTCAGAGCTATTACTCATGCTGTTTTCTCTGCCTACACTGCCCGTCTCCTCCTGATGAGCAGTGTGGAACCGAGGAAAGGGTGGGATTTCACATGAGACCTGAGTGCAAGTTTCACTGTAATTTACTAAAGTCTTGGGCAAGTTCCATACCTTTCTGAACCTGTTGCTCATCAATAAAATGTAGGTGATAAGACCTATTTTGCAAAAATGTTCTATGAAATGTGATGTAATACATATGAGAAGGGAAATGATATAATGTATAAGTATCTATACATGGTAGATCTTCAAAAAAGGGCTTTTTCACTCATCCTTCCAGGTTCAGCTTTGTGACGCCATCCCAACTCCCCCAGCTCATTTCGGGGTAGAATGACCTGCTCTCTCTCTTTGGAATACCATTTTTAAAAATTGTGGTTAAAAAACACATAAAATGTGAGGCAATAGTAGAAAGAACCCAGATTTTGGGTTTGGACAGATCTGGTGCAAATCCAGTGAATTTGGGCAGACTGACCTTAATCTCTTTGAGCATTAGTTATCTTAACTCTATAATGGGGATGGTTGAGATCCCAGAAAGCTGTTGTTGGTGTTCAATGGGATAAGATATTTAAAGTCTCTGGTATATACATGCATCCTATGAATGTTAGCTACATTCCTCTAAGCTATGGCTTGACACACAGTAGATATTTATTCAACACTTGTTTTAGGTTGGTGGTCGGCAGAAGCGGTAGGGTGAAAGGCTGGCTTTTACAGATCAGGGCGGTGGGAGAGAGATGAGTGGGATAACTGGACCCTCCCTCTCCTTCCTGCTGATCTTTGCCAGGTATATAATGAGTTCATTCTGCCTTCGGAGCGAGCTGGATTCCTGAGCAGGATTCGGGAGATTATCCATCGAGTGGAGACCCTGTTGAAGAGAGATACTGGCCCTGCAGAGGCCGCTGAAGACCCCCCGGGCCCTCAGGTCAGACTCTGTGGGCACCTCCTGGGGGAAACTGATTTTCTGCTCAAGGCTTCATTATTCTCTGTCTCACTAGTGGCCTTGGATCTAACTCTTCTTCATCTCAGAAACTTAAAACAGTGGCTCTTAGCCTCTGATGAAAGCTGGTTCTAGAAAAATGTGTTCAATGCATACTTTTCTTTTAACTTATTATTTTGAAATAATTTCAGACTTACAGAAAGAAGTTGCAAGAATTGTACAAAGAACTAGATACTCTTAGCCTAGATTTGCTAATTGTTTTTGTCACATTAGCTTTTTCTTTTCCCCTCTGTGTGTATATATTTTCTTCTGAGTCACTTAAGTTGTAGACATCATTCCCTTTACCTCTAAATATTTAAGCAAATACATTTCTGAATCCCTGAAATCCATCTATGGACTCCTAGAGGTCCATGAGTCCTGGCTTACGAACTTTCATCTGAAACCAAGCGTAGGCTCTTCCCCACTGTGACTGTGGGTCCCCTTCTCTCCCTCAGGAGGAGCCTGCACCACTGCCTGTTCTCCCAGGTCCCCTCCCTAACCCATCCAGTGGTATGTACTGAGTTCTGTCCCTACTCTTCCCAAACCTTGGGTTGCTCCTGGGAAAGGTGCAGAGAGTGGAGGATTAGAATCTCAACACACCCTCCTCCCTAGCAGAGTTCCAGAGTGGTACCTCCCTGGAGCATTGCAGCTGGGCAGCCTTCTCCACTTCCCCATCTTCTTCTGGAACCCCCTTGTCTCCTGGAAACCCATTTTCTCCTGGAACCCCTGTTTTCCCAAGTCCCATCTTCCCCATCACCTCTCCCCCATTTCATCCCAGCCCCTCCCCATTTTCTCCAATTTCTTCCCAGGTTTCAAATCTCTCTCCACACCCCCCCAGCTCTCCAATCCCATTCTCCCCCAGTGCATCCCAGTTTCCAATCCCAGCCTCTCAGTTTCCACAGAGTTCTCTCCTCCCCAGTTCTCCACCTGCCTTCTCTCCCAGTTCCCAGGTCACTCTTGTGCCTCATTCTTTTCCTCCATGCTCCTCCTCCTCTTCTCCTCTCCCTTCCACCACAGCAGCCCCTCTCCTCTCTCTGGCTAGTGCCTTCTCACTGGCTGTGATGACTGTGGCCCAGTCCCTGCTGTCCCCCTCACCAGGGCTCCTTTCCCAGTCTCCTCCAGCTCCTCCTGGTCCCTTATCAAGCCTACCCTCTCCCCCTCCCCTTGATCCCTGTGGCCAGGAGAAGCCTTCACCTTCGACAGCGGAGTTGGAGAGTGAGGTGAGTTAGGAAACCAAGGGGGATGATTAAGGGGGTTCGATTCTGGATAATTTCTCTCCTCACGGACCACACTTTGTAGACCTCCCCAAATCCTGCTCGGCCACTCCTGGGTGAAGCCAGACTGGCACCCATCTCTGAAGGTGAGCCCTCTGACCACTGATCTTCCCCTGCCCATTATCCTCAGGCCATTTTATATTCTGCCACTGATTCGCTCCCTCTTTCCATGTCTCCCCACAGAGGGAAAGCCCCAGCTTGTTGGGCGTTTCCAAGTGACTTCATCCAAAGAGCCAGCCGAGCCTCTTTCCCTGCAACCAACACCCCCAACTCTCTCCGATTCCCTGAAGCCTCCAACCCCTCAGCTAACCTCAGAAAGCTCAGACACAGAGGATAATGCTGGAGACGAGCCAGAGGCCAGGGAGGCTCTGGCCGAGAGTGACCGTGCAGCCGAGGGCTTGGGAGCTGGAGTGGAGGAGGAAAGGGACAGTGGGAAGGAACCCCAAGTGGGGAACAGCTCCCCACTCCTGAGCCATCCCAGCCCAGTGTGGATAAACTACTCCTGTAGCAGCCTGTGTCTGAGCAGTGAGGAATCAGAGAGCAGTGGGGAGGATGAGGAATTCTGGGCTGAGCTGCAGAGCCTTCGGCAGAAGTGAGTCTGGGGAGGATGGAGGACAGGAAGTGGACTTGGGAGAGCAAAGTGTGTGGCTAGCTCCCTCATGCTCCTGGTGCACCCTCAGGCACTTGTCAGAGGTGGAGGCACTACAGACACTGCAGAAAAAAGAAATTGAGGACTTGTACAGCAGGCTTGGGAAGCAGCCCCCACCGGGTATCGTGGCCCCTGCTGCTATGCTGTCCAGCCGCCAGCGCCGCCTCTCCAAGGGTAGCTTCCCCACCTCCCGACGCAACAGCCTGCAGCGTTCGGAGCCCCCAGGCCCTGGTGAGACTGCAGTTGCCAGATTCCCATCTTTCCAGTCCTTTTCCCAAGTGATGCAGCTTTCTTTCAGGCCCTGGGGGTCTGCCCTTGGTTTGGGGGGACTAGCCCCCCTTCTCCCCATGGCCCCTTCCCTCACTTAGTGCTCTCCCTCCCCATCCTACACCCAGGCATCATACGAAGGAACTCCCTGAGTGGCAGCAGCACCGGCTCCCAGGAGCAGCGGGCAAGCAAGGGGGTGACATTCGCCGGGGATGTTGGCAGGATGGTGAGGGCGGGCCCAAGGGAGGGAGAGTCCAGGGAATGGTATCTGGCTGTAGCTTCTCTCCTCCCCCTTGGAGGTTTCTTCAGTGCTTTTTCTTTTTCCTCCAGTGAATTCTGAATAGCAGCCATGCGTCTCCCCCACACCAGGACCCACCATGGAGCTTGTGCTCTCAGAATCTGCAAATCAGTACAACTCTTCAAGGAAGACCTCAGCATCGAGGGAGGAGAAGGACAAAGGGGCACGGAGAGGGCGGTTTCATTACAGGGAAAAGCCAAGCATGTGAGAACTATTTGCTGTGTAGAAAGAATAAATTCTGCAGCCTGCTACCTCCCCAGCCAAGAGCCAACCACTAAGCAATCGCACCCAAACACAGATGCTTTCACAGGGCACACTCCCAGCTGGGCAAGTGGACACCAGAATTAGCAGCAGCCAATAAAAATGCCGGAAACTCAGACTCCAAATTTGTGTCTGTCAGGCCTTAAGAACTGGGGGCAAAGGCCTATGGAGTTAGGAAGGGGAGGACTTAGAAGGGACTCTCCTCTCACAACAGAAGGCAGGGGTGGGTAGAAGCTCCAAGTTTTCTGGTTTCCTGCCAGTTCATGAGGAAACTGCAAAGTCAACGATCCACCTCCCCATCTAGATCCCACATTAGGCCTGCACAGGCAGGTCCCAATGGAAGTTTAAAAAAATGAAAGCTGTTTGTCCCTCACCCTTCATCTACCTTTCTCTTTAGGGATGGGAACGGCAATAAAGTTGGAGGGTGTTATAGGGTAAAGGACAGAGTGACCTTTCTTCCCCCAAGAGGTGGTTCAGTCTCAGACAGCCCAGTGACCCACCATGAGCGCTCCCTTAAATCAGGTGGAAAGATCTCACGGAAAAAGTAATTCTAGTTAAACATTTACGGCTCCCTGGGGCAATGCCACTATGGCAGCTGCTGCCCGTGGAGCTTTCCAGCATGAAGTGTCAGCCCCAACACACTCACCTGACTCCAAGAGAGATGACTCATTTTATTCTCAATCTGACCCCATCTTTCCTACAGGCTCAGACACTGCAGAGCTGCCCTGCCCAACCCCACAATAGCCCACCTCTTGTCCTCCTTCCTCCTGGCCCCTGGGAAGTGGAGGGGATAAACCACAAAGTCAGGAAATTTGTGAAAAGCCAAGGTTAGGTAACTTGCAAAAAAAAAAATAATAACACAAACTATAAGAAGGGTTCAACTACCACAGAGTGTGAGGTGGGCAATGTTTCTTTGATGCTGGCCAGCTGTATAAATCCCTGGCTTCTTGGGGCGGCTCATTGTCCAAGGTCAGTAAGGTGGCCAGCAATGGCATGAGCAGGTTTCAGCTTCTACAGGTCACGGGGCATCATCCATCATGTGAAGGGGCTCCAGCAGGTTAGAGAAGGGCAGTGCCCATCTGGATCAGGAATTTGATGCTCTTGCCGCAGCTCGGGCTCGAGCAGCTTTGGCCTCCTCCTCCAGCTCATCTAGGAACCGCTCCTGGGACACTGAGTAGAAGGTGTAACCATCTAGGGAGGTTGGTTAGGGAAACCACTTGGAACATGCACATTCCCTTTTCCTAATCTCTCATCCTCCTAAATCTGGAGCCCTTTGTTCTTCCAAGCCCTGATCCATTCTTTTTTTGCAAAGAGTAAGGGAAAGGGAAAAACATCCAGAGAAAATCATTGATTGGCTGCCTCCTGCACACCTCTCCAACTGGGGATCTAGCCCACAACCTGGGCATGTGCCCTGACCTCCTGGCTTATAGGTCAACATTAAACTGAGCCGAGCTGGTGGCTGACCCGTTATTTATTTTTTCAGAGAGGAAGGGAGAGGGAGAAATAGGAATATCAATGATGAGAATCACTGATTGGTTGCCAACTGCACACCTCCTACTGGGGATAGAGCCCGAAACCCGGGCAAGGGCCCTTGACTAGAATTGAGCCCGGGACCCTTGTCCGCAGGCCCACGTTCTGTACACTGAAGCAAACTGGCTAGGGCGGACCCGTTATTCTTAGTTATAATAAAATAGAACCTTAAAATGACAGAGTAAGGTAAATTAAATGCTTGGCTCCACGGTTAGACTTTCACAGTTCATGCTCTTTCTGCCACCCCCATACTGCCCTCCTACACGGCACTGCTCCCCTTCTCTTGCCCCCACATGCAGTCTCCCCGAGTCTACAGTGCAGGCGGATACAAATGGCTAACACCACGGCCCCGATGCTCAGGCCGGTCACGATGTTCCGGGTGCGCCGCTGTGGCAGAGTCTTCTGCCACTGGGCGAGCTGCGCCTGCCGCATGAATTGTAGCTGCGCAAGAGTCAGCTTCTCCCGAGTCGGGTCAATGCGCTGGGCCAGAGGGGCCTCTCCACTCTTCGCATTCAGAGGGTCACCAGCTCCCGGCGCCGCCATATTGCCGCTCCGCCCTTCGCATCAGGGGGCGCGGAGGTTGCTGGGAATAGCAGCCCTTGGCTTCCGCAGGGGACGCTGGGAGTTGTAGTCCGCGTTTTCTTTCACCAACTGAGCGCAGCTCTTGGTCTTAGGGGAAGGGCGGGGGAGACGTGAAACGGACGTGCTTTCTGATTGGCTGAGAGGCCCACGGCCGTTATGGTGGGAAAAGGCTACGGAGGGCTCGAGGCTGTGGTGGGCATTGAGTTTTCCTCAGATTTGAGGCGAGGGCAAGCACACAGACGAGGAGAACGAGGCCAGTGTGGCAGGAGGCTCCGGAGTGAAGTTAAGGAGATCGGTGTATGGACCCAGGAGGCCGTCCAGGTGTCCACAAAAGCTTCTGAAAATGGACGGATGTGTGAGGCCCAGGCTGGCCCCTGTTAGCGAATTTCAGTTTGGAGCTGTTGCCACAGAGACCATCGAAGACGCTCTGCTCCACTTGGCCCAGCAGAATGAGCAAGCAGTGCGGGAGTCTGCGGGCTGGATGGGCAGCTTCAGGGAGACCCGCATCGTGGGTGCGGACGCAGGGCCGGGGAGCCGGGTTTTGGCGGGGGGAGGAGGAGGACAGGGGCATCTGTTTTTGAGGCACCAATGTTGAGGTTCAGTGTGGTTTTTAATTCAAAGAAGTCGCTGTAGGCCAGGTGCTGGGGATATAGTGATAAATAAGACACACCAGCACCATACCCTTGATTTCCAAATGTACATTTATTATCAATGCTGCCTGAGATAGATGAAATATAGTCCCTACTTTCAAACCGTGAATGTCATCCTTGGAGAATATTAGGACAAATCTGCAAATGCTTAGGTACAAGTATGGTTAAATAAGTGACATACTAGATTAAAAAACAAACTTCTAGGAGGACCAAAAGGAGTGGGGGGGTAGGGGGGTAGTAAGAACGAAAGGCGTGCTCAGGCGTCATGGCATTGGAGGTGGGCCTTGAAGGGAAGGTGACATTTCTTTGAGAAAGACAGTAAAGGGGAGGTATGAGCAAAGCCATGGACACAGGGCCGCTGAGGGTAAGTGTGAGCACAGTGAGGTGCAGGGTGGCCAGAGCACGTGAGAAAGTAGTTGAAATCAAGACCAGAAAGGTAGTTTGGAGACACTCCCTTGGGGGACTTGGGGCGCCAAGGTGAGGCATTTATACCTGGCTCGGTAGGAAAGCAAGAAGGCATGGGAGGTGCTTTATTTTTATTTTTTAAATATATCTTATTGATTTTTTACAGAGAGGATGGGAGAGGGATAGAAAGTCAGAAACACTGACCAGCTGCCTCCTGCACACCCCCTACTGGGGATGTGCCGGCAACCAAGGTACATGCCCTTGACTGGAATCGAACCTGGGACCCTTCAGTCTGCAGGCTGACGCTCTATCCACTGAGCCAAACCGGCTTCAGCGACATGGGAGGTGTTTGAATCTGGGTGTGAGGTGATGGGAACCTTGGCCTTAGGAAAAATACCGTGGCTGTGACGGGAAAGACGGATTGGAGTAGAATCAGTGCTTGTTGTTTAGGGCCAAGGGAGTGACAAGGAAGGGTGAATTAAAAACATTTCAGAGGTAAAATATAGGGCTCCACAATGGGTGAAGTTAAGACGTGAAGGAGGCAAGGATGACTGTGCCACAGAGTTGAGCCCAGGAGACTGGGAATGCAGGGGCTCCATTCAGGGAAACACAAACATGCATGAAACAACACAACAAAACAGGAGGAAGTGTGACTTTTGTTTGGGAAGGATCATCACTTTGGTTTTGAACCTACTGAGTGCCAGGTGCTTGTAGAAACACGTAGGAGAAGGTTTCCAGCAGGCAGTTTAAACAGTAAGAGAAATCAGAACCGGAGACAAAGGTTTGGGAGTTATCGCCATGAGGAGACAGCAGAGGCCTTTCCTTATGGAGACCTTTCCTTCAAGGCCTACCTCCAAGGCCATGGTGCCTGAGAACTCCTTTCATTCTTCCTACCCCCTCACCCATTTTAGTCCCCCTAGATGCTTGTTTTTTATCTAGTACTAGTGGCCCGGTGCATGAAATTCATGTACATTAAAAGAGAATTAATTAGAGGTAATATTTTAATATTGCTATTTTCCCTTTCTCTATAATAGAAGTGTCAGAGATGAAAGAAAATTAATAAAATGTGTATGAAAATCTCCATTCCTGTCAGAGTCTGAGGTATGCCGCGGTACCCAGAGTCAAGTCCCCACCCACCCATATTCACCTTGGAATCGCGCAAGACCCAGACTTGGCCAGCCCCACCCCCATGAAGCTCCACAGGGCAGGGGACCCAGCCCCAGGTCCTCCATCAAGTCCTATTGGCAGGGAGAATGGCCTCAGGTCCCCTAGCACAGCCTTAGGTCCCCTGTCCAGGCACCAGGTCAGGGGGTGCAGCCTCAGGTCCCCTGGCCTGGTGCAGGAGCAAAGGGCACAGCCTTAGGTCCCCCGTCTCAACACCAGGAGACCTGGTGCTGCGGCAATGCCGCGGCTGCTGCCACCCACATGGCCTTGTGCTTGCCACGGCCCGGCCCCCGCGCCTCATTAGCGCCTCGGCTCTGCCCCCGCTCCTGATTGGCTGGTGGGCGTGGCTTGTGGGTGTAGCAAGGTACGGTCAAATTTGCATATTACTCTTTTATTAGATAGGATGTCGCTTATTTAACCATATTTGTACCTAAGCTTTTGCAGATTTGTCTTAATATTCTCCAAGGATTACATTCATGGCTTGAAAGCAGGGACTATATTTAATCTTTCTATCCCTATAGCTACGAGAGGGAGAAAAGAGAAGGTTGAGGACAGCTCCTTGGGAAACATTTTGTGTTCAGGAAACTGGAGGAAAGTCATGGAGGAAGTGGAAGGAGTGGTTTGGGAGACAGAGACAGAACCAAGAGATCTTTGGGAGCAAGAGAGTTTCCAGAAGGATGACAACAGTGTCAGGTGCCTCATGGATGTGCACAACGGGAATGAGGGTGGCAAAAGGGCCACGATGCTTGACAACTTGGACATATTTGCTGGCCTTGGAGGCCATCCTTTCAGCAAGCTGGGAAAAGTAGAAGCCAAATGGCAGAATTTAGGAAGTGAATGACGAGGTGGAAGCAGCAGGCATAAACCAGGCTTTCAAGAAGTTAGATAAAGTCCTTGCTTGAGAGAATAGAAGGGGAGGGTTTTTCAGTTAATAGTTGATCCGAGTATGTTTGTACGTGCAGGAGGTGGAGCCAGCAGCAAGGTCGGGGTGTAACCCTCATCCATTGCACCTAACCCAAGCTCAGTTTTCTTGGCAAATTAAAATGGAAAATAGAAACAATTGCCCAGATAACTCAGACTAAAACCAAACAACCACACACACACAAAGGAAAAACCTCAACTCAGATAATAGGATCAACTAATCACACACAGTTATTCTAGAGTATTTTGCTTAATTGCTTAAACTAATTCTCTTCATTGGACGCTGGTAGCAGAACTTTAGTCTCTGTAACGATAAGGTTTAGTACATACACCTATGTCTGTCGTGTATTGAGTAGATTGTTAAATTATCTTGTGCTACCTTGACTTTTATCGTTTATTTTTTTTCTAAGAAAGTCAAATTTTTTCTGAAGACATATGGTAATTTGATTGTATGTACTTTTTTACCGATCAGTGCCAAAAGTTCCCAGTTGTGCAGCTTTCTTTGAGAACTAACATTTACCCTTGTTTCCGCCCTCTAATGATATTGCAAACTAAATAAAATTCTATCTGGGGCGGTTCTTTCAAAGAGAAACAGGCAGCCTTAAATCTTGCCAAGGTATCTTGCCCTTCCCACCTTCCCAGTGACTCCCCCACCTCCCAAATTGGGCTCTGTTCCCTGATTTGGAGGCTGTTTCTTCCAAACAAGCCACTCCACCGTTAACACACTTGCTCCTGCCACCACAGATTTACCCAACAAACTGGTGCTGGAGAGATGGTGTCCAGCTGTAAGGTGAACCGTGTTTGTAAAGCAATGGGAGTTCTCCAGAGGGTGGTTACTAAACAAACAGTATTATAAAGAATATTGTAGCTCCAGGAGGGACCTTTCTGTTCCTGTCAACATTCCACTGCAAACAGAATATAAGGGTTAGGATTTGTATCCATCCAAGAATCACTTTTGAAGCTGGGGGTTCCCAGCATGGCACAGAGGCCAATTAGGCCAGCTGGTATGTTTGCCTTTTATCAGCTGAGACCCACAGGAAGGCTCCGGGGTCACTGAGGGGCTTGGTAAGCCCTTGTCTTTGGCACTCAGTCAGCCTGCTTTTCATGCCTCTGATCTGCCTCTTGGCAGCAACAGGATCTCAGCTTGGGTTGTTTCAATCTCATCTTGCTCACCTCTCGACCCCCTCCCCTTGGCCTCATCATGGCTTTTACACAACGCCAAGCGTTCGGAGTGGTTTTGGTTGCACTTTGTGAATTAGGCTCTTCTTTTCTGTTTTGGCAGAGTTTGTTTTTCTCCTGTCTGAACAATGGTGTCTGGAGAAATCTGTGAGCTACCAGGCTGTAGAAATCCTAGAAAGGTAAAGCCCTGAGCATAAGGCCTTTGTAGTGGTACCTCTCAGAATGACTAATATATCCAAGTCTTAAAAAAAAATACACACCCAAAATAGTACTAGTTGCCCCTTTACCATGAGCCCTGGTTTTGCACCCTCTAATGCAAATATGAATTTCTTAGCCAGCGATTGGTATTGTCGAGGATAAGTTGTAGCACAATTTGAAACAGAAACCCTTTAGTTTGAATGTGGATTATTTACTCTCCTTTTCTTTTTAGGTTTATGGTTAAACAGGCAGAGAATATCTGCAGGCAAGCCACAATCCAGCTAAGGGATAAGACAATGCCTCAGAACTGGAGGGCTCTGAAAGAGCAGCTTTTCAACAAATTTATCCTGCGTCTTGTGTCATGCGTTCAGCTGGCAAGCAAACTTTCTTTCCACTACAAAGTAAGGAGCTGGGGTTGCTCTTGGGCACCTGAGTGTTAGAAAGAAACTGACTCATTCAAAGGTGACTGTGAGAAACCTACTCCTGGGCTAGGTGATACTACTCATGTGGAAATTCCAGAATGTGATTATGCTTCCTAAGCATACCACACACGTGCGCGCGCACACACACACACCACACACACACACACACACACACACACACACACACACACACAGTCACATAGAGGCAATTATTAAATAGCCTGAAGTTCTGTTCCCAAAGTATAATTGCTGGACAGAGGCCATTGTTCATACAGGTCACCTTTTTTCCCCTTGGACTCAAGGACAGTTTGCATAAAATGTCTGAATTGCCTACATATCAGCATTAACGGTAAACTATTATGTTTAGAAAGGATAAAAATCTTTTCCACATTACTACTCAATGTGTATATAACAAAGTATCATTCATTCAACAAATATTTATTGTCTTCTATAGCCAGATGCTGCACTAGTTGCCATGGCTGCAATGGTAAAAATATTGTCTGTGCTCTCAAGGAACTGATCCAATGAGAGAAGACACACAAGCAAATAATGTGGGAAAGTGTTCTGATTAGTGTCAATACAGAGGGCCATGAATGTACCTCATTAGCCTTGGAAAGTCAAGGAAGTGTATTTAGAGAAAATGACTTCTTGAAGAGGGAGGGGTTGTGGAAGATGGGTGGGTCTTAAGGGAAGAGGGAGAGGAGGTAAGAAAAGCAGGAAGAGAGAAGGGGGAGGAAAGGAGGTCCAGATGCAGGAAACAGCATTGTAGAGGCTTGGGGAGCTTGGTGGGTTTGAGAGATACAAGTTCTATATGACAAGCCCTGAGTGTAATAGGGAATTACCAAGGGAAAAAAGGTAAGATGAAGGCACGGGCTGGATTGTGAAGGGCTTTGTACACTGTGCCAAGAGGACCTTTATTCTGACACCCTTTCCTCTCCGGCACCATTTTTCCTTGCCCAGATAATCAGCAACATTACAGTCCTGAATTTCCTCCAAGCTCTAGGATATCTCCACACTAAAGAAGAACTGCTGGAGTCAGAGCTTGATATTTTGAAGTCCCTGAACTTCCAAATCAACCTGCCTACTCCCCTGACATATGTGGAGATGCTCCTGGAGGTTCTAGGTAATTTATTAAGCGTGTCAGGGACTGTGCGTTGGAGTCTTCCATAGAAGGCAATAAGAATATACCCAAGGGGTTGGGAGCAGTGGGCAGAACCCACCAATGAGGAAGAGCAGGAAGCCTGGGCTGATGGAGAAAAGTGCTCTCTCTGGTACTTGTCAGGAGAAGAAACTTAGTCTAAGCACCTGGCTTCTGTTTGGACTCTGTTTACTGCAGGGCCGAAGAGCTGATTTAGAGAGGCATGAGATAAGAGAGGAACAAACAAACATACTCAAACTGTGTATGGAGATCTCTCTACCTTTCCCTTTGTCCTTTAAAATTGACCTCCAGCTGAAGAGGTTTCTTTTTAAAAATGTTTTATTGTTCAAAGTATTACAAATAGTAATACATACGTTTCCTATTTTTTCCCCATTAACCTCTCCCTGGCCTCCTCTACCCCCCAGCACATGCCCTCACCTGCCTCCCCCTCCAGTGTCTTGTATCCATTGGTTATGCTTATATGCATGCATACATGAAGAGGTTTCTTATAGTAAAGCAAAACAACCAGGAAGCACATTAGCAGCTCGAAAGTTTTATGTTGCTAATAACTGATTATGATCAGAAAAAACCAGAATAATGTCCTTTACCACGTCCATACTCCATCTAGGATACAATGGCTGTTTGGTCCCAGCCACACAGCTGCATGCAACCTGCCTAACTCTGCTCGACCTAGTCTACCTTCTGCATGAACCCATATATGAGAGCCTGCTGAGGGCTTCAATTGAGAACTCCACACCCAGTCAGCTACAAGGGTAAGGCAACCCTTTAACATAGGATCCTTCCAGAAACACAGTCCAGAATGTAGCATGAGAACTTGGGGAATGGAATTTACCTAGTGAGGCATCCAATCCACAGATAACCTGCACAGGTTATCTGGTTCAAATTAACGTCCGGTATGTTGTCTGGATGCAGATGACTGAGCCCAATCAGCAAAACCCTAAATGTTTTCACTTTTAAATTTAAATGACTTCAAGTAATTATTTCCTAGTTCTTGTTTTATAGCTGTTTATAATTTGAGATTACCTGACTGCTTTTATAGTCACTTGGGGAATAAAAGCCAGTCACAAGGTTGCAACTTGGACAAAAGTGTTTGATTACTGTAAAGTCAGAATAGTAAAAAGCCTCACAATTACATTTGTTAGGGAGACAGACGGAGCAACAAAAGGCCTATAAACCAGACAGGAGGCTCATGTTTAAATCCCAGTTGATTTGGGGGAGGCTGGGAGAAAGTCAATTAACTATTAGTTGACCATTTCTTTCCATGTCTAAAAAATCCATGATGATCAACGTCAACAATTGAAGTCCCATGACCCTAAGATTTGGGAGATCAGATTTAAGCTCCAAAATTAATAATGGTTTTAATCACTCAGGGAGAAGTTTGTTTCAGTGAAGGAAGACCTCATGCTGTTGGCAGTAGGAATCATTGCAGCAAGTGCATTCATCCAAAACCCTGTGTGTTGGAGCCAGGTACGCATCACTGAGCAGGACCAGCATGGTCAGAATTCATTTAATAGAAAGCATTCTCCCATTAGTTAAAGGAAAACAGAAGACTATAAAGGTAAGTGCCAAGACCCAGGATTAAGATGAATGAGCAGGATTTGGGAGAGGAAAAACTAGGTTAGTACTGACAAGTGTTCTCTAGTTTTCCTCTTATGAAATTAGAAATGGAGGTTCAAGTTCAGCTTGTTCTCTTTATGATGATAATCTGATATCATGTTCAAGTCTAATAAATATATCCTCTCAAATACAGAAAATGTCTAGGCCCAAATATCCCTCTCACCTTTCACAAAACTTATCTCCAGCCCAGTGAAATGTCTAGTAGGAACTTTCCACACTAACACCATCAGGGCAAATGTCTCCAAATGTAATTTGGCTATTGGCAAACACGGGGGTCTGGATTTAATCTTCTCTGTAAATACAGAGAAACAAAAAAATTATATTTGGCTTGAGAGACTAGCCCAAGCAATTTGTGCACTAAAACATGTTGAGATGATTTAGTAATAAAAATCTGTCTCTATTTTTAAAGGTTGTTGGGCACTTGCAGAGCATCACGGGTATTGCCTTGGAGAGCATTGCTGCATTCTCTTATGCAATCCTGATGCACAGCGTGGGAGCCAACACTCCAGGGCGACAGCAGCCTATTCCTCCCCACCTGGCAGCCAGAGCTCTGAGGGCTGCTGCTTCCTCCAACACATGAAGCAGACAGAATCTGCCAAATAGAAACAGCCTTCCGTCACTGCACTCACCCCTCCCTTTGTTTACTTTATACTCAGGGTACAAAAGTTTCAAGTATCTTTTGAACTGTGTTTTGTATTCCAACTTGATGCTTATTTTCTAGCATCAGAGAAAGAGTTAAGGTGGACAAGCATGTCCTTTTTTGCCATATCAGAATGAAAATGTAAGAAGAGAGATAGAATTATTAGTGAAGTTGGTTCATTTTTGTTTAGTAAGATATTCATGGCTTTTCTTTTAATTATTCCTTTCATTGAGAGAGTATCAGACATGGAGATTAGTATTTAACATGGGCTCAAAAACTGAGATCATCTGAGTGACCTTGACTGAGCAAGAAGGCAGCCTATATTTCTCCTTCAGGTTAAACATCTGTTCTGTTAAGATCTAAAAAAAAATAGGGTTTTCTTTATAGCTATTTTCATTAGTCTTAAAAAGTAACACTAACCCATCTCTAGACATGTTTCTACAGAATTTCCACATACCTGCACTTGAACTCAATTCTCCCAGAATACAAACTACTGTATTTTAAAGAAAAATCCAACAGCATACCATGGGCAGTTATCAGACTGCAGCAAATCTTTTATTACAAATAATTCTTTCCATAATGTCTCCAAAAGTATCAAACACCATTTCATATCTGTAAAACAGAGCAGACAGGCATTCAGTACTAGAACCAAGTGAGAAGTGTTAAATTTCAAGCTTCTGATCACATTCACGTGGTGACCAACGCTTATATGTCATTTTCTCACATTATCCAAACTGTGCGTCTTATACATCTCATCGTCTCAGTGGAGACAAAAGTTTCTATTTACTATTGTTAAGTGCAGGAAGTTGAAAGAGATAAATTACAGTGAAAACACATCGATCTCAATTTAACTCAGTTACAAACAAAAAACAGAAGCAAATTTAAATTAGTTGTTTTAAGGGGAGGGAGGGAAAGGAAGGCTTGGGGTTAAGAGTCAAAACTATAACAAGGCTGGTAGCTATACATGGCATGTGTAGCTCTGAGAACTATTTACCATGTGATATTGTACAATAAAGTGGCTTTTGTATATTTTTTCTTTTTTTGGTATTGTAAACATGTGTTTAATAGTACCCAAACTTAATTTAAAACTTTTCAAACAAAACAAAATTTAAAGCCTTTAAGGCAAACATCCCGCTAAGGAAAACAGAAAGTCATTTATTATAAAACTGTGAGGACACCCAAGCAAGACCCCACTTAAGATTCGTCAGCATGAACTTGAGAGCTTTTGTCCACTGTTCCTCAGAGTTAAACTGGGTTTTGATGGAATAGGAGCCGCCACTGCCTCCTGTGTCTTCAATCTTGCCTTTTTCCACATCCATCCTGCAGATGAACACAGCAGAACTCATTAGAAACTGAGATCTGATTTAAGTCAGTTCAGGCAAATGGGCAGGGACTTAATCATGGGACCATTCACGTCATTTTATCTATTAAAGAACTTGGCAAGAAACGGTAGTGTATTTTGGATTTACTTGAAAGCCAAAAGTCAAGAAGGCTGTCACAAGAGCCTCATTGTCATTTGGAGTACAGGGACAGGACACACACCCAAACAGATGAGAAGCCTGGAGCGGAGGAAAAGTGAGAGTTACAGTACTCCTCACTGTTTTCCTAGGCATCCCTGAACTCATGGGAGGGAAGGGAGAAGAAAAGAAACGCTTTGTTTTGGGGCGACAGAAGCAGCTCAGCTTTACTCCCTTGAACTAAGGTCTCTATCCATCACCGGGCTCCTACAAAATTTGACCAAAGGAAGCATTCCTGAGTATTTCCAGGGCCTTAAAAACATTCCTGAAACTGGAAACTGGGCATGAACTCCATAGCAAGAAAATCCTCCAAACTACCTAAGACAGCATTCTTTTCTTCCAGGAGTCAGGTGGCCACATTCTGTCCTACTTGCAGCATTACTCTTTGCTCATCAGTGTCACGTGATTTTGTACCATTTCTGCTCTCCCACCATTCATACTATGTTTTGCCTCCATTCTTACTGTCCCTTCAATTCTGCTCAATTTGGTCCTATTCTAGATTCACTCAGCATTGGGGGATACTGACCTGTAAGGAAGACAAAATCGTGTCTCGCCTTTCTCAACCTCTTCTTTGAACTGCTGCACACAGTCCAGGAAAGCCACCATTGCATGATCAAACTTGTTGTCCCAGAAAAACCGCAACCCCCCAGAACAGTATAACGGCAGCTCCTGCCCAAGAAGAGAGAACTGGCTATGGGTGTGGCACCAGGACGGGCTATCAGAGACTGTTTCCAATCCTACCAATCTCTCAAATCATGTTCTTTCTATATTCCACTGAAAACGGTAACCCTGGGAAAATAACAATGCACCTAGAAGTTTTGTTATCATCAATGGAAATGTCTGAAACATCTACCTCACAGTGATTCCTTCCCCACCCTAGAGCACACATTCTCCTCTGATCTGCCCATATTCCTTCTCAACAGACGTAAAACAACCCTCATTTTCTCTGTGGGCCTGAAAGAGCTAATCTTGAACTGGACAAGGCATTGGCTCTTCATGAGATATTTGTCCAGGAAGGGAACTGAATAATGTCATTATCAAGAATAAACTTTTTTAGGAGGTATAAAAATTCTGTATTCCAGTGAAAATGGAGCTTCCCAGAGTACCTTCGATTTGTCTGTCAGAGACTCCAGGTATGAATGGTTTCCGTAGGGAACAAGTCGATACCTAAAAAGGAGATGCATAATGATAGAGGGCTCTTCCAAAAGTGATTATTGGGATGTTAGAATCCAAGGATTTCCAGACTTCATCCTACCTGTTTTATTATTCCCACCCTCTCTCTCACTGCCCTATAGGTTCCATGTGTAAGATTTTGCTTACTGGACAAAGTATATATATAACTGTCTGGGTGGGGGGAGGCCTTTGTGGATGAACATATGTTTTGGTTTAGATTTAAAAACAAAAACTGAAAATAGCTTGAGAAACACTAAAGTTCTGGAGATGCCGGTAGGTTGAGGGCCACTGCAGCCTGAGGACTGCTTGGTCAACAGAAAGATGCCTACGGTGAGCGGAAAACCAGAAACAGACAGGAAACTCCCAGGCTATTGGGAGTAGGGGTTCTGCCATACCGGACAGCAATACCAGTATGGAGATACAAATATCAAAGACATACCATTCCCCAAGAAAGGGCACATATCTTACCTCTGAAATTTCAGACCCATCTTATTGGCCAGGGCATGGAGCAGCAACACTGTCTGGCCCCAAGCAGCATTAATCTCATTCCACTCCACAGGAACACTGGGCAAGCGACCCAGCCTGAAGTTATTAATTGTGCCAAACTGTCCACTATGCCTGTAGAAGGCAAAAGGACAGGGAAAAATACAGGGAGAACTTAAATCTTAGCAACTTCTAAGACTTCCTGCTCTTACCTAAAACCCAATATAAATCTCCCTCCTTATCTTCAGATTCATATAGCCAAGTTCTTCTTGGTACTTAAATACATGTCTAAAATGTGAGTCATCTTTCCACCTGCTGCTCAGATGCCAAAGCAGAAATTAGAGCATTATCCCTTTAAAGAAAGCATCAAACTCTGTTGATTTTACTTCCTAAATCTCTTCAATCTGTCTACTTCTCTCCAAACTCAATGCCACTACTTTCTTTTTCTATTTAGATTCCTACTAACAAGTTTCCTTACCAAAAATAGTACCCTCTTCCCTCAAGTCATTTCTCACACTGCAGGTAAAGTTATCACAAATACAAATGCAATTATGTCACTTCCCTACCTCAAGTGCTTCAATGGCTCCCACTGCCTTTTTTTATATATTTATATATATACATATATACACATATATACATATATACACATATATACATATATTGATTTCAGAGAGGAGGGGAGAGGGAGAAACAGAAACATCAATGATGAGAGAGAATTACTCCTACATGCCTCACACTGGGGGTCAAGCTGGCAACCCAGGCATGTGCCCTGACCGGAAATTGAACTATAACCTCCTGGTTCATAGGTTGATGCTCAACCACTGAGCTACACCAGCTGGGCTACCACTGCCTTTTGGACAAAGTCCAAATCACTTCATACCTCCAAGGTACTTTAGGAACTGGTAACTCTCCAGTTTCATATCCTGTCCTTCTCCCCTTTACTCTCTAGTCACAATAAGCTCCTTTCAGTTCTCTGAATTCACCACTCCCACTTTCCTGTTTCTTTGCACATGATGTTCTCTCTGACAGGAACAACCCCCTCCTCTGCAGACTTCTATTCACATCTCAGCTTAAACATCAACCTCCTCTGAGGGAAACTTTCCATGTGGCCTGCTCACATTGGGTAAAGTGCCCTTATGTGTTCCCACAGCACCCTAGGTTAGCCATTATCAATCTGTGTTATAAGTGCCTATTACTTATTCATCTCTTCCACGAGATTATAAACTAGAAGGCAGAATGCATATTGTTTGCTGTTGCATCCTAATGCTTAAAATAGTGCCTACCACACAGTAGATGCTCAATAGACACTAAATGGATAAACCATCAAGTAAACTAGTACACGAATGACCCTACAGGTAAGAAGTCAGCTCAGAGGACCAGAATTTCATGTGGCTCGAGGGCTCAGATCTGTCCCTTTCCTTGGAAGAGTGGATGGCACCGAGCTCTGGAATCCCAATCCCCGGATTGTGCCTCGCCCATCACAAGGAATGGAAAAACAACAAAAACAACTTAGGTGGGATGAAAATGACATACAGCCCTATTTTGTAGGAGGTAGGCACCCTGGATTAGTGGTCAACAGCTAAGGTCCAGATATGGAGTGCTTTCCAGACACTCCTCACCCTCCAGCCCTCGTTACCAAATGTGGAAGGTTGCATTGAAGACGTTGGTTTTCTTCAGCTTGTCCAGCTGCATCTGGGCATAACGCATCTGGTTTTCTACACTCTTCAGCTCATCGTCCAGTTCCAGCTGCTGTCGTTTAAACTCACTGTATTCCCTCTGATACCTGTGAGCAGCCAAAGTGGCCATTGAAGGCTGTTAGTTTGGGGGCTGAAATTTCTCTGTTATCTCCCTCCCTAAGGATTTTTTTTGTGATTATGGTCACTTCTAGTTACAGCATCATTTAGATTTGTCCCAGATCCCACTCAAAGGAACATACCTGCCCCAGTTGTTTTGCCTGGGAGGGACCGGAATGTCTCAAATTCCAGCTGCCCATATGCAAAAAGGGGAGGAAGAAAGGACTCTTCCAAACCAGGCCAAACACCTCTTGGCTGTCTGACCTTTTCCAGAATCAAGGTGAAATGTGTCAAGACTGGCTTCTTCATGGCTTGGCCATAACTGAACTCCTATAATTTCACCTCTACATTCTTCCTGTCCTTTAAACAGTAAACACCATTTCCAATGAAACTTGTTACACTGCTCTGTGAAAAATTAACTTTTTGTTCTGTCCTTCACTTCCCCTATTTCAGTTAATGTGAACACTGTGTCTCCTCTAATAGACAAGAGGGTTTTCTCAGGTCGAGAGCACCAATGAAATTTTTCAGCTGAGAAGGAATGAATGTGGGCCAATATGCTCCTCTCTCCAGAGCAGGATGCTGGGTGCAGAGGCTCACTTACCCAAATGAGCCCCATTCCCTACAGCACAGAGCTATGACTACAGCCCTGGCTCTCCATTCTCTAGTTAATGCTTTTTTTTTTTACTTAGTCATGCTGATCCTTCATACATAACTCTTCAAACAAATCTCTAGAAATAGGGCCTGGGAACAATATGCAGGATCCAGAGCAGACATGCTGCAGAATGACAGCTGAATACAGCTTATAAATTAATCAGACACATTCAGCTGGAAGCCACTTTCCATCCTGGAGCTTTCAGGGCAGGACATTAGAATAGAATGAACACTTACTGAGCCTCCTCCTGATCCAGTCTCTCAGCCTCAGCCTGCACCTTTTCAAGATTTTCTGCCACTAATTTACGGTTCTTTTCCACATCTTCCAGCTCCTGAATCAGCCTCTCCTCCTCTAAGGCCAGCTCCTTTAGCTCCATCTGTAGCTGCTCACTGTCATCCTCATTCATTTGCTCTAAGATCTCTAAACAGCGCCTGCCAAGGACAGAGAGTATGCTTGAAGAAGGAACCTGTTATTCTGTTTACCTGAGCTGAGCATCGCTTTTGGACAAGAACCAGGCAGTCTCAGGGCAGTGACGGCTCTAAGACCCAGATGTCAGTTTCCAAGCCCCAGCTCTGCAGGCACTCACTTGTAGTTCTGACACTCATTTTCAGTGACGTTGAGCTGAGTGTCCAGCTGGTCTAAAAGAGTATCTGTGCATTCCTCACACAGTGGGTGATCCACATCTGTCTGGCCTGACATGATGTCAAAAAGGTCCCCAGTGACCTGGAAGTATGGGAGAGTCAGGGTAGGGCCTGCCCCATGCTACCTGCCCACACAACCCCCTCTACCAACCGTGCCCACTGCTTGATGCTGGAATGAGGCCGACTTGCCTTGAGTCTTCGGCTGAGGTTCTCCATGGTTCCGCCATCAGATGCCTCCCCAATCAGAGTGAAGCTGTTGGCACTTTCTGTAGACATCATCCTGCAGACAGCCCCCCGCCCATGGGCCACATGAGGGAGCAGAGAGGCCTCCTCCACCTACTGTGGTGCCAGTAGCAGAGACTCTCAAGCATCAGCTGAGGGGCCTCAAGGTGCATACCCACGCCTAGCCCGACTGACCTCCCAAGGGTACCTCTCTCTCAAGGGAAGGCCATGATGGTCTTCCACAGGGGCACTCAGCACGAAGGTTGGCCTAGACAGACTAAGGAGGGGGAGGGGACATCAAAAACTGATATAATAGAGAAGGAAGGAGAATCTGGAAAGACCATTTTTTAATATTACTCCCTCGACAGCCACCTTCACATACATCAACAACTAAGAACATAAACATCTAATATAAGCTATCCTTAAACTTTTCAAGAGCCCATCTCTTTTATTATTGACTTTTCTCAGGTCTTTAACATGAGAGCTATTGTCTCTTTCCATGTAAATGGCTACAGGGAAAACTCAATTAGTACTGGAAGGTGATGGGCCAAATATAAGGGAATGCATCTTTTTTGGAGGAGCCAAAAGACTGGGTGATGATACATCCAGTCTCAATTGTGAGTTAAATTAAAATTCTACTAGTCTTTGGCAAGGAGCAGGGGGCTGAAGAGTAGTAGGCACCTGGCTGGGGGGATGAATCTGCGAGAGACACCATCCTGACGAGTTTCAATAAATGGCTCCTGGGAACAAAATAAGAGGACATTAGAATTTTGACAGCTTAGAACTACTTGGCTTTACCCTTGATCTACAACCACAAGGCAATAAACCAGAGACTTAACTGGTTATTACCTAGTCAATCCTTAAACACTAAGACACATCCCAAGTCCCATTTGATATTTTTATGGGGAATAGCATTCCCTATGTTATATTCAATTATAATTAAATATGCATTTTCTCAACACTTACTAGTCAGGGATAAGGGTGAGATGCCCTAAATATCATGGCACAAGGAAAAAGCCAGATCAGACTACAATAAAGTTTGGCATGGCAAAGAAAAAAAGTAGGTAATTTCTATGTTTTAAATACATTGATATAATTTATGCGTGATCAAAAACTTATATCTGTCTTTGGCAATGAAAATGATCACTGAAATGATAACAGTTTAAAAATGACATGTTCGCCGAAGCCAGTTTGGCTCAGTGGACAGAGCGTCGGCCTGCGGACTGAAGGGTCCTTGGTTCGATTCTGGTCAAGGGCATGTGCCTTGGTTTCGGGCACATCCCCGGTGGGAGGTGTGCAGGAGGCGGCTGGTTGATGTTTCTGGCTTTCTGTCCCTCTCCCTTCCTCTCTGTAACAAATCAATAAAATTAAAAAATGACATGTTCTAAAAAAAAAACCAAACAAACAAAAAAAAACAAAACACATGTTCTCTAATGTCAATCACCCCTGTCTAGGGTAATCAAATAATTTGGAGAGGAGTGGGTATTAATAATTAGCTAGGCCAAATCCGGTTTGGCTCAGTGGATAGAGCATCGGCCTGCGGACTGAGGGGTCCCGGGTTCGATTCCTGTCAGGGGCATGTGCCTTGGTTGCGGACACATCCCCGGTGGGAGGTGTGCAGGAGGCGGCTGGTTGATGTTTCTCTCTCATTGATGTTTCTGACTTTCTATCCCTCTCCCTTCCTCTCTGTAAAAAAATCAATAAAATATATATTAAAAAATAATAATAATTAGCTAGGACAACAGATGTAAACCAGGATGTCCTGAGATGACCTTGGATATATAGGTCATCCCATCTCTCACCTATAATGACTTGTAATTCTGCATGAAATAAAGAGAACCTCTCTCCATGTTTTTAAATGGATGACTTTCAGTAACCCTGTAACCTCAGTACAATGATCCACAGTGGTTTGATCATACAGAATGTCTGGTTAACCACAGATCCCAAAAGCCTGTGGGCTCTAGAAGCACCAAGTGCCCTGCAGAAACCCAGTGTGCATTCCAGTGTTTCCTACCTCTCCTGAGTTGCCCTCTTCCTCCTGGCTCTCTCCTGATTTCACCTGGGCTGTGGCAAGTAATGGAGCTAAGGGCAAGGAAAATATTGAGTCAGAAAGAATCTTACCAAAGGAGAGGGTATAAAAATATAGAAAAAAACCCTGGCTGGCACCCTCAGAGGTCAGAGCATCAGCACGCACATCAAGGACATGAACCTAGGTTGCAGGTCCAATCCCCAGTCCCAGGAGGCAACCAATCGATGTGTCTCTCTCACATCCACGTTTCTCTGTCTCCCTCCCTGCCTTCCACTCTCTCTGGAAATCAATGGGGAAAAAATATCCTTGGGTGAAGATTAACAATGATAACAAAAAAGTATAGAAAAAGAATTGGAATTATACTAATAACCACCCCCAACTATACCTTTTTCTTAAAGTACCATTTACATAAAGAATAATCGTTCTTTACTCCCATTAAATGAGATTAAGGAGTTGTTAATTTTTTTTCCAGTATTATCTATCTATCTACCTATCTATCTATCTGGCTAATATTATAAGTATCCTCTCCGGCCGAGACCGGTTTGGCTCAGTGGATAAAGCGTCGGACTGCGGACTGAAGGGTCCTGGGTTCGATTCCGGTCAAGGGCATGTACCTTGGCTGCGGGCACATCCCCAGTAGGGGGTGTGCAAGAGGCAGCTGATTGATGTTTCTCTCTCATCGATGTTTCTGACTTTCTATCCCTCTCCCTTCTGCTCTGTAAAAAAATCAATAAAATATATTTAAAAAAAAATAAGTATCCTCTCCGTCCAGGTAATGATGTTAAGTAGCAACACCTGGCTTCTTCTCCCTAGTGATGACTAGCCTCCTTGCAGTTTCTTCATAGCCAGGTGCAAACATTTCACACTTTAAAAAAATGTCTGTGAAGTGTTTTCCCGTGCCTCATCTCATTTTACCCTCACAGAAGTCCTGGAGTAGGTAGATAGGAGATTCGGTGGAATCCTATTTTCTTTTCACTAACCAGAAAACAGATTTAGAAAGCTTAGAAACTTGACCTGACTGAAAAGGCTCGGTCCTTAGAGCTGCTGTGGTTTTCTCACTGGACAGAATACAGTCAAACATGGCTGCAGTTAAATCTTTTATCCTTTGTTCTCCCTGCATGATCTACAATAATGATCTGCTTTGGCTGATATTTACTGCTGCGTTGCTGACAATTACCTGAAAGAGAAGTTGGTGTGCTTCACTGGGCTGGAAAAAGTTTAGCTACATCAGAAAGCAGATCTAATTAAGCAAGTTTATTCTATATCTACAAAAGGTTAAGGTGACTTGCGATAGATATAAAGCTCTTGCTGGAGCCAATAGCAGGTATATGTTTTGATCTGTCATTGTCGATGATGAATTTGGTTGACACTTCTATTACAAAGAAAAGGTGAATAGCGATATTAAGATATTTCTTCTAGTTAATTTCCTTCCATGTGCATAAATCCGTGCACTGGGTCACTAGTGATATCATGGTTCTGTTTTTAAAGACGCTTTATCTTTCAAAAAAAGTTACAAAATATTAACTGTATTTATGTTTGGGATTTACTTCAAAATAATTTGGGTCCTGGCTGGTGCTCAATGGTTACAGCATCAGCCCACAGACTGAAGGGTTGGTCAAGGGCATGCACTTGGTTGCAGGCTTGATCCCCTGCCCCAGTCGGGGGGTGTGCAGGAGGCAACCAATTGATGTGTCTCTCTCACATCAATGTTTCTCTCTCTCCTCCCTCTTTTCCCCCTCCCTTCCATTCTCTGAAAATCAATGGGAAAACATCCTCCCCTAAAAAAAAAAATCTATATACATAAAAGCCTAAGTGACCATTACAACAGAATGGCTGGTACAACTGGTTGCTGTGACGTGCACTGACCACCAGGGGGCAGATGCTCAACACAGGAGCTTCCTCCCAGGCCCCCAATGTTGATACGGCCTGCCGGCCAACCCCTCTGGTCCCTCCCCACCGGCTGGCAGGTCCTAATTGTCTGACTGGGGCTGGGCCCTGGGGCTGGAACGGGGAACTGGGGTTGGGTGCCAGTGGATAGGGCCCCTTACCCTGGGGGGCCAAGAGCCAGCTCCCTCCTCGGGGCCGGTGGCCAACCTCCCATGTCTCTCCCCCTTTGTTTCCCCCTGAATAGTGAACTGGAGGTGGGTGGGGAGGAAAGGAGGCAGTGAGGAACCTGATTGGCCCTGATCACCAGCCAGGCCTAGGAACCTGACCTGTGCATGGATTTTGTGCACCAGGCCTCTACTCCTATATAATAAAACTCTAATATGCAAATAAACTGAACAGCTAAATGATTGGTCACTATGATGCGCACTGACCACCAGGGGGCAGACACTCAATGCAGGAGCTGTCCCCTGATGGTCAGTGCACTTCCACAGGGGGAGTGCCACTCAGCCAGAAGTCAGGCTCACAGCTGGAGAGCACAGTGGCAGTTGGGGGAGCCTCTCCCACCTCCACATCAGAGCTAAGGACTGAGCCTAAGCCTGCAGTCAGTAGGACACCCCCTGAGGGGTCCCAGACTGCGAGAGGGTGTAGGCTGGGCTGAGCCCCCCCCCCATGCAGTGCATGAATGTCATGCACCGGGCCTCTAGTATATATCTATAATTTTTTAAAAAGTAATATGCTAATTAGACCAGACATCCTGCTGGACAACCTTTTGAATGAAACCGGGTTGGGGCTGTGAGGGAAGTCCGGGTCCCAGGTGGGAGAGGGAAGAGGGAAGCCGGTACTGGCAGCCAGGGGAAGGAAGGCCTACGCTTGCACAAATTTTGTGCATCGGGCCCCTAATATATATATCCTCCAGTGAGGATTAAAAAAAAAAAAAAAAAAGAATGGTAAAAATAATTTGGGCCCTAGCTGGTTTGGCTCAGTGGATAGTGCTTCGGCCTGCAGACTGAAGGGTCCCAGGTTTGATTCTGGTGGGAGCACGTGACCGGGTTTTGGGCTCAGTCCCCAGTGGGGGGCGTGAAGGAGGCAGCCAAAGATTCTCTCTCATCATTGATGTATCTCTCTCCCTCTTCTTTCTGCCCTGGAATCAATAAATATATATTAAAAAATTAAAATAATTTGGGGTGGGAGGAGAATAGATGGGGCTAAATGAAACATTATTAAATATGCATTAATAATTGTTGAAGGTAGATGTTTTTAAGTGAAAAAACAAATTAAGTGAGTGGGGGTGGGAGGTGAGTGAAGATACAGAGAACACAAGAATGAGAATATAGCTAATTGTTGAAACTGGATGATGGATACAAGGGAGTTCATTATGCTTTTCTCTTGGTTATATTTAAATTTTTTCCATAATAATAAGTTTAAAATATATTAAAGAGTTAATTCTCGCCGAAACCGGTTTGGCTCAGTGGATAGAGTGTCGGCCTGCGGACTAAAAGGTCCTGGGTTCGATTCCGGTCAGGGGCATGTACCTTGGCTGTGGGCACATCCCCAGTACGGGGCGTGCAAGAGGCAGCTGATCGATGTTTCTCTCTCATCGATGTTTCTGACTTTCTATCCCTTTCAATTTCTCTCTGTAAAAAATCAATAAAGTATATATTAAAAAAAAAAAAATGAGTTAATTCTCCTCAAAGAGAGAAATCAGGTAGTAACATTAGCTAACATTTACTGAGTATTATTTGCCCAGCATATTCCTAAGTATTTATGTTCTTTGTCATATATGATTCTTAAAACTACCTTGAGATTGTCTTATGTTTTACTGATAAAGATACCAGGACCTAGAGAGGTGATGTAACTTGCAAAAAGTCATCCAACTAGTAAATGACAGCCAGGATTTAAATCCAGCAAGGATGGAGAGAACCAAGATGGCGGCATAGGTAAAACACCTATCTTGCCGTCATACTTAACAATTTTAATACTACAACAAAGAACAAACACCTTCCAGAATCACCAGAAAGCTGGCCGAGTGAAAATTCCACAAATAAAAGTGAAAATAAGACACTGTGACTTGGAGGAGCGGCGGTGGACAGCGTTGAAAGATTTGCACGGAGAGAGGTTTGGAGCGCGCGCCAGCGGAGAGGGTGGGCGGCTGTAAACCGGCCAGTTTTCTGGAACGGGGAGACAAAGGCGTCCCACTGGACTGATTCTCCAGCTTTGGGCGAAGTCCAGGGAACCCACTATCACACGGGGTGAAAACTGGACAGTGGGAGGGCACGCCGATACTCGGGCGCTGCAGGGATCTCCCGGCTTGTGGAGAAGGCAGCTTGGGCGAACAGCTCAGCTGCGTGACCGCGCAGAGAGCACTCTGCAACTTGCTTTCTCATTCGGGAAACCGTCAGACTGCTTTGTTTTACGACATTGGGCGTGCAGTCTCATTTGGGGAGAGTCTGAATTCCCCTGCAGCTGGTGGAGCTCCACAGCGGCTCTCTCTCAGAGGTGCTGGCAGCCATTGCCCCCGGCACAGAGTCCCTGGGGCCGCATAGGGCGGAGCTAACGCTGTCTGCTTGGCCTAGAGACTCCGCCCATCCAACCTGAGCACAGCTGAGCTTCACAGACGATTGGCCTGGACGTCAACCCCTCCAAGTGCTAACAACGATTAACCTGAGCTTAACTTCAGCAAGACTGTGCAGCTCATATCCACCTCAGGTAACCGGGGAGGCTGAGCCACTGTCCCTAGTAGGAAGTCTACCACACAAAGCTAACTGACCAACTCAGGGAAGCAGTGACCATGCAGAGTCATGGAAAGAAATCAAATCAGATGTGAAGGAAATGGAGGGGAAAAAAACGACTGGACATGGAATTCAAAACCACAGTTATAGGGCTTCTCAAGAGGCTCCAACAAAAGGTCGAGGCCTATAAGGAAATAAGTGAGACCGCAAAGGAAATGAATGAGTCCTACAAGGAAATGAACGAGACCCTCAAGGATATGAACGAGACCTGCAAGGAAATGATCAAGACCAACGTGGAAATGAAGGAGACCCTCAAGGATATAAAGGAGACTATCAAGGATATGAAAAAGGACCAACCAGAAATTAAGCATACACTGACTGAAATAAAAAATATTATACAAAGACCTAAAAGTGCTCTGGTGCACCCCAAGAACCAAGTTAAAGATTTGAAATACAAAGAGGGAAAATCCACTCAGCTGAAAAAGCAAGAAACCAAAAGAATCCAAAAAATTGAAGATAGTGTAAGGGGCCTCTGGGACAACCTCAAGCATACCAACATCCGAATTATAGGGGTGCCAGAAAAAGAGAGAGAGCAAGACAATGAAAACCTATTTGAAGAAATAGTGACCGAAAACTTCCCACACCTGGTGAACGAAATTGACTTAGGAGTCCAAGAAGCGCACCGAACCCCAATATATAGGAACCCTAAGAGGACCACACCAAGGCACATCATAATTAAAATGCCAAGAGCAAAAAACAAAGAGATAATATTAAAAGCAGCAAGAGAGAAACAGTTGGTTACCTATAAGGGAGCACCCATACGACTGTCAGCGGATTTCTCAACAGAAACTATGCAGGCCAGATGGGAGTGGCAAGAAATATTCAAAGTGATGAACAGAAAGAATCTACAACCAAGATTACTCTATCCAGCAAAGCTATCATTCAGAATTGAAGGTCAGATAAAGTGCTTCGCAGATGAGAAAAAGCTAAAGGAGTTCATCACCACCAAACCAATATTATATGAAATGCTGAAAGATATTCTTTAAGGAGAGGAAGAAGAAAAAGATAAAAGTGTAAATTAGGAACAACAAATACACATCTATCAACAAATGAATCTAAAAATCAAGTGAATTAATAAGCTGATGAACAGGATAAAACGGTGAATGTAACAGAATCACGGACATAGAGAGGGAATGGACTGACAACTCTTGGGGAGAAAGGGGGTGTGGGAAGTGCAGCAAGAGACTGGACAAAAATCATGCAACTATGGGAGAGGACAGTGGAGCGGGGTGAGGGTGGAGGGTGGGATGGGTACCAGGTGGAGGGGAACTATAGGGGGGAAAAAAGGGAATAATATAATTAATAAACTGAACAATAAAGATTAAAAAAATATATTAAAGGAACTGAAAAGTATAAAAATTCTGACACTGGAAGAAAAAATTAGTCACTGAATTAGACAAAGCCCTGAATTTCGTAAACAAATAGAATTATCTGATCACAGAACTAATACCATAAATTTCAGAGTCAATGTGAAGCTTCATTTTTTGGTTCTAATGAGAAAACCGGCCAGTAACAAATACAGTTGGCAGTGTGACCAGCCAGTAATCGAAAATAAATAAATAAATAAATAAATAAATCCAGCAAGGTTTTGACTCCAGATCCTTGAGCTTATTTTTCAATGTTTTTTTTTTAAACTTACTTTTAGAGAGACAGGAAGGGAGATCGAATGATAGAAACACTGACGAGAGAGGAACCCCAAGACTCCCCACGCTCAACCGCTGAGCCACACGGGCCAGGCTCCTTGAGCTTACTTTAACTGCTTATTCAGTTTTCTTTTAAAAACTACATCTCACTTCCTGGGTCTATGAGCATTGTTCCTGCACGTGCTAGCTGTTGGAGACTGGGTAAGTCACTTAAGTTTCTGAGCCTCAACTCATTTGTAAAATGATCCCTCGGGGTTGTTGCAGGGACTAAGCTAAGTAATGCATGTAATGCACTTGGTACATGGGGAGTCCTCAAAATGTGCCCTTTATTATTACATATACATATTCCTTTACTCTGAAAGAAGAGTAAAAAAAAACCAAGAACGTTCCCTTGCTATAGAAAGCTCTCGGAGGCGCACTGAGTCAGACGTCCTTTATGTTCCGGATAAGAAAACAGGTAGCCAGAGAGATTAAGTGACTTTCCTAGGTTTACACGGGAGTCTGCGGCAGACTACTCGGATAGACACCTTAAGACCTACACCTCCAAAGTTGCCCACTTTCAACGATTTTGACCACCCTCTTTGCAAGGTCTCGCTGACCTGTGAGCTCCTGGATGGTGACACGGTCCAGGATCTTGAAGCTCGTGTCCAGTTTTAGGGGCTGGCTGCAGCGCTGGCACACGAAGCTCACCTGCATGGTGCTGCTGGACGTCTTAGATCCCTCCATCCCTGCGGCGATGGAGAGGAGGAGGTATTAGGGAGAATTCGCGCCCTTGAATCCCCGGTTTGAGGCTACTGAAGCGGGGAAATCCCGCTCGCGCCGTTCTCTCTAGGGACGGACGGTACGGTAGCAAGCGGACCAGCTTCCGGGGCAGCCCCAGCAAAACAGTTAACAGCCCAGTCTGCGGGGGAGGCAATAAGCGCCGTCAGGGTTCCCGGGCTCCCTTCCAAGGTCGGGGTCCAGCCCTCGACGCTCTTCACCTCGGAGTCCGGAGCCCGCCACCCTGCCCCGGTCTACCGCGGGGGCACTACGGCCTCCAGGCTGCCCTGGAGGGAGGCCTCCAGAACTGCCATCATTCACCTTCACCTACTTCCCGGTGGGCCGGGAGAGGACTTCCGCCATGATCGGATGTGACGCCACGACGCCGGCAGCTGCAGGAGGAGCCAGTAGGTCCGTCCAGGTCCACCCGCCCTCGGGCCGGGCTGCGGCCCCTAGAGGCTGAGCTGGGAATCGCGGCCGGCGTGGGCGGGGGAGCGTAGGTTGCCTGCGGGTGGAAGGACCGTGTAGGGAGAGATGGAGGAGTCTCTGTCATCCTCTAATTCAGTGACTTTTCTTTAGATTTGTCACTTCTGAGAGGAGCCACTTTAGTCCTTTCTGCACTATCAGTTTTACTTTATTTTAGTATTTTTTTATTGACTTCAGAGAGGGAGGGAGATGGAGAGAAGATAGAAACATCAATGATGAGAGAGAATCATGGATGGGCTGCCTCTTGCTGACCCCCACTGGGTTTGGAGCCCACAACCGGTGCATGCGCTCCTGACCAGAATCCAACTTGGGACCCTTCAGTCGCTGGCCGATGCTCTATCCACTGAGCCAAACCAGCTAGGGCTACAGTATCAGTTTTAAAACTTTCTCCTTTTAAGAAAAAAAGAGCTGGGCTTTCTTTCAAACGCCCCCGAGAGAGTGTCTACACTTGGAGGGGAGGTAAATTTTGTTTTATATTATAAAATTTCAATTATTAATTAGAGAAAGTCGAGCACTTCAGATACTGAAACATATAAAGATATTATAAAATATAAAGCTAAAACATTTTTGTCTTTATGCAGGAATAGAGAGATCAATGAAACAGAATAGAGTTCAAAAATAGATCAAGTATACAGGGGGATTTAGAATGTGATAAAACTAGTCTTTCAAATCAGTGAGGAAATAATCTACTTGGTAAGTGATGAGTGGGGGTGAAGAGCCTTGGAGATAGTAGTGAGCCGAATGTTCTACTTCACTACTTACACCAAAAGAGGTTTGTAGTTATTCACAAATTTAAGCATAAAAAATATGATTAAAAGTACTAGATTAAAGCATGTGTGAATATTTTTAATAATTTTGGAGTGGAGAAGGTCTAAGCAGGACATGAAAATCATAAGCCAAAAAAGGGGAATATTGAATTTTACTCCTTAGAAACGATAACTTTTAGAACTGGAAAAAAAAATTACAAAAGAAAAAAGTTGCAGCTCATAAAATTGAAGGCAAATTTCCTTTATATGTATAATTCTATACAATCAATAAAAATACCAATAGGCCAGTATGAAATGGGCAAAGCATATGAAAAAGCATATCACAAAAACAAATGGTTAATAAAGAAATAAAAAGACTTTACTTAGGGCATCCATAGAACTCAAAGGACCTTTTCTTTAGGTCATACTCCTCAGAGTCTTCTCCCCCCCCCTTTTTATTATTAAAGAATATTTTTAAAGCTTAAATTTGTATATTAATTTAGGACTTTATTTAGAAGTATAGGCTATCTTTGGTGACAGCAGTATATTCTGAAATGTTTCATAGATATTTATATTTTTCAATAAAGATGGTGTTGTTGAACCACACACACACACACACACACACACACACAAGAAATAAAAAGATGTTTCAATTGAAATTACACTTCAGGATAATTTATGAGATTGGTAAAGGCTGAACCAGTTAATAATATCCACTGTTGATGAGCATTTGGGGAACTCTAGAATACTGTTGGCTGGGAGTATAAATTAGTGTTATAGGGGATTGCCTAAAAAACTATGGTATTATTCATTAGCAGAATACTATGCAACTATGAAAAAGAATGAAATAAACTTGTTTTTTTACTTGATTCAGTTGACTACTTTGCCAGTAGTCTGAAGAAGGGCAAGGTTGGAAGCAGGAAAACCAGTTACTAGGTTTTTGCAGGAACTGAAGTAAGAGATGAATGTCAATTGAAATAAGAAAAATTATAGGCAGTATATGTGATATGATTCCATTTGTACATAACATACACCATAACATACTATATATAGTGTATGACATTGTATTTGATATGTTCAAGCAGTGTCTTTCACTGGACATTGGACAGAGACTTTACTTCAGTTTGTATTGTTAGATTTTTTTTAATACAATATGCCTATGGTAAATTTACAGCAAAATTAAACTTTTACAAAAATATAATATTAACAATACAGGAAGTTAGGGGGAAAATGTCATGAAACTACCCATAATCTCAACACACTATAACTTTAGTTTTCCATTAAAATGTTTTTCCTATGTATTGTAACACGGTTGTATTTGTATTTATAATTTATATGTAATTTTTGTATCCTGCTTTTAAAATTTAGCAGTACATAATGAATAATTTTCCATGATGCTTAGTTTAGATAATTGTCATCGCTACATCACAGCACATCAAATGCACAACAATGTATTTCTTTGTTGCTAGAAACTTCCATTGCTTCCAGTTTTGGTAATTACAGTTAATGTTGCAAAGAAGAGCTGACTGCTTTCTTATGATGAAGCCTCACTATTGGAATTACTGATGACGAGTATGGCTCTCTCATGTCTCTTGATTAACATTAGCAATTGTTTTCCAGAGCAGTTGCACACAATCATATTCTGCCTCCAGTAATGTACGAGGGCCTCTTTCACGAGGCCGGGGCCAGTATTAGGTAGCATATATTTGAGGAATTGGGGGTGGGGGTGGAGAAAGGCATGTCCCTGCTATTTTCATTGGCATATTTAGTATAGATTGGATTGTTCTCCTTTTGTAAATTTTCTGTTTGCATCCTTTGCCCATTTATTTAGGTAATATTTTGCTTAATATTTTTCATAGATTTGCATAACTGGTCTGTTAATGTATTTCCCAGATGTACAAGTTTTAAATACTTATGAGGTCAAATCTGCCTCTTTTTTTTTCTTGGTGACATATTTCTTTTTTAAAAAATATATTTTTATTAATTTCAGAGAGGGAGAGGGAGAGATAGAAACACCAGTGATGAGAATCATTGATGGGCTGCCTCCTGCACACCCCTAACTGGGGATTTGAGTCCGCAATCCAGGCATGTGCCCTGGACTGGAATCAACCCACAGGCCGATACTTTATCCACTGAGCCAAACCAGCCAGGGCATTGGTGTCTTATATTTCTTAGAAAGTCATTCTCACTTCTAGAAATAACTTTATTTTGAATGTAGGTGATCCTCCTATAATTAGATATATTATAGGAACTAGATTTATTTCCTTCTGGTATTGCTAATTAGATGATCTTTACAATTCTCCTTCCTCTTGGATCTTTCAGTATGAGACTCCTACTAGGGGAGGCCTGCTGTGGTGGGTTCATAGCCCTACATTTCTTCCTGCTTAGCTGCCACTAATACCATCTCAGAAAGGCATAAAGATGTAATGGGCTTCTGGGGGTAGAGTGCATAGAGATTACAACTGAGGTTGAAAGTCTAGACTGTGTTCAAACCTATCTTTATCATTCATCAACACTGACCTTGAGCAAGCTATTCAACTACTCTGTGCCTTGTTTTCTTGTGTCTGAAGTGAGCATAATAGTGTATGTCACTAGGGTAGTGTGATGATTAAATGATCTAATATGAGGTACAAAGAGCAAGGCCTGGCACATAGTAAACTCTTTGTGCCCTGCTGGTTGGAGAGTATATGACAGTCAGTATGTATAGTGCCCAAGGGATTGTGAATACCCAACAACATAACCCAAGTCATCAATTTGAGGACCTACCTTGGACCAATCACTCTTCTAGGTCTGGGAGGATACATTGGTGAACTGCTCTCATAGCTTATATTCTAGAGAGAATTTGACAAATGTAAACAAATGAATGATTTCAGATAATGATAGATGTTACAGATTGAATTTTGTACCCCCAAAAGATGTTGAAGTCCTAATCCCAGCACCTGTGATGTGACCTTATTTGGAAATAGTGTCTTTGAAGATGGTAAAGTTAATGAAGTCCTTAGGGTGGGCCCTAACCCAATATGACTGGTGTTCTTATAAAAAGGGGTAATTGGGCCCTGGCCAGTATGGCTTAGTTGGTTGAGTGACATTCTATGCACCAAGAGGCACTGGTTTGATTCTTGGTCAGGACACATTCAAGAATCAACCAATGAATGCATTAATAAGTGGAACAAAAAATGGATATTCTCTAAACATCAATTAAAAAATTTTAAAGGGGCAATTTAGTCATAAACAGAGGGATGACAGTTGGTTGGGGTGTCATCCAGTACACAGAAAGGCTGCTGGTTCAATTCCCTGACAGGGCACATACCTACGTTGTGGGTTCAATCCTTGGTGGGGGTACATACAGGAGGCAATTGATCCATGTTTCTCTCACAAATGGATGTCTCCCCCCCGCCTTTCTGTCTATATAAAACCAGCAAAACATAACTCGGGTGAGGATTAAAAAAAAATAAAACAGAAGAAAAAAGGAGAAACAGATGTTAATGAGCAAGATGGGTAGTATGGGCTATGTTGTATGTAGTCCTGAATAATGGAAAAAGCCTTTTTTTTTAAATCTGAAAGCAAGGATGACAATTACATAGTTTAAAGAATAACCTTTTCATGTTAAACATTAACAGGTAGCTTATTTAACAATAGCTACTATATATGTAGTGCCTGCCTTGTGTCCAGGTACTGTGTTCTTTTAAATATATATGATTTCTAATACTCACAACCCTACAGAATTACATATATTTATTAATAGTAGTTAAAATAAAACTTGACAAATGAGGGAATTGACTCAGCATTTCAGTAATTTTATCAAGATAGCACAGTTAGCAAAGAGCTGAGGTGGGATTTGAAGCCAGGTCTCTCCCTGATTCCAAAGGCCATAGTCAGTTACACTTCATTTAACCTCATATACCCATTTCCCTTGCACTTAGCACAGAGGCCTGACCAAAATAAATGTTTAGCAATAGTAGTGACCCCAAAATATAAATCAGATGACCTGCTTTTGCACTTAATCCAATTTGTTTCCTAACAACTCTCCCCACCCCACTCTCAGCTCGCTAGTCTCCCCCCCACCCCCAGTCTTTCAATGTCTTCAATAAAGCCCATGCTATTCTCTTTATCAATTATTTGTTTCCTAACATTTAAATTTTGTCATATTTTCAGTTTACTTTCTGGTGTCTTTCCCCAGTATTAATTCCCATGAGATCAGAAAATTTGAGTTTTGTTTACTTTTGATATCTCAGAGTTGTGCTACTCAATACAGGAGCCACTAGTCACTTGTGGCTATTCAGTACTGCAAATGTGGTTCCTCTGAATTTGAGATGTGCAGTGAGTGTAAGACTCATACTAGATTTTTAAGACTTGGGATGAGAAAAAAAGTATATGATCTCATTAATATTTTTAAATGTTGTGTTTAAATATTTGGCGAAACTAGGTTAAATGTACAATTAAAATGAACTTCACAGGTTTTACTTTTTAATGTGGCTACTAGAAGATTTTAACTTACATTAAGTGACTCATTATGTTTCTAGGCCCTGAGGCAGTGTTGTCCCAGAGCGTAGCCCAGTGTCCTGACTCATTTTATTTAGCGAATTAACCAGTGTTAACAGACAAACTGAAAAAAGAAGGAAAAAAAAGGGTGAGTGGAGACATATTGGCCTTCCATTAGGAAAATGGATGCAGCATTGTCCTAAAAGTCAGATCTGGGTTCTGTTCCAGGATTTACTGGCATCGCTGTGTAGCCTACCCCACTACGGGGGTTAATCTGCCCATCAGGCAGTGGGTCTCCAATGTCTGAAAGTGTATGGGTAAGTGATGGAGAAAGGTGAGGAAGCCTGGTACAACAGACTTTGTCCTCTGGCTCTAGCATAGCACTAGAGCTTCTTCGGCCAGCGGGAGAAGGCACCAGGAATCATAGACTAGATTCCTGAACTCAGAGTCGGGACCGCCAGCTTCCTCGGTCTGACGTCACTGGGACGCGACGCCGTGGTCGGTCCGGTCCTCCAAACTGCAGAGCTCGTTAGGTTCCTTCGGTGAAGAAGGCTAGAGCCGACGAGCTAGCAGAGAGCCAAACAGCTCCCGAGTCTCTCTGGGACTCAGTTCTCAGTAAACCAGCCTCCACCACCCTCCCTCTAACTTTCCTCTTACCGGGCACTGGAACCCGGGAGATAAGAACTTGGAAGGAGAGGAGAGAACCAAACCTCAGTGCGGCTGCGCAAAGCACGTGCGCGTACACGCCGGAGTCCCGGCGCTTGGCTGTGACGTAACGTCCGGCATGAGCGGCGAAAGCCGGGAGGGCAAGCGATAGTGCAAGCAGGCATCCAGCAGCAGGCAGCAGGCAGCAGGCGGGCGGACGGGCAGGCGGCACAGAGGGGGAGAGCGAGCGAGCAAGTGAGCAGTCTGTGAGCCAGCGAGGGCAGCCGCGTCCCGAGAGAAGCCGAAATAACTTCCGTCTCCCTGTGAACCCCTCCCCGGAGCCCACAGCGCCTCGGGTTTCCAGCGGAGCGAACACGGCCCTGCCCGGCCATGGCCTCGTTGCTGAAGGTGGATCAGGAAGTGAAGCTCAAGGTAGCGACACCGGTCCGGGCTTCCTTGCCGCTCGCTTCGATCTTGGAGCACTCTGGCCGGCTCCCTACTCCCCATGGCGTCTTTGTCTCCCTGGGGACACGAGCACTGAGCTTCCGCTCAGCTCAGCCCAGCCCCCGCCCTCCCGAAGACCGCATCAAGGGAGAGGATACTATAGGGATGGCTTTCTGTGCCTTATCTGGTGATGGAGAGCCCGCGGGCACGTGGTGGGTTCAGTGCTTGAGGCTAGTGACAGCTGGAAGTTCCCCAGCCCCGCCTCCGGACGCCTCCGCTGTCCTTGGAGTCAGGCCTGCCTTGTATCTTAGGTCTGAAAGGGAGTTAGCACGTTTGTGAGCTCACATCTCCCCTGTCTTTCATCTGCTCACAAATTGAGACCGCCTCACACACAGAGAGGGAGAGAGGGAAGACAGGTGGGTGCTGCCCTCAAGCCCTGCTTCCCTCTCCTGAGATGGAGAAATGGGTCCTCAAAAAAATAAAGTACTTGCAGTCTGGGGGCCTCTCAGCTTCTCACTACAATTACAAGGTGAGGGAAAGACAGCTAGATTGGGGTGTGCCCTCTCCTGCCCTTACCTCTGTTGCCAGGCACTGACTTCCTCTTACTGAATTGCTCTTTGTTGATTTTAGGTTGATTCTTTCAGGGAGCGGATCACAAGTGAGGTGAGTGAAATAAATAGCAAAATGAGTGTTGGTTAGTAATTGGAATTTCCCAAAGGGGAGGTAACTGCTGAGAGATACCATCCCACAATTTTAATGCATTTCTTCTCACCTTTAGGCAGAAGACTTGGTCGCAAATTTTTTCCCAAAGAAGTTGTTAGAACTTGATAGTTTTTTGAAGGTGAGAGATCCTTTTCCTCAGATTTCCCAATTTTGGGGGGCCCTGGTCGTTCCGCCAAATGGGACAAATCATGTACTGTAAAGCACTCTCCTGTCTTGCCCTCCATATGAAATATTTATTTGTTCATCTTGAAAAGACTAATCTTTGGGGGTGGGGGGGGCATCTCTTTTTCAGGAACCAATCCTAAACATTCATGACCTAACTCAGATCCACTCAGACATGAATCTCCCTGTCCCCGACCCCATTCTCCTCACCAATAGCCACGATGGACTGGATGGTGTAAGTGTCCTATATTTTATCTTTGTCTTCTGTAGCAGTAGGTTCTCCATCCTCTATTCCCTGGTCAGTTTGAACATGTACAAAGGAGACAGTAGGATTTGGATATGGGAATGAGGGCTCTTACAGACATGATGACTCCAGTACACCCCCTTTAAATCCTGATTTTCAGTTATAGCATGAGGTGAATTTGCTTATGCTACTCTGTGAGAGTGAGTTTCAATAGCTACAGGCTCCCTTGGGTTATCTGGTCTGTTTCCATGGCTCTAAGTAAGACTTTTTTTTTTTTTTTTTAATCTGTTCCATGTTTCAACGTCTTGATTCTTGTTATTGAAAGAGTAGTCCTTCTTGATATATAACTGTAGTCCCCGTTTTTGCTGTGCATTATTATTACCTAGTCCTTATCAATTAATGTTCACATTCTGTAACACTGATGACACTGCATTGTTCTTTGTCTGCATTATTGTCTCCTTGTTAAAACTTGTTAGTTCTGGAAAGCAGAAACAGTCTTAATCGTCTTTGTATTCCCAGCACAGCATTGTTTCTGGTACCTAACAGGTGCTAAATGTGTGTTTGTTGATTGAATATTGTGTTTCTTTTTGGAACCAGCCGATTTATATATATTCCCTTAATTATCTTTACCCTCCACTGAAAAGTTCTTTTCCCTTTTTGGAAATAATAGCCAGTTTCAACTGATGTACTGTAAGAATTCTTAAAACAAGCAATTCCTGACTATTTAGTCAGGAGCACTGACCTCTTTCCCTTTAGACTGGCAAATTGAAAAATGACACAGCCAACACAACAATGGCATCCAGTGTGGATGAATCAAAATTGTGCCTTGTTTTGGGTCAGATAGGCGAAAAATATATTTCTGTTGTGCCACAGAATTTTAGTAATTAGTTTTTGTGTGCCAGGAGATGGAAAAGATTGAAAATTGCTGGCTATCCCTCTTGTTGCTTAATATGTTATATTTCTAGAAAGGTTGGTCTTACAACTAGAGAACCTTTTCTTAAAGCCTTTTATGTACTTAGTAACTTGCACAAGTTAATAAGACTAGAGGCCTAGTGTGCCCTCCTGCAGTCCGGGAGCCCTCGGGGTATGTCCTCTTGGGGAGCGGGCCTAAGCCTAAGTCATCAGTCGGACATCCTTAGCTCTGCGCTTGCTAGCCATGAGCCCAGCTTCTGGCTGAGCAGCACTCCCCCTGTGAGAGTTCACTGACCACCAGAGCGCAACTACTGCATTAAGAGTTTTCCCCCAGTGGTCACTGCGTGTCATAGCAACTGGTCATTCTGCTGTTCGGTCAGTTTGCATATTAACCTTTTATTATATAAGATAGAATAACTTAACGGTGTCAAAGAAGGGATTAAACTTGCTTCAAGTATAACTTGTGATAGGGATGTGAATGTTGAGAGTAGGCTAATTTCTGTCTGTTTCCTTAGCCCACTTACAAAAAGCGAAGGTTGGATGAGTGTGAAGAAGCCTTTCAAGGTAAGAGCTATTCCACCCCATCTACCCTCTGGCTTACAGCCTTGAGAAGCAGATGGGTCTAGTGTTCTGGCCTGGAAGCAGGATCTGATTTTATTTGCCAGAGGTAGCATTCTCAAGTCTTCCAAATGCGGTCATTATTTAGCACCCTGAACCTAATTTTCCAGTAAAAAGGGAGGGTTTAACTTAGTGTAAACTGGCCAAAGGAAAGGAATTGGGGGCCACTGCCTATTGCAGATTTTTCACAGAGGTCCCAATTCCATGTAATTTTTTTCCTCTTTAATAATAGTTGGTACATTAAGTCTTTAGAGCATATTTTAATTTCCTTATTCTTTAGACTTTGGGCACATTTTAGACGCTCATTTGTTAATCCATATGTTCTCTTTGGTTCTGTTGGTGGTGTCAGTGTTTGTTGTGACAGATAAAAGGCAGAGGTCATAGCATTTCATGAATCTGGGGAAGAAGAGGGAAGGGTGGAGGATGCTATGTCCTGGCCCCCACCCCAATCATTTGGCCTTCTTCATGTCCTTGCCAGGAACCAAGGTGTTTGTGATGCCCAATGGGATGCTAAAAAGCAACCAGCAGCTGGTGGACATTATTGAGAAAGTGAAACCTGAGATCCGGCTGCTGATTGAGAAATGCAACACGGTGAGGCAGGGGCTAGTGACCTATGGGCTGACTTCAAACAGCCTGGCTTGAACTATGAGAAATCATGGATGGTGGGGCTGGAGGCATGGAGGTGATATGGGTGTTGGCAGACTAAGTATCTTGGCTCCTGTGCTCCTGGCATCTGGCCCCAGCAGCATGAATTGTATACTTCATGGCATCAATAGAAAAAGCCATGTTCCTCAAGCCTTGGTCCTTATATATATTTTGGTCTTTTTACCCTGCAGGTCAAAATGTGGGTACAGCTCCTGATTCCTAGGATAGAAGATGGGAACAACTTCGGGGTATCTATTCAGGTAATTACATACTGGAAGGGAAAGTTGGGAAATACTCTCATCTCCCCTGCTTTGTTTGTTTTTTCCTTTCTCTTTGGTTCATTGTGGAGTAATGTGGAGGTGATTTTTGACTCACCGGGATTTTTGTTTGTTGTTTTCAGGAGGAGACAGTTGCAGAACTGAGGACTGTTGAGAGTGAAGCTGCATCTTATCTGGACCAGATTTCTAGGTAGGGCTGCTTGGGCTTGGCTCAGGAGTTGGGGGCTGATGAGGTGGTAAGCACTGTCCAGGGTCTCCTGCAGCTTCCTCTTTTTTTCCTTCCAGATATTATATTACAAGAGCCAAATTGGTTTCTAAAATAGCTAAATATCCCCATGTGGTAAGTGAGGGTTTTGTGGCCTGAGGGTGGAAGTGGTAGGGTAGGGAGGAGTGACTGTTATGGGAAAGAGCTGACTGGGGATAGTTCGGCCTTGGGAACGAGCCTTTTCTCTGCCCCTTCTTTCAGGAGGACTATCGTCGAACCGTCACAGAGATTGATGAGAAAGAATATATCAGCCTCCGTCTCATCATATCAGAACTAAGGAATCAATATGTAAGTAACCTCGATCCCTGCCAGCAATTGCCCTGGCTTTTCTTAGTTCTGGTGATAAATTTCTTGCCACTCTCTGTGGTCGAGAGCAGGAACCGAGGTAAAGTTGATAAAACAAGTTCTTATCAACCAAGTGTCGAGAACTATGAAGTTGAGGGTATATAGCTGGGCATCTTCCTTCTTCCCACCTGGATGAGAGGTAGTGCAATATAGTATAGAGGTGAAGATGAAGTTGTTAGTCAGACATATTTAGGTTTGGAACCAACTCTATCTGTAATGTGTGGCCTTGGGGAAGTTGTTTAACCTCAGACTTCAAGGTTTCTTCATCTCTAAAATGAAATTTCTATTAAAGTATCTACTGCACAAAGATGGTTTAAAAAAATTAGTGAGATGATGCATTAAAGGACCCAGTGCACTTCTTGTTATATGAAGTGTTCAGCAAATGTTAGTTATTATTAGACCCTCGGAAACTTTGAAATACCCAGGTATACCTAATTTGGCAGTATAAGAGAGGTGGAGCAACCACCCTGATTTCAGGTTCAAATGAGTGAGGGGGGATTATGTAAATGATTACTTGGGTAATTGGTTGGGAGGGATCTTTTCTTTTTGAGGTAGGGGTAGAACAGATGTGTGATTCTCTGATCTCTCCTCTCCCAGGTCACCCTACATGACATGATCCTGAAAAATATTGAGAAGATCAAACGGCCCCGGAGCAGCAATGCAGAGACACTGTACTGAGGCCAGGGCCAGAGCCAGGGGACTCTGTGAGTCTGGCTCAAGACCGACATTGCCTTGGTTTGTTACGTGACTATCGTGATGGGGAAACTGGCTGGAAATAGTAATCACACCTCTCTCTGTTTTTAGTTAGAGTCTAATGAAACTCTCATGTAGTTCTGTGATGTGTTTACCTCTTTTTTCAGGCCTCAGGAACTCTTCTATTTTCTTCCCTAATACCCCACACCTGAGCTGTTCTAATTTCTGGAGAACTCCAGGTTTGTGTGCACAAGATGTCGGCACCAGAATACTTGTGTTTTCTTTCCCCACCCCCTTCTTTGTCTTGGGTTTTGTGTGTGTGTTTTTTTTGTTTGTTTTTTTTTTTGTTTTTTCCTTTTGATGGTTAGCTTGTTAGGAGCTGAGGGAACTAAAAGGAAAGTGCTAGGTTTTGTTTTTTTTCTAGGATCTAGGGTCAGGGAGACTAGCTCCTCTCTTCTGCTATAAGGTTAGTGTCTCTTGCCAATGTGGGATATTGGATCCTCCCTATCCTAGTTGTCCTGGTGATGACTTCAGGTTTTCCATCTACATACATGACAAGAAGCATCATAGACCTTGGCTAAGTTCCTAAGTCCTTCAGATGTTTTTATAAGTAGAATTTTCACATACACATATGTACAGGATTGACACACACATACAGACATGCACTCATCTGCCTTCCTACTCTGTTACATGACACTCCCCCACACTCCCCCAAACCCTGTTACACACACACACACACACACACACTATTCAAGAGGTGATAGTTGTCTCAGTCATCATCCACGGGGCCCGTCGTCTCCTGATAGTGTAGCCTCTTGGTACCCAGAGGCTGTTGAGTTGGAGGAGAACCAAGAGGTGAGAAGCAGAGGGATTGGGGAAGGCTCCTTTCTCTGTGACTCATGTCCTGTGGGGCATTATTGCAAAGGCCAGTCCTCTGACTCCTGACTGCCTCTTTCCAGACCAGTTGTAATTTGGGGTAGGGGTGTCTTTAGCTGTGAGGACCAGCTGCTGCTGCTGCTGCTCCTGGGCTTTTCCTTTGGGGAAAAATATTTCTTATTTATAGTATTGTGCTTCCAGGGAAAGCAGTCACTTATGTGTATATGTGTGTGCATGCAAACACAGGCATGTACACGTGTGTATGTGGAAATCTGCTGGGCAAGTCAAAACCATAGAAGAGCTGCCCCCTATCTCTCGAATCTTCCAGAGATAGCCCTCACTTTTTTATTCTATCACTACTGGAGAGTCAGTATTTGCAGCCAGCCAGCCAATGACTCTCTCAGTGTCTATTTCTGACTTACTCTTCCCCTGTCTGTCTTCCAACCTCTAATCATATTTCCACCTGGATGCATCATTTTTACTCCGGTATGCGATATAGAGAAGGAGTCAGGATGCTGTCTTCCCACGAACAGTGCTCAGTAACAAACCAATTGCATTTTAATTGGGCAATGCCCCTCCCCCCTTCAGATTCCTCCCACCATGCATTTCTGTTTCCCTTTTGTTTGTTGGATTGTTCTGCTGCCCCTTCTCCTCACCCTACCACCCTTGGATCGTAATGTAAAATTCTTTTACCATGTCAAGAAATTATTAAAAATACAGGTACTTTGACCTCTTTCTAAAGCCGCAGACCCTGGTGAGATGCTCTGGTGGCTAGGGATGTACCCATACTCATATGCGTGCGCATCGGGATACCCACCTCCACATACACCACCAGCCATCCTATTGGGTGTTTTTATACCAATTATGCTTCCTCTTTTTTTTCTGGAATAATGGAAAGATTGAGGTTTCTGCCTACCAAGAGGCAAAGGTGGGTGTCTTTCCTTTGAATTAAGCCTGAATTATATGAAAGAGAGAGCTCTTCCCAAACCTAAGCTGCCTTCTGTCCCAGCTCCTTTCTTCCTTCCCCAGTGATACCCATGAACTGCCAGTAGAGGCTGCTCTAGTTCCACGTGGGAATCACCTGGTTCAAGGCGCACCCTGCCGTGGCATTCTTGTTACCTTATACTAATTCTCCCCTCAAAATAATGTCTTAAATTTCTTAAGGAGATGCCATGGGGCTCTTGGTTTTGGTTTTCAAATCACTTGGAGGGCTGTCTAGGACTCTACCTCCCTCTGAAATAAAGTTTCCTCAACTTCCACCTTGTAACGTAGCTTTTTGGTATCCAATGATTCCCTCATTGTCTCTGCAAAAAGAGATTTAAGGTCTTAAACAATGGTGGAACATCTGCTCTGTTCTGTTTCAGAAATAATCAGTAGGTAACAATTTTCGAATGCCTACCCTGTGTTAGGCTCTGCTAAGCACTTTCTATGCATGCTCACATTTAATCTTCATGAATCTGTAAGGTGGTCTTATCCATTTATAGGTAAGGACATAGATTCATGATATGTACCTCCCCCTGAGGTCACAGCATAGGGACCTGGAAATCTGACTGCTAAGCTCAGGCCTTCACCACTCTTCCTTTCTCACTAACTAGATAGAAGAGGCCTAAGACTGCGGATCAGGAGCTTAACCTTAGGCAGCTGGCTGAGCACAGTGCTTACTGCTGACCTAGGCAGTAGATCCTAGAAATACTGGGGAAGAGTGCCTGCCAGGAGGGTGGAAAATGGACAGTTTTGGTGCCTGGATTCAGCACACAGGACTTGATTGGGCATCTGAGATTTGCATTCTTCCTCTTCCTCAGACCCATTTTGAGTGGAAGGTGCAGTTCAGCGGTACTTCAAATGCCCTCTAATCTGGTCTAAATGATGGAAATCATGCTGCCAATAGTTCAGGGCCAGGGAGAAGCCATGCACATGGAAGTAGTGCTTTGGGCCAAACCACAGAACAGAAAATTGGAACAGGATTATATAAATCAAGGTCAGAAATTTCCTGTTCAACCCACAGGGTGGAGTTTTCTCCATTCCTATCCATCCTACTGAATATAAACCCTGATTTGATGTCAGTAACTGGAAGAAGCAGCTGGTAGGATTCTCATTTCAACTCAGCACTCACCATGAATGTCAAGGTAGTCCTCGTGTTCCTGGCACTGTCCCTCATTACCATCTTTGCCCTGGCCTATGTCTTGCTATCCAGCCAAGGGGGTTCCAGCCAACCTCCCCGCTGCCCCTCTGTATCTCACAGTGCTCAGCACTGGACACACCCTGGCCAGAGCCAGCTGTTTGAGAACCTGAGCCCAGAAGAGCTGACGGCTGTGATGAGCTTTCTGACCCAGCAGCTGGGGCCAGGCCTGGTGGATGCAGCCCAGGCCCTCCCATCAGACAACTGCATCTTCTCTGTGGACCTGCAGCTGCCCCCCAAAGCTGCAGCCCTGGCACACCTGGACAGGGGGAGCCCCCCACCTGCTCGTGAGGCACTGGCCATCGTCTTCTTTGGTGGACAACCCCAGCCCAACGTGAGTGAGCTGGTGGTGGGACCATTGCCACACCCCTCCTACATGCGGGATGTGACTGTGGAGCGTCATGGGGGCCCCTTGCCCTATCACCGACGTCCCATGCTGAGAACTGAGTTTGCCCAGATGTGGAAGCATTTGAAAGAAGTGGAACTACCCAAGGCACCAGTCTTCCTTGCTTCCGTCTTCAACTACAATGGCTCCACCTTGGCACCTGTGCCAGCCACTCCTAGTGGCTTGCGCTCAGGAGACCGTACTACCTGGATAGCCCTCCACCATAACATCTCAGGTGTTGGGATTTTCCTACACCCAGTGGGGCTGGAGCTACTGCTGGACCACAGGGCCCTGGACCCTGCTCGCTGGGCTGTCCAGCAGGTCTTCTACCTTGGGCGCTACTATGCAGACTTGAGCCAGTTGGAATGGGAGTTTAAGGCTGGCCGGCTGGAAGTGATTAGAGTTCCCCTGCCCCTGCCAAATGGGGCTTCATCCTTGAGGTCTCGGGTCCCCCCGGGTCCTCTTCCACCTCTTCAGTTCTCACCCCAGGGCTCCCAATACAGTGTACAAGGGAACCTGGTGGTGTCCGCCCTCTGGACATTTACTTTTGGTCATGGGGTGTTTAGTGGCATGAGGATTTTTGACATTCGGTTCCGGGGTGAGCGAGTGGCCTATGAAGTCAGTGTCCAGGAGTGTGTGTCTATCTATGGTGCTGATTCACCCAAGACAATGATGACCCGATACTTGGATAGCGGCTATGGACTTGGCCGAAACAGCCGGGGCTTGGTGCGGGGCGTGGACTGCCCCTATCAATCTACAATGGTGGACATCCATGTGTTAGTAGACAAAGGGACCGTCCAGCTGCTCCCAGGGGCTGTGTGTATATTTGAGGAGGCCCAAGGACTACCCCTTCGAAGGCACTATAATCACGTACAGAGTCATTTCTACGGTGGTTTGGCCAACTCAGCTCTTGTAGTCAGGTCTGTGTCATCTGTAGGCAACTATGACTACATTTGGGACTTTGTGTTTCACCCAAATGGGGCGCTTGAAGGGCGAGTCCATGCCACAGGCTTCGTCAACACAGCTTTCCTGGGTGGGGGAGAGGAAAGCCTCCTTTTTGGGAACCGTGTGGGGGAACGAGTGCTGGGGACAGTGCACACGCATGCCTTCCACTTCAAGCTGGACCTGGATGTAGCAGGTGAGTGCTCAGGGAATTAAGACTGAGAGTTGGGATGGGGGAGAGGGAACAGACTCCTCACCGCCACATCAAGCCTGAAGAGTAGAGGAGCATTCCGGCTCCACAATTCATTTTGGCAACAGAGCACAGACTGATTTAAGTGTATTCAGCTGTATTCAGTCTGAAATACTGGGCTTACTGAGTCTGGCAGAAGGTAGGGTTCCTCCACCAAGCTGCGATCATCCAGCCCCTCTGACTTGCCGCCATTGTGAAATTAGTTTATGTAAAGGCTGTGTGTAGTGAATTTGCCCTAAGGCTGAATGGGACTAGAGCTGGGGCTCTGCGTTCTTCCTAATTCTGAGTCAGTGGCGGAGGGGAAAGCAGGGACCTGAGCAGAGGTAGGAAGCAGTCCATGTGGAGAGGTTTTCAGAGGAGAGGTGGTTCAGGGGCATGAGAAGGGGGTTACTAGATGGGAGTTGCTCCACAGGATTTCAGACAACTGGGGATACAGGATAGTGGCCCCATCCTTCTGAGGGGCGAGGGGCATCCCATTCCTGTCAGCACATGTCATCACAATGGGCTCTCTGGTGGCATGGCGAGCACATAGTAAGCAGGCTTGCTGCAAGTGTAGAAAGGAAATTCTCAAGTAGGGACTTGAGAATTCTCAGAGCACAAAGAGGATTTGCTGCTCCTGACACTTGTCGGGGACAGAAAATAACCAACTTACCAGATCAGACAACTAGACCCAGAAAGAAAATTAGAAATCCACCAGACCCTCTCCATTTTACAGTTAGGGAAGTTAAGGGGGGGGGGGGGGAGATGAGACAGAAAATTATCCAAGTATAATGTGCTATAACTAAGGATATTTCTTGTGAAACATTTTCTTATTTTCCTGGGTATAAAGACATTACTGTGTGAGGAAGGGGGGTGGGCAGTGTGCCTGTGGGGGTGATGTGGAGGCAGAGGGGAGGAAGAAAATAGCATGTTTGAAAGGGCATATTAACAATTCTTTGGCATATTTAGAATATGACTTTTCTGATTTGAAGTTTCTCCAGCATTTTTGGTATCAACCTTGTCAGGAAGTAAAATCAAGTAACATTTATTGGGTCCCTGTTGGGTACAGCACAGGTTGGTGCTGTGGGCTGGTGGCTGTGTCAGGCCCCCTGTCACAAGAGACCAGCAGAGGCACTGGCTTTAGTAGAGTGCCCCCCTGAGCTCACTGTCTTCATAGAGTCCTGTTTAAAGTATATGATCAGGTGCAAAGTGGGGTGATGAGTTCAGGTTATCCATGCAATAGAGTTCCAAGGAGTTCTCAGATAATTTAAGGACATAAATCTGTTCACTTCTGAAAAACACTGAAAGTGGTCCCCATCTTGTCCAGAGAAAGCAAATTCTCGGAGCTGAGAGGGGTGTGCAGGGCACCATGGAAGGGAATTGGGTTTTTCCAGGCAGCTTCTCCAAGACAAATGTCCCTTTCATAGTTTCTAGCCACCTGCATGTTTTTTTCCATTTACAGAGCTCAACCATAGAACAGCTTTAATTATGTCCAGTGTAGAGATTTGGAAAATGAGAATCAAAGAAGCAAATAATTTGTCCAAGGATAGACCAGCGCTACTAGAACTTTCCGCAGTACTGGAAATGTTACTGCATTGTCCAATACGTTAGCCACTGGCCACATGTGGCTGTTGAGCACTTGAAATGTGGCTAGTTCGACTGAGGAGCTGAATTTTTAATTTAAATGCAGATAGCCACTTGTGACTGGCTGTAACTGTATTGGACAGGACAGCGTTGAAGAAGATGGGGTAGCTCCCAAATCTAGAGCTTCTGACTCCCAGCATGGACTGCTCTCTGATGAGTTCTGCTGCCCTTTGTCAGGCTGGTGCAGTGTTCATGGTGGGGCCGGTGCAGTGTTCATAGCAGGGAAGACAGGATCGCCTGTCTTCCCTGCTATGGAACTTGTCTCCCTCCCCTCACCCTGGCAGGGCTGAAAAACTGGGTGGTAGCTGAAGACGTGGTGTTTAAACCTGTGGCAGCCCCTTGGAGTCCAGAGCACCAACTTCAGCGTCCACAACTGACTCGCCAGGTCCTGGGAAGGGAGGATCTGACAGCTTTTTCATTGAGAAATCCCCTTCCTCGCTACATTTACCTGGCTGGCAACCAGACTAATGCCTGGGGTCACCAGCGCGGGTACCGAATCCAGATCCACAGCCCCCTCGGCATACACATGCCCCTGGAGAGTGACATGGAGAAGGCTCTCAGCTGGGGGAGGTGAGGAGGGCCCTGGGTACCGGGTGGTAGGGGAGAACTGGTCCCCTTCCCCATCCCAGCTCTTGGAGACCCCACTTACTATTCTTGGCTTACTGTCCACTCTGTACCTCCTCTCAGATCCAGATAGATATGGGATGGGAAATGGTCACACTGAATCTGATATGAAAGATTTCTGGGACAGGAATGATCTTTGACATTGTCTGACTCCACCTTCTTATGACATTCCTGGTCAGATATCAGCTTGCGGTGACCCGGAGGAAAGAGGAGGAGTCACAGAGCAGCAGCATCTATTACCAGAATGACATCTGGACACCCACTGTTGCCTTTGCTGATTTCATCAATAATGAGACTCTCTTAGGAGAGGTTGGTAGATCTAGAGACAGAGGAGAGGGGCTCTTCTGTGTCTGATGTCTTGGCTGCCCAACACCTGGCCTAGATTGGAGGGATGGTGTGTTTCCAGTGCTCATATTCAGTAGTCAAGGAGTTCTTTGATGGTCAACATGGGTCATCCCTCCTGGGGTGAGATTAGCTCTGGGATATTGACCGCCCTACATAGATCACCACGTTTTGTGGACCTGGGGTTGGGAGGAGGTGGAAGCAGGGCTGAGGCTGGAGGGTGGGGATTGTAGGCTGAGGGGTAATTCTCTGGGTCTCACCTCAGAGTCCTCCAGCTCCTCCTTCTTCCTGCAGGACCTGGTGGCCTGGGTTACAGCCAGCTTCCTACACATCCCCCATGCCGAGGATATCCCCAACACAGTTACTGTGGGGAACAAGGTTGGCTTCTTGCTTCGACCCTATAACTTCTTTGATGAGGACCCCTCCATCTTCTCCCCTGGCAGCGTCTACTTTGAAAAGGGCCAGGATGCTGGGCTCTGCCATGTCAACCCTGTGGCCTGCATCCCTCACCTGGCAGCCTGTGTTCCAGACTTGCCCCCTTTCTCTTATCAAGACTTTTAACCCCAAAAGTGTGGTGGGACACTGAGGTAGGGTGGGTGGGTGCTAAGACATGTACCTTCCTCTCTGTTCCCAATTCCTGCTCCCCTGACTTCTACCCTCTAATGTTTCAGACAGCCCCTTCCCACACTAAACCTTCATATAGCCTTTTTGTTAATTCGTATTTCCAGTGTCTTTTTTTAAATGATGAATTTATACAGAGGACATTCTTATTAAAATATTCAAGCAAGCTGGGCCAGCGGGGCTCAGTGGTTGAGTGTCGAACTATGAACCAGGAGGTCAGGGCTAGATTCCAGTCAGGACACATGCCTGGGTTGCCAGCTTGATCCCCAGTTGGGGTGTGCAGGAGGCAGCTGATTAATGATCCTCATCATTGATGTTTTTATCTCTTCCTCTTCCTCTCTAAAATAAATAAAAATATATTTTTAAAAATATTAAAGCAAAAACACCACAAATCCTACCACTCAGAAATAGCTAGGTTTCACATTTGGTGACTATTATAGCAGATGCTTTTTTCATCAGGTGCATTAAAATGGCAGAATAGATAGAATTTTGTAAAAATAGATGGTATGGCCCAGCCGGCATGGCTCAGTGGTTGAATGTCAAACTATGAACCAGGAGGTCATGGTTCGATTGGGGATTAGGACATATGCTTGGTTGCAGGCTCAATCCCCAGTGTGGGGCATGCAGGAGGCAGCCGATCAATGATTTACTCTCACCATTGATGTTTCTATTTCTCTCTCCCTCTTCCTTCCTCTCTGAAATCAATAAAAATATATTTTTAAAATTAGATGGTATGTGCAGTTTATAAAAAATATTACAAGATTTTTATTTGAATTTCTTCTATGTGACTTTTGAAATAACCAGAATTCCCCAGAGAATATTAAGGATTCTGGCCAAGGAAATTAGCAATGACGGAGAGAGGAAAGGGGGACAGTGCTGGCCAAGGAACGCTGCTTGGGAAGCTGAAGGGCTGGGGGTGGGGATTTCCTTGGAAGGAGAATAATAGTTCCAAGATACAGGAAAGGGACCATCTAGCCCTGGGAAGGTAGGGGTGGAGCGGGGGAAGAAGCGGGACTGAGGAGGGTGTGGGGTTGCAGACCCCCCACTCCTTAATGGTGGTACATTATTTTGCTCAGGCTGGTCAGTTGCATTATTTTGAAATCCCTCCTCCTTCCCCTACCCCAGCTCTCTCCAGCTCCAACCCTGACCCAGAGTCTGATTTGGAGCCTGGGAGACAAAGCCATGTAAGGTCTGTGGAAATCACTGCTGGCTGCATCAGGCCCGCCCCAAGCCCTGGCCTGCCCTGCCCCAATCCCCTGCCTTCCCAGTCCTTCCCACCCTCAGTTTCCTGTGCCTCTGGATACTGAGAACCTAAACCAGAATCCAGGAGCCCCAAATACAGGAGCCAACAGAGACCCTCTTCTGCTGACCTGAAAATACGTACCTCCATTCTTGTTTCACCCTCTGCTCCCCGGTTCACACTGCAATGAACCAGAAGACAACCCTGGTGCTCCTCACTCTGGCAGTCATCACCATCTTCGCCTTGGTATGTGTCTTACTGGCTGGTAGGAGAGGAGATGGGGGTGAACCTGGCCTACCTCCCCACTGCCCCTCCATATCTCCCAGTGCCCAGCACTGGGCACACCCTGGCCAGAGCCAGCTGTTTGCAGACCTGAGCCAAGAGGAGCTGACGGCTGTGATGAGCTTTCTGACCCAGCAGCTGGGGCCAGGCCTGGTGGATGCAGCCCAGGCCCTCCCATCAGACAACTGCATCTTCTCTGTGGAGCTGCAACTGCCCCCCAAGGCTGCAGCCCTGGCACATCTGGACAGGGGGAGCCCCCCGCCCGCCCGGGAGGCACTGGCCATCGTCTTCTTTGGAGGACAACCTCAACCCAACGTGAGTGAGCTGGTGGTGGGACCACTGCCCCACCCCTCCTACATGCGAGATGTGACTGTGGAGCGTCATGGGGGTCCCCTGCCCTATTACCGACGCCCCATTCTCATCCAAGAGTACATGGACATAGACCAGATGATCTTTGACAGAGAGCTGCCCCAGGCTGCTGGTCTTCTCCACCACTGCTGCTTCTACAAGCGCCAAGAAAGGAACCTAGTCATGATATTCTCAGCCCCCCAGGGTTTGCAATCAGGAGACCGGGCCACCTGGTTTGGCCTCTACTATAACATCTCAGGGGCTGGGGTTTACCTGCACCCCGTGGGATTGGAGCTGCTGGTAGACCACAAGGCTCTGGACCCTGCCCGCTGGACCATCCAGAAGGTGTTCTTTCAAGGCCGCTACTATAGGAGTCTGGCTCAGCTGGAGGACCAGTTTGAGGCTGGCCTGGTGAATGTGGTGCTGATCCCAGACAATGGCACAGGTGGGTCCTGGTCCCTGAAGTCCCAGGTGCCCCCGGGTCCTGCTCCCCCTCTGCAGTTCCATGCCGAGGGCCCCCGCTTCAGTGTCCAGGGGAGTCGAGTGGTCTCCTCATTGTGGACTTTCTCTTTTGGACTTGGAGCATTCAGTGGCCCGAGGATCTTTGACATTCGCTTCCAGGGAGAACGGCTAGCTTATGAGATCAGCCTCCAAGAGGCCTTGGCCATCTATGGTGGAAACTCCCCTGTAGCAATGGTGACCCGCTACGTTGATGGCAGCTTTGGCATGGGCAAGTACGCCACGCCCCTGACCCGTGGGGTCGACTGCCCCTACCTGGCCACTTACATGGACTGGCACTTCCTTTTGGAGTCCCAAACCCCTGAGATGCTACGAGATGCCTTTTGTGTGTTTGAACAGAATCAGGGTCTCCCCCTGAGGCGACACCACTCAAATTTATTCTCCCATTATTTTGGGGGCCTTACAGAGACAGTGCTGGTCTTCAGATCTGTATCTACCTTGCTCAATTATGACTATGTGTGGGATATGGTCTTCTACTCCAATGGAGCCATAGAAGTCAAACTGCATGCCACGGGCTATATCAGCTCAGCGTTCCTCTTTGGTGCTGCCCGAAATTATGGGAATCAGGTTGGGGAGCACACACTGGGCACCGTCCACACCCACAGTGCCCACTACAAGGTGGATCTGGATGTAGGAGGTAAGACAATGTGGAGGGGGAAAGATTTCTAGAAGAGTGGGCTCAAAATTATCTCTATTTGTCTTGTATTTATAGCAATTATGCAGGAAAAGAAGACATGAGAGTAAATATGTAGCTTTGGAGTCCAGGCTTCCTCTCTGGCTGGATATGAGAGCGTCGGATGATAGATTTTATTTAGCTCATTGGCTGGGTACATGGCTAACACCTTTCCTCCACATGACCTCGTCAGAAAGTCTTGGGAAATGGCAAAACTCAGAGATGAGGCAGGCTCTGAGCCAACAGGGTTTCCTGTGCCCTCTTCCCTCTCTTTCGTTTATATGGAACCCTTTCCAAGGAGGCAGCCATTTGTTTTTCAGTTCATCTCTCTGCATCTGGCCGGTGATGCTGGTGTTTTGGAGGATCTGTTTGCAGTCTGCCAAGTCCCTGTCACATGCAGGCCAGCCATGGGACCCCCAGGCTGGACATTTCCTTGGGAGGTGGACCCTTCTCCCTGGTTTTCCATCTCCCTCTGAACTTAAGTGTGAGGGATAGAATGGACACTGTGAAGCATTCAAGATAGTTCCTGGTAGTCACAGAGAGCCAAGGAAACATGATGTCTTGGAGTCTATCCTTTTAGTTTCCTTCTTCACATCGAGCTGATCCCCAGATATTTTTTCTGTTCTGCATCTGAAATAACTTAAACTCCTTGCAGGGCCCCACTGTCATGCCCCTATTGGTGCCAGAACTCATTCTGCTGCTTCTACTCTTCTTCCTCCCAGATCCATGGTTCACTTTGTGCCCAGAGGGACCTACCAGCCCATGCCAGCCTGCTCCCTCATACATGTTTCACTTTCCCCATCAAAATGGGATCCCATTCACAGAATTTTCTATAAGGCCTTTCCCTTCAGAATGCAGTTCCATCCTGCCTTTCAGATTCTTCCCGCTGCACTGCTTTAGCCATCCTGTTCCTGGACATACACACCATGCAAGGTCATCAGGCTTCTTTGCTTTGGCTCATGTTTTGTTCCTGCCTAGAAGGCCCTACTAGGTCATCTCTGCTGGTAACATCCTGTAAGACCAGACTGAAAAATTGCCCAGGAAGGTCCCTTTTCTTGCCTGCACCAGGGTGGTGTCCGAGGAAAAGGGTAAGGATGAAGTTTTATTCATCTGTGTGTCCCCAGGGCCAAGCCTGAGCCTCACCACTGATGAGATAAGTGAGTAAACAACAATAAAGCAATGAAATCCTAACAAAATATTTTATAGTTCAACAGCTTTGGCTAAATGATTGGGGATATTTTGGGGAGAGGGAAGTAAAGTAGGGGGCACTCTCAGTTCTGGGCTTTTCTTTGGACCCCAATCTGAAACCAGGCAGGTGATCATTCCTTTCTCCCATCCTTCCTCCTCCTTCTTCCCTCTCCCCGGCAGGACAGAAGAATTGGGTCTGGGCTGAGGACATGGCCTTTGTCCCCATGGCTGTACCCTGGAGTCCTGAGCACCAGATACAGAGGCTGCAGGTGACCCGGAAACTGCTAGAGACAGAGGAGCAGGCCACCTTCCCCCTGGGAAGTGCCACCCCTCGATACCTGTACCTGGCCAGCAACCACAGCAATAAGTGGGGTCACCCTCGGGGCTACCGCATCCAGGTGCTCAGTTTTGCTGGAGAACCACTGCCTCAGAACAGCTCCATGGAGAGAGCCGTCAGCTGGGGGAGGTGAGTGGCAGGGTGTTTGAGGGAAGCGAGGGGAGATGAGAGAGAAGGGAGCATTGGAGGGGCAATTGGAAACTCAGTTGAAATTATGCAAAATGAATAAGAGCTCAAGAAGGATTTCCTGGTTATCAAAAGGCACAACAGTGGGCACTGTAATGTCCTCCATTGCAGGATGAAAGCCTTTTCCTCTTGTATGGTGGACAGGTCATCCTGTGATATGGCAGGGGGGTGAACAGGATTCCCTGGAAAGGTGTTGGATGACTCACTGGGGTGGTGTCCGAGTCACTGAATGAATGAGATGGAGAAGCTGAGATCAACGTGCTCAGCTCCTTTCCATCATAATCAGGCAACAGGATAGAGTTGGTGACTGTGCCTCCCTAGGTACCAGCTGGCTGTGACCCAGCGGAAGGAGGAAGAGCCCAGCAGCACCAGCATCTACAATCAGAATGATCCTTGGACTCCCACCGTGGACTTCTCTGACTTCATCAATAATGAGACCATTGTTGGAGAGGTCAGCTGATGGGGAGGGCCAGTGAGAGGGTTGGGGACACAAAAATGAGCCCTAACTTCTTTTGGGGGCCCCTGAAAACCACCTGGTCCCTTCAGGGGTGGAGTTGAATCCTGTCTTCTGTGCTTTCATGGATCTGATCATTACCTCTTGAGGGAATCTTCCCAAGCTGGAAGTTCACTTGCAGATCCTGGCCCAGGCCCCAGCCTATCCTTAAGACCCTACAGCCCTCTTAAGTCTCAGCTTTGTGGACAGAGTCCTTTTCAGCAGTCAAGGAGGGCTGGAGGTCACCAAGGGCTCACCACATCTTGCATATCTAAAACCCATTCCTTTAGTGTGACCACTAAAGGATTAATTTCTAAATGTTGGCCTGACTCCCAAACCCAGATCTCCCCTCTTCTACCCTCCTTCCATCAGTTATAGTTTGGGAACTCTCTGGGAGTTAAAGGGGAAGAAGTTGATGTAGCCTGTGGCATCATTATTCCTCTCTGGGTGGAGAGACTGGTGGAGGTGTGATAGAAAGTGTCTGAGAAGAAGAGTACAGACTGGTTAGGGAGCAGGTGCTGGTTCCAATATGAAAATGAAATTGACTATACCTTGATTTCTGAACCAGTAGGAAAAGTATTAAAGACTTTAGATCCTTTTGAGGAAATGGGGGGCTGGCATGGCAAATACATACCAGGCTACTGTGGGTGGCAGGTGTGTCTTTAGCAAAGCCAGGCCTCATGATCCTCTTCCTTCTCCCCTGCTAGGACTTGGTGGCCTGGGTGACAGTTGGTTTCCTGCACATCCCACATGCGGAGGACATTCCCAACACAGTGACTGTGGGGAATGGTGTGGGCTTCTTCCTCCGACCCTACAACTTCTTTGACCAGGACCCGTCCTTTGATTCTGCGGACTCCATCTATTTCCGGGAGGACCAGGATGCTGGGGCCTGTGAGGTCAACCCCCTGGCTTGCCTCCCCAAGGCTGCTGACTGTACCCCTGACCTCCCTGCCTTCTCTCATGGGGGCTTCTCTGATATCTAGGTGATCCCTGGGATGGGAAATGTGTCCATGGCCCCAGGGCCAGGGTGTGTGGAGTGGGGGAGCAATGGGCACTGGGTTGGGCAGACTGATGTCCTCTTCTCCTTCCTAACATTCCTGAGGTTTCTTCATCTTCTTTCCCAAGGTCACCTCCTGCCACCATCTTCCCTTGCTTCCCCTCTCTACTGGGAGCATCCTGAGCCTGTGATGCTGGTGATGGGGGAAGGGGGGAGACACAGGAGAGACCCAGCTTTATTGCCACCAGATAGGCCTGGTTTCTGTCCCAGAGAGGGAGAGGAACGACAGCCAGGAGCTTGAAGTGATAGTCAAGCTTTTCACCGGAAGACTCCCTTTTTTTCTTTTTGGCTTTTCCAGATATTTTAGGGCTGCCTTCAGGTCCCCCCTCACCTCCCCGGTGCCTGCCTTGGGATATGAAGATAGGTCTCTGCAAGGAGATAGTCCCTTAGAGGCCTAGCTCAGGGTTCTTGCCAGGCCTGTGCATACATGGACAAGCTGGAAGGGGCTTCTGGGCCCACATTTTCTCTTATCTGTCTCCTCCTCTTTCCCTCTTCCTCTTGCCTACCACCTCTTCCTCCTGTTTCTACTCCTTCTTATATTCTGGGATTTCCCTCCCTGCCCTCATTTCTCAACTTCAGTCTCCTCTCCTGGCCCTAGGCCTATGGAAATCTGAAAATGCAAAGGACATCTAGTTTGGGAACACAATCCCTGTCTGTCCCCCTATGTCCGCCACATGTGGAAGTAGGAGTTGCCCCCACCCCAGTCCTGGGCAGAGTGTGTTCTCTTTGCCCATTTGTATACACCCTGCCTTGCATTCTCAGCAGAGGATGGTCATAGGGTAGCAGCTGCTCAAGTTAGCATTTGAGGTGGTTTTGTGTGTACAGAGGTAATAAGGAGTGGTCATTTTGTGCCAGGGTTGTGTGTAACCAGTGACCTCTGTCTTCTGTAGCAGCCAACAAGGGAGGTACCAAGGATGAGAAGCACAAATACACAGGAACTCTAACCATTAATTGGCCAGGGCCATTCAATCACATACGGGCATGCAAAGGAGCTGGGGCTTGGTCCCTTAGGAGTCTGGATTGGGGCGGATATACAAACAGCAAGAGTTTGGAAAGGACAGAAACATCCTTCCCTAGAGGATTGGTTAAATAAATTCTGTGGACTCCATCTTTCTCCGAGCTATAAATATAGTTACATTTCTTTGTATACTAATAGGGAACAATCTCCCAATGAAAAGTTCAGAAGTGTGTATGGTGCACTTCCCATGTGTGGTTTATAGGAGGTAGAAAAATGTAAGTGTAGATTTGCTTATAAATGCGGATTCAGAAGAAAGGGCAACACTGGTTGCCTCTGGAAAGGGAACCAGGAGGTTGGAGACAGGGGAGGGAGGGGCCTTAGCACTGTATACCCTTTCGTACATTTTTAATTCCAAACCATGTGACTATATTAGCTATTAAAATTAAATAATAAATGGACCTAATAAATAAATAATTTTAAACTGATATATCTTTTAGAACAGGTCTGGGGTAGGGGAGGGTAAAATGAGGGATGGGGCCATGGACTCCATATTCTTAAGTTTTTGAGACCAAGAGAAATGGGCATGGCCTATGGTAACTCCTTTGCCTTCTTTTGCTTGTGTATCTCTGAAGAAAAGGTTAATCCTCAGGAAATCTCTTTGTTCTTTCTCTCACTTTTGCTCCATATCACTCTTAGCAGAGGGAGCAATGAGAAGCAGTGGAGAAGGGTAACTCTGCCTGCTGGAAGCTCAGGCCAGGCCAGAAGGGGAAGTGTAGGAAATGGATTTTCGATGCTGTTCAGCTTATGACCAGAGGGAGATCTATCCAGAGAGCTCAGGCATTGGCTTCTGCTACCTTCTTTCCTGCCCCAAGCTCAAGTTCACCTCTAAGTCAGTGGAATAGTAGATGGGGAGGAGTTTCTACCTTCTATCACTCCTTTTTATAGTCAGTTTCCCAATAGTCTCTAGACCAAAGAGTGTATTTGTATGCGATTAAGAGTGTGTGTGAGTGCGTGTACATAAATGTTCACAAGTTTTTATCTGAAAATGTGACGCTGATTGGGTCTCGCTACATCTCACCATAGGGATGACACCACCTGCTCAATGGACATGTAGATCGTCAGCCTAGCTGCGGTCAGGAGGGCTGCAGGATCAGCCCTCATTCCCTCCCCCATGACACCCCCCCCACCCCCCCCCCCCCCGATCCTGGCAGGACCTGAGAACTGGGCCTGGGCTGAGGACTTGGCCTTTGTCCCCATGCAATACCCTGGAGCCCCAACCTAATCTCTTCCTTACTAGTAGATCACTGAGGCCTGCTGGAGTGTTGGCTTCAGACCTGTGGTCAAGTGAACAGTGCTGAAAGAATAGTGTCCCCAAGGCTAAGAACTTTAGAACTTGGGCCCTAAGAGGAGCTGGACAAGGAGACCCCTGGAGCTTAGCTCAGAGGGCATAACTTGGACATCCCCAGGAATGTAGACACTGTAACCCCCTATGAAGAGCACAAGATGCACTCACCTGTCTCTGCTATCCTCCTGAATCCCCTGAGAAGGGCTCCAGCTCCCAGTGCAACAGAGGATTCTGCTGTGCATTCAACAAAGATGTATAAAGTGCCCTCTAAGTGTCAGGCATCATGTGAGACATTAGGATGTATTATTGAATAAGAAAAACAATTTCTGCCCCCAAGAGCAAGAGCAAGTAAAGAGGCTATTACAGATAAGGACTATTAGATGAGAGGTGGGAGCAGGGCAACAGCAGGTTTCCTGTGGGGTCTGATGTCTAAGCTGATCTTGGCAGAGAAGTAGAAATTGGCCAGGGGAGAAAGAAGAGCACAAAGAACATTCCAGGAAATAGCATGTTCCTGGACCCTCCTCTCTTCTCTATACAGAGGTCCCCCCTGGGTGACCTCAGCGTCTGGTACTATAACTGCTAATATTTGTTGTTTCACCCAAATCTATATTTCAAGCCTACAACCTCTCTCTTGTACTCTGGATCTATAAACTTTTCATTTTCTTAGTTTATATAACGTGGCTTCCCCATGAGTACCTCAAACTCAAACTTGTTAGGTTTCCCCTTGAACTTGCTGCTCTTTGTTTTTCTGGTGAAAGGCCCCACCACGCACAGTCACCCAATGGGAAACCTTTGTGTCATGTAAGATGCTGTGTCCTCTCTCTGCTCAGCCACACCCAATCAGGCACCAAGTCCTATAAACTCTGCCCTTAAATATCTCTCAGAGTCATCCCTTCCTCTCTGAGCTCCAGGTCACGGGCCTCATCCTGGCCCTTTGCCTCTTACCTGGTCTCCTCACTTTTAGTCTGTTCCATACCCAAGCCAGAGTCATCTCCCTAGAATGCAGATCAGTACAGAGTGTAACCTGGGTGTACTAGGCAGCTGAGTTGACCACATAGGGCCTCTGGGGCAACAGCTCCACTTGGGCACTATGTTCTGGGCTAGAGGTGGACTGTGGCTCCCAGGATAAACTCCCAGAGGCCGGGGCCAAGTTTACTCAAAGAGAAGTTCTAGTGGAGGGAGTAGGATGTATAGTCCTGTCTCCTGAGTAATTCTGCAAGAGGAACACCTTTTCAACAAGTTTTTTTGGGTATTTAACATGATGATTGGAAAAACTAGGATGAAACAATCGCAGAGGAAACAATGCAATGGCTCGACACTTAGAGAAGGTGGTCAGGGTGAGGCTTTTTAATATATCAGTTTTCCCACCAGCCAAGTCAAAGGGTTCCTGGTTCCCCATCATTACCCACCTCCCCATATAAGAGCTTGGTGATATCCCACCCGAGTGAATATTTTGACCTCTGTTTGGTAACACTGTTCAGGACAAAAAAACATTAGCAATCTTAATAGTGTGATCTTAGCTGGGAGCTAAGACCAGGACTTATGAAAGATCCAAAATCACAGTTGCCTTGTGGCCAGGAGTAGGTAGGCTTTGACATTAAATTCTGCTCCCCCTAATTCTCAAAGTCACACAGCCAATTTCCAATGAACTCTTCTTAACATAGTTATAGCAGCTCTATTGTTTGTCTTGACTACAAGAAGCTCTCCAGTCAATGGGAATATTGGGTGTGAGTTTTTCTCCCCAACACTCAGGGGCGGGTATAAATGCCAAGTTTCTCTATTTTTCTATAACAGATAACCAGCTCTGTGCCTTTGCTCATCTGGTTGTTAGGAAATTCAATTACAGCTATTGGGGGTGGGGGTGGAGATCATCTTTAGGATTAGGGAAGACTCATCTGGGACTTTGAGGAATGGTTGATTAGTCTTCAGCTAACACTGGCCACTGCTACTTTCCTCCCTTTTCACTGCCCTGAGGCCAGACTTGCCAAGACAAGGATGGGAGGAGGGGCTGGACCACACATCTATTTCCTCCTAAGGCAAAGCCCCATTTTTTCCTGCTTGTTGACCAAAATGTTATTAAAACATTTTTAAAGTTAAAAATAAATACTGGCCGGTGTGGCTCAGTTGATTGGAGCGTCATCCCATACACTAAATGGTCATGGTTCAATTCCCAGTGAGGGCACGTGCCTGGGTTTCAGACTCTATCCCCACAGGGCATGCAGGAGGCAGCCGCTCAGGGATTTTTCTCATCGTTGATCTTTCCAACTCTCTCTCCTTTTCCCTTCCGCTCTGAAATCAATAAAAATGTATTCTTTTTAAGAAATAAAGAACAAAGGAGAGGAAAACCTACCAAATGTCCATATCCAAATAGAACTGGCTGTATACATATTTCTGGATAATCTGACCTTTCTGAGACTGGTTGCCCTACTTTAAATGTCTGGGTTCTGAGATGTTTCATGTTTTCCTCAGATCACTAACACTTAAAACATAAACCACACAAGGCTTCCTGACCTTAGCTCTTCTGCCTGCCCTCCATTCCCATCCCCACTTCACAACAAACACGCTGACCTTTCGGCCATTCCCTGCCCATGCTGAGGCTGTCTCAAGTGTCTGTACCTTCGCACCTTCTGTTCCCTTTGGCTGGAATGTCCTTCCCATTCTCTGCCAGGAGAGTGCATCTTGCCTGCAAGCTCAGTCTAGTATCATTCCTGGAAAAAGTCCTCCCGGGCATGTCCAGCTTGGAAAGGATTCTTCCCCAGGCTGAGGAGGGAAGCATGTTCCTTTTCTTGAACCTCCAGTCTCTCCTAGTTCCTCTGGGGATCTGGCTGCCCAGATCATGTTGCCTTACGGCACCTCACCTGGAAGACAATGGAGGTGGCTTTCCTCTCTGAGTCTGCAACATTTTGGAGGAAGGTTTCTGGAGTAGAGGGTTATGGGCTGCTAGGTTAATTCCACAGCCAGTTTTCCAGGCCCCTTGACCTCTAACCAGCCCATCTGTCCTGCTCAAGATGTGTGCTGAAGGGGGAGGGGGTGTCTCTGTTACACTCTGCAGCCCCTGAACCCCCTCCAACTTCTCACTGGCTCCACATCCTGCATGTTCCAGGCACTTAGGGTGCTCCAGAGCCTCCACAGTATTGACCTGCCTCACTCAGCCTTTCTGCCTTCAACCCCTCCCAGATGCTTTGTATTCTCAAGCATCCCTGGGGCTGCAGTGGGGTTCTAGTTGTTCGTGGTGGTGGGGAGAGAGTGAGGAGGAAGAGTCTAGAGGGTACCATGAACTAATGGAAGGAGTGAGGGAACCTGGCTGGAGAGGTGTGGGCAGAATGAGTTCACTTATAGCCTTGTAGCCTGGAGAAAGATTCCATCCAGAGGTGGAGGAAGAGCCTAAGAACAGTCCCTTTCTGCCCATGTCACTTTCTCTTTCCTCCCTCCAGCTGTGTTATCTCCCAAACCAACCCTTCCCCCACTTTGTTCCCCAACCCTGACCCTGAGTATTTGATTTGGAACCGGGGACAGAGGCTCATGTGGGCCACATAAGTCCAGGTTCCTACCACAGCCCCACCTCCCAAGCCTGGCCTAACCCCTGGCTCCCTCCAGCTTCAGCTCCACCCCGACCCAACCCTCTGCCCTTGGCTGATTTCTCTTTAACGTACCCATCAAGCCTCTTGTCCAGCAGCACCAGCCAGAGACCAGGAACTTCCAGAGACTAAAAAAGGTGCTGATCTTGTACTCAGGTCTTGTTTATCTTTCTGTTTCCCATTATTCATTCCAATTCAAGAACCTGAAGATAGCCCAGGAGCTTTAAGATATGGCTTTCTTCCTTATTTTGCCCCTTTGTAGTGTTTTGGTGATAGGCATGGGTGAAGGTGGAGCTGGGAGTGAGGAAGGATTTGAGAGGAGATGTAAACCTGGACAGCCTCCCCACTGCCCCTCCATATCTCCCAGTGCCCAGCACTGGGCACACCCTGGCCAGAGCCAGCTGTTTGCAGACCTGAGCCAAGAGGAGCTGACGGCTGTGATGAGCTTTCTGACCCAGCAGCTGGGGCCAGGCCTGGTGGATGCAGCCCAGGCCCTCCCATCAGACAACTGCATCTTCTCTGTGGAGCTGCAACTGCCCCCCAAGGCTGCAGCCCTGGCACATCTGGACAGGGGGAGTCCCCCGCCCGCCAGGGAGGCACTGGCCATCGTCTTCTTTGGAGGACAACCTCAACCCAACGTGAGTGAGCTGGTGGTGGGACCACTGCCCCACCCCTCCTACATGCGAGATGTGACTGTAGAGCGTCATGGGGGTCCCCTGCCCTATCACCGACGCCCCGTGCTCCTTCGAGAGTACCTGGACATAGACCAGATGATCTTTGACAGAGAGCTGCCCCAGGCTGCTGGTCTTCTCCACCACTGCTGCTTCTACAAGCGCCAAGGAAGGAACCTAGTTACGATGAACACGGCTCCCCGGGGTTTGCAATCAGGAGACCGGGCCACCTGGTTTGGCCTCTACTATAACATCTCAGGGGCTGGGATTTACCTGCACCCCGTGGGGTTGGAGCTGCTGGTAGACCACAAGGCTCTGGACCCTGCCCGCTGGACCATCCAGAAGGTGTTCTTTCAAGGCCGCTACTATAGGAGTCTGGCTCAGCTGGAGGACCAGTTTGAGGCTGGCCTGGTGAATGTGGTGCTGATCCCAAACAATGGCACAGGTGGGTCCTGGTCCCTGAAGTCCCAGGTGCCCCCGGGTCCTGCTCCCCCTCTGCAATTCCATGCCGAGGGTCCCCGCTTCAGTGTCCAGGGGAGTCGAGTGGCCTCCTCATTGTGGACTTTCTCTTTTGGGCTTGGAGCATTCAGTGGCCCGAGGATCTTTGACATCCGCTTCCAAGGGGAGAGAGTGGCCTATGAAGTCAGCGTCCAGGAGGCCTTGACTGTCTATGGTGGCAATTCACCTTCTGCTCTTCGAAGCCGGTACACAGATGGTGGCTTTGGCTTGGGCCACTTCTCTTCACCTCTGACCCGTGGGGTTGACTGTCCCTACCTGGCCACCTATGTGGACTGGCACTTCCTTTTGGAGTCCCAAGCTCCCAAGACAATAAGAGATGCCTTTTGTGTGTTTGAACAGAACCAAGGTCTCCCCCTGAGGCGACACCACTCAGATATCCACTCCCATTATTTTGGGGGCCTTGCAGAGACAGTGCTGGTCGTCAGATCTGTGTCTACGATGCTCAACTATGACTATGTGTGGGATATGGTCTTCCACCCCAATGGGGCCATAGAAGTCAAATTGCATGCCACGGGCTACATCAGCTCAACGTTCCTCTTTGGTGCTGCCAGGAATTATGGGAACCAGGTTGGGGAGCACACACTGGGCACTGCCCACACCCACAGTGCCCACTTCAAGGTAGATCTGGATGTAGGAGGTAAGATATCCCAGAGGGGGGAGGCATTCCAGAAGCGGGGGCTGAAGTCTACATGCCTTGCTTTAAAATTTGTCATCGAAACTTTAAAAATGTAAAAGTGTATGAAGTAAATGTGCAAAACATCAGATTCCTAAGAGATTTCTACCCTTAGCAGATCAGTCTCAGATCATTTAATTTGATTCCTAATATGGAACCTAGTTACATCCTAACAAATCATTCAAAACTCCAAAATTCAGGGAACTGACTGCTTTTGGTCCTAATCTTAATTCCTTGCCAAATCTCAAACTATGGGAATCAGCTCCAAGCTCCAGCAGCATTGGGCCCACGTGCCTGCTGTCGTGAAGTGAAGCCATTCCATGTTGGTTTCCTCCATGTGCTGATATGTAGGCACTAGAGTCAGATGAAGAGTTGGGTCTCAAGCACTGACACAATACTAACAGTGTCCCTTCAGTGAAAGCCAGGGCACGTTATTTAAGTTCTCTAAGCCTCAGTTGTCCCATCTGTAAAATGGGGACAATTGTAGTTCCTCCTTCGGGAGGCTGTTATACAAGTAAATCACCAGTACATGTAAAGCATTCAGCATGATGTCTATGCATAGCACCTTGAGGTGCAGTAAATGTGAGCTACAGCTGTTATTGTTTACATGATATGGTTGATCTGGTGATGCCAGGGGGCTTCAGACTTGAGGCCAAATGCCTTCCTTAAGTAGATCTGGTAGATCTGGTGATGCCAGGGGGCTTCAGACTTGAGGCCAAATGCCTTCCTCAAGTCAGAAAGATCTGACCCTGCACATTGCCTGCTAGGCTGTTTCTACCTCACGTAAACCACCATTCCTTCTCAGAGGAAGGTCAGGGGAGGCCCAGTCACAGGGCACCTGGGATTGTGACCAGAGGTGACACCAGGGAGAAAGATCTTTTCAAAATCTCTGAGTCAGGAATATCTTGGGGAGAAAAGGAAGAGAAGCAGAGGACATACTCAGTTCTGGGCTTCTCTTTGGCTCCCAATCTGAAGCCAGGAGGGTGATCATTTCTTTCTCCCATTCCTCCTCCTTCCCTCTCCCCGGCAGGACAGAAGAATTGGGTCTGGGCTGAGGACATGGCCTTTGTCCCCATGGCTGTACCCTGGAGTCCTGAGCACCAGATGCAGAGGCTGCAGGTGACCCGGAAGCTGCTAGAGACAGAGGAGCAGGCCACCTTCCCCCTGGGAAGTGCCACCCCTCGATACCTGTACCTAGCCAGCAACCACAGCAACAAGTGGGGTCACCCTCGGGGCTACCGCATCCAGGTACTCAGTTTTGCTGGAGAGCCACTGCCTCAGAACAGCTCTATGGAGAGAGCCTTCAGCTGGGGGAGGTGAGTGGCAGGGTGTCCGAGAGGCTGGGGGTGATGGACTATAAGAAGGGTCCCCTGTTGCTGGGAACCCAGGTTCTCCCACCTCCTAGGGGTGTACATGCACACTCATACACACACACACACACAAGCTTGTGGCCACAATCATGATCCTAGTGCCCTGGCTGGTTGTTCAGTGGTTAGAGCTTAAGCCCCACACACTGAAGGGTCTCGGGTTTTATTCCAGATCAAGGGCATGTAGCTGGGTTGCAGGTTTGATCCCCAACACTGGTAGGGGCACATGTCAGAGGCAACCAATGCATATGTCTCTCTCACATGGATGTTTCTCTCTTCTTCCCTTCCTCCCTTCCACTCTCTCTCTAAAACAAACAAACAAATAAATAAATAAATATTAAAAAACTAATGGGAAAAATATTCTCAGGTGAGGGTTAACCAAAAAAAGTAATAATGGGAATAAATAAATTGAGGCCTACTGACTGGATGGGAGAATGGAGAGATACATGTGGAATCAAATACAGTAAAATATTATAGGTAGAATCTGGGTTGTGGGTCTATGTATGTTCACTATATTATTCTTTGTCTTTAAATGTTAGCAATAAGGGTTGGAGGAAAAACCAGAGTAAGAGAAACACAGATCTCAGGGAGTATTCCCTAAAACCCAGGCATTTGAGATACAGAAATTGACCTAAAATGGGACTCAGGCCATGTCCATGCATCCAGGGCCCAGGCTCTCATCTAGAATCTAAAAGGATGCGTGAATGACATTAGGACGTGAAGTCTGAACAATGGCCAATTGATGTTTGAGGGACACGTTACTGAACAAACATGGGAACTCTGAGAGAGAGGCAGAGCGGGAGAATGGGAAGTGAAGAGAGACCTTTGTGCTTATTTTTCCTTCCTGTTCCCTCGTCAGTGTGGCTTCAAACAGTAGGACAGTTTGATGGCCTTGTGGGTCTAATCCAAACCTCCTGTAGGTACCAGCTGGCCGTGACCCAGCGGAAGGAGGAGGAGCCCAGCAGCACCAGCATCTACAATTTGAATGACCCGTGGACCCCCACCGTGGACTTCACTGACTTCATCAACAATGAAACTATTGCGGGGCAGGTTAGTCTGGGGGAGGCGGCAGGAGCAAAGGATGAGCTACTTCACTCTCCCAGGCCAGGGCCCTCCAGGGTCTTTAGAACCCACTAAGAAATGAAGCTTCACGCTTTCACCTTGCTCCTGGGCTAATGAACTGAATCCTTACATACCAGGCTACTGTGGGCGGCAGGTGTGTCTTTAGCAAAGCCAGGCCTCATGATCCTCTTCCTTCTCCCCTGCTAGGACTTGGTGGCCTGGGTGACAGCTGGTTTCCTGCACATCCCACATGCGGAGGACATTCCCAACACGGTGACTGTGGGGAATGGTGTGGGCTTCTTCCTCCGACCCTACAACTTCTTTGACCAGGACCCGTCCTTTGATTCTGCGGACTCCATCTATTTCCGGGAGGACCAGGATGCTGGGGCCTGTGAGGTCAACCCCCTGGCTTGCCTCCCCAAGGCTGCTGACTGTGCCCCTGACCTCCCTGCCTTCTCTCATGGGGGCTTCTCTCACAATTAGGTGGTTCCTGGGTTGAGGAGTGTCCAGGGCCCCAGGGCTAGGGGGTATGAAGAAGGGGAGCAGTTGGCACTCGGTTAGGAAGCTGGATCTCAGACTAAGATTCTCTCCTCCCCTGCCCCCAAGATTCTCTCTCCCATCTCCCTTCTTTTCATCCCCTTCATTATTGGAAGCATCCTGAACATCTGATGCCTGACACAGCAGGGACTCAACTTTGTTGATCCTAGACCTGCTGGGTTTCTGTCCCAGAGGGCAGAGGAATGAATGGCCAGCTGGAGCTGGAGTGGTGGCCTAGTGTCTTCCCAGAAGACTTTTGTTTGTTTCTAACAGTTTTCTAATTTTCTTTTTTACAATTAGATATCATTCACATACCATAAAACTCATCCTTTTAATATGTCTAATTAGTGGCTTTTAGTATATTCATAAAGTTATGCAATCATCACTACTAATTCCAGAACATTTTCATCACCCCAGAAAGAAATCCCATACCTGTTAGCAGTCACTTCCTTTTTCCTTTCAACCCTTCCCAGCTCTTGGCAACCACCAAGCTTTCTGTCACTATAGACTATATTCTGGTCATTACATATAAATAGATCTACACAACATGCAGTCTTTTGTGATTGGCTTCTTTCAGCAGCATGTTTTTGAGTTGCATCCACTTTGTAGCGTGAAACAATACTTCATTACTTGCCAAACTGGTTTGGCTCAGTGGATAGAGCATTGGCCTGTAGACTGAAAGGTCCCAGGTTCGATTCTGGTCAAGGCCATGTACCTTGGTTGTGGGCACATACCCGGAGGGAGCTGTGCAGGAGGCAGCTGATTGATATTTCTAACTCTATCCCTCTTCTTTCCTCTCTGTAAAAAATCAATAAAATATATACTTTTTAAAAGACTTCATTCCTTGAGGGCCAAATACTATTCCATTGTATGAATGATACCACATTTTTGTTTGTTCATTCATTATTTCAAGGACATGTGGATTGATTCCATGTTTGTGTTATTCTGGATAATGCTGTTGTGAACATTTGTGTACAGACATATGTGGGCATATGTCTCACGTCTCTTGGCACCAACCTGGCAGTGGAATTGCTAGGTCATATGTTTAACCTTTTGAGGAGGCTGCCAGACTGCTTTCCAACGTGATTGTACCTTTTTCCTCTCTCTCTTTTTTCTTTTTTATGGCAGTAAAAAATAATAGCATAAAATTTACCATCGGGCCGTTTTTAAATACACAGGCCGGTGGCAGGCAGTAAGTACATTCACATGCTTTGTTGGGCCTGCTCAGCTCCTCCTCAGCCCTGGGTCTTGACTCTGAAGGTGAGGCCTCTAGAGACCTCAGGGTAGGGTCCCTACCTGGCCTGTGTCCCAGCTGTTGGGAAGGTGCTTCTCTGTTTTCATTCCCTGTCATCCTAGCACATTCCTTCTCTGCTCTTTCTTCCTCCTCTTCCTCTTGCTACTTCAGCTTCTACTCCCCGGCCTTCCCCCTAAGGTCCTGGGGGTCCCTGCTGCTTTGGGTCCTGCAATTCTCCCCCACCCCCCAATTCTGGTCTCCTCCTCTGTCCTTGGGCTGGGGAAGCCAGGACAGCAGGGGGCTATCTTGGGGGAGAGAAGGGCAATCCCTGATTGTCTTCTTGTGGGAGACATTAGTATATGAACAGCTTTCTTTTTTATTCTTGTTGTTAATCCTAAAAGTAAAAAAAAAAAAAAAAAAAGTGAGCTGGAAAGGAACTGAGTTCTGGCAAAGGGACTTACATTCAAAGACTGAACACTGTGGAAGCTACATTCTTGATTCAAGAATAATCGCAGGATATGGTGACGAGAGCCAGCTGGGAAAGGGTTAAGGCAGCTACTTTGCTGTTGCTGGCTCTTTCCGGCTTGCTTTTCGGGTCAGTGACTTAGTTTCTCCTTACCTTCTCAGCCCAAATAAATATCGTTTTGTCTTTCTTGTGTTTTTTTATTTAAAGAAATCGGGATCATGACAGATGCAAATGTTTTCATCTTGCCCCCAAAACAAACGCTGTGGAGGAGCCAATGATGCTTCTCTTGGCTACTCCATCTGTTTCTCCAGGTGCAGGAACGGAGCGGGGACCTGTGGCCCCAGGCTGTGTGGGGGACTTTGCTGCTGCGGCTCACCTGCTGACCCAGGAGTGTGCCATGGGGCTCCCCAGGGGGCCAGAGGGCAAAGCCTGAGCCACCCCCAGGGAGTGTGTGCACAGAGAACCTTATTGGAGGGCTCTACTTAGAACATAACCTTCCAGCCACAAGAAAGAAGCAACCAGACCTTAAGGAATGCAGCCCAGAGAAATCCAAAGGGTTCGAACAGCAAAGTTCTAGGAGGAACTGGGAAGTGAGAGAGAACCTCGGGAATGCAGGCCCTTCAGGGACCCTTAGACCTACAGATCCCACTGAAGGGGCCTCGAACACACACAGTCTCACAACCACACAATATCAGTGTGTGCTCCCTCTCTTGGCCTCTTAGTGGTGCTGGCCTCATGTCCCCACTCCAACACTTGGCCTGTGGCTGATGGGTGACTATGTTTTCTCCACTCAGGCTCCGGGGGGGGGGGTAGGAGGGGGTCTGCCCCTTCTGTAGCATTCCTCCTCACTGCATCTGTATCCTGTAAGGGCAATAGATCATAGTATCTCAGAAGGGCTTGGGTCTCAGACTCCCACTGCATGTTTCTCACCTCCTGGACCTATGTCTGTGGGCTAGAATATGATGGGGGCTCCCCTTTTCTTAAGGACCCTCTAGAAACCTGATGTTTCTGTCTCTCCCATTGAAAGGGAGACAGTATGGTGGAGACTCTGCTGGACTAGCCAATTTTCATCTGTTGCTTCATTTATTCCTCACAACAACCTTGAGAAACAGAAACTATTTTTCCCACTTTACAGACAAGGAAACTGAGATCCGCAGGAATTAGGTAACATGCCCCAAGTCACCTGTCTGGGATTAACTCCAGGTCTTTGTGGAATTATACCCCACTGCCTTCCCCTGTACTACTGCTCTTCTTCCCTGACTAGCAGGCCTGGTTAAAGAATTAACAATGTAATGCTTGAGAAGCACTTGGCACCTGGTCCGAGGTAAGTGACGTTCTATGAGCAAAATCAACACTCAGTGACCCAGAGCAAAAGTATGCACTATTGCCTTAAAGCAAAAGCTCTCAGCCTGGACTGTACCTGAAATCATGGGGGAGCTTGTAAAACTCCACATACCCAGGCTGCACCGCAGGCTAATGAAATCCATCTCTGGGGGTGAGGCAGAACGTAAATATATGCACCAAGCAGCATAAGTTTTCCCTGTGTGATTCTAACATCTAGCTATGGTTGAGAAAATCCTGGGACAGCAGTTTAGTTCCAAACTGGCCAGAGGAGCCTGAAACAGAGCGTATAAGACACATAACGAATGTGTCTGTCAGAAGGCACAGAAAAGGAGCATTACAGAGCCTGCCGTGGCAGTGCCCATCTGACCACGTCTGGAGCGGAAGGCCTGGCCCAAGGCCAGTACAGACCAGCCCGGAGGACATTAGCCATGCAGATGGAGGCACTGGGCCCTATCAAACTTACCTCATGACCAACTGCTGATTCTGATTCACAACTCAGCTTCCCACCGCACCTGGGTCATGGGAAGAAACGGACAAAACAGTTATGTCTCTTGTGTAAATGAACTAGTGGTATTCTGATAATAATTGGTTTTGCTTGACAATTACTATAGAATGGGGATTGGCCTTTATTGTTACTTTGGTAAGTTTAGATCTTCCCTGAAAGACACTCTCCCTTGGGGAGTTGATGAATCTGGTTTCTCACTTAGGCCCCTCCTTTGGACTGTGGTTAATGCACCAAGAAACCATCGTGTGGTATCCTAGAGACAGCCGGACTCTCCTGATACACTCCACACCAACCTCTCCACGGACTTCACATCTAACCTTCTGAGCAGACTCATAATAAGCAAATTCCCACCTTCATTCCACCCCCCACTCCCCCCCAGTTTTTCCTTGGCCAACTGGAATTGTAAATCTTCTGAGCTCCCCACTCTCTGGGGCACATTGGGTTGTTCACACTGGGTTTGCACATCCTGCCATCTTGATGCCCTGAACTCCAGACTGTATTGACCCTGTGTCCTTCTCCAAACAGGCTGTCTCCATCCACACATGCCTTTGCACATTCACTTCTTTCTTCCTTATTTCCTCTGGTTCCTTCCTCTTTCCCTTTCCTCCCTCTTCATCTGGCGATGCCTCTAAAACCCAACTCAAAGATCACCCACCCACCTTTTTCTGCTCATTGCTTTGTTCTTCCTTAGTACTTCCGTGTATGTGCTGCCTTAGCACTTAAAACAAAACTCTACAATGGAGGTTCACACACCACACTCAAGTACATTGCCACCTCCCCATCATGTCGCCCACAGGCCTCCCGTGCCCACCCTGATCTCCATTCAGCAGCAGATAGAAAGATGGCTCTTGGTGGAGAACAAAGATTTCACTGAGTACATGAGAGAACTAGGTGTGGGAATGGGCACCATGGCCAAGCCAGACTGTCATCACTTCTGATAGCCAAAACCTCACGGTAAAAACTGAGAGCACATTGAAGGTGACACACTTCTCATGCAACCTGAGAGAAAAGTTTGAAGAAACTACAAGCTGATGACAGAAAAACTCAGGCCACCTGCAACTTTGTAAACTTTGGAACATATCCTTCCAGCCACAAGAAGGAAGCAATGGGATGGGAATGGGACAGGAAGGAAAGCACAGAACGACAAGATTGGAAGGCAGAAGTTAGTGGTGGAATGTGTCATGAACAATGTCAGCTGTACTTGGATCTGTGAAAAAGTGGAGTAAAAATTCCAACATCCTTCCGGACAGGAATTAGTCCTGAGGATAAACAAGCTCAATTCAAGCATGCCTCCTTCCCTCTTGTCCCTCCCACCCCCATTTCTGTGTTCAGTTTTCTATCACAATAATTTTATATGCAACTACTTCTGAGTATTGGTTTAGTTAGGATTGACCCCTTGGTTAGTAAATAAATGTGTTTATGCTTTTAAAAAAGGTCTAAGAAAGTCCAAAGATCCCGAGTGAAAAAATCACCCTGGCTGCACAGGTTAAGCCAGGACATGGGGTCAAATGTCAACACTGACGCGCTGAGTCCAAGCAATTTCTCTCCAAATAAAACCTGCATTGCTGGAACCCAGCAAAGGTTGTGAGAAGGAGAACATGGGACAGACAGAGGGCAGTCTGTAAATCAGTTCCCCACGCTTGGCTTTCCCTGAAACAGGCAATCGGGGCCCAGAGCCTGGGACAGACTCAAGAGGACATAGTGTGGGAGGGTTAGAAATGCTATAGAATTTGGCATGTATGTTTTTCTCATTCTACAATGTGGTATAATAATTTCTAGAGCCAGATTCTGGGGTTTGAACCTGACAAGTGTGACCTTGGGCAACTTAGCTAACTCCTCTGGACCTCACTTTCATTACCTGTAAAATGGGGGCAGTATAAAATCTACAACAGGATTTTTATGGGGATTAATCTGTATAATTTTACAAGTCTAGTTCTTAGAGTATAGTAAGTGATCAGTGAATGCTAGCTATTATTTAATATTTTATTAACAGCATCTACTGGGTGTTTCAGTTACTGCGTAATAACCCCCTGCCCCTTTGAAAACCAGTGGCTTAAAACATCAAACCATTTTATTTGCTCATTATTCTGTAAGTTAGCCCTCTGAGCTGGGGCTCAGTTGGGCGGTTCTTCCACTGGAGTCAGCTGGAATCACTCTCTTGACTGCAAGTATCTGGCAGAGAGACTAGGGCTAGATGGTCTGTGATGGACTCTCACACGTCTGGCAGCTGGGGCTGGCTGGCAGACAGGTTACGTGTTACAGCCACGTGTGTCCAACAGGTCAGCCTGTTTGTGGTCCTGGATTCCAATGGTAGCCCGAAGAGGACAAGCCCTAATGAGTGAATGCTTTTCTTTCTTTTCTTTCTTTTCTTTTGAATATATATATATTTTTTTTTTTACACAGAGGAAGGGAGAGGGATAGAGAGTTAGAAACATCAATGAGAGAGAAACATTGATCAGCTCCTACTGGGAATGTGCCAGAAACCAAGGTACATGCCCTTGACCGGAATCGAACCTAGGACCTTTCAGTATGCCAATGCTCTACCCACTGAGCCAAACCTGGTAGGGCAGTGAATGCTTTTCAAGCCTCTGTTTGTATCACATCTACCAATGTCCCAAATTCAAAGGATGGAGATATAAATTTTCTCCTTGGCATCCAGGTGGGGTCTAACATCACACTGACTATGAGAGGATGAAGAGGAGAAGAGGAAGTAGATTTTGCTAGAGCAACATTGAGCACAGAGAGGGCAAGTGTTTCAAGGCAGTTACCTGCCAAATGTTGTAGTGACCAAAAGGTTAAGGAAAAAGAGGGATGAGAAAAGGCCAACCAGCAGATTTGACAGTGAGAAGGTCACAGTGACTAACCAGGAGAGCAGAGGAGGCTGACATTGCACAAGGTTGAAGAGAGCAACAAGCATCCTACTCTCTGGAATTCAAGGTTGGAGAGATCCCCTGGAATTACGTGATTCTGGGCTGCCCTCCTTCCACTTCAAACCTACTAAAGTGAAGAAAATCTTTTAAGTCTTAAAAATAAAGCAAACCCTGACTTTCCTTTCTCTCCTCTTCTTCGTCCTTTCTCTCCCGCTGGCTGGCTGGAGATCAGGCACTGTCAGGACTTCCATCCAGGGAGACAAGCGTTGGCGGACAGACTGCTGTTTACTTCCTAGCAGGGCCCATCTGTGTTTTCATAGCTCAGAATAGTTCCTTGGCCCTCTCATGGCCTGGGAGGGTGGGGGAGGGGCCAGGGAAACCTCACTGTTGGTTTTCATGACAATTCTGGCTGCCCCTCATTTGGGAACTCTCAGAAGGGGTAAGTTGTGGGTTAAGAGGGTCCAAGACTACTGATTTCCTAATTATGTCCCCCAACTGGGCTCCAGAAGAGGGAAGGACAATAACTGACTGTACAACATGGGCATTTTGGTTGGGATGAAAGTTCCACAGTTATTAAAGAAAGAGTTGATTAAAGGACTACAGGCAGGGAGGAGCTGGGAGAGAAACAGAGCGGGGGGGGGGGGGGTGTGCAGAGAGAAGGTGGCAGGGATGACCCCTCCCCAATCTAGGTCTCAGCTGAATGTCAGGATCTACATAGGAAGCTGACTTCTGATGGAGAATTTCAGGGATGGGGAAGGGGCAGTGGGGCACTCTGGATGACTCAAGGGATGCACCTCAGGTCTCAGCTGGGTTCTGGCAGCACCAGTGTTTGGACGGTGCCCAGATGTGGAGGAAGAACTGACTTCACGGAATACTCTTTTGAACTCTTTAAAACCACGTGAATAGCCGAGACCGGTTTGGCTCAGTGGATAGAGCTTTGGCCTGTGGACTGCGGGGTCCCGGGTTCGATTCTGGTCAAGGGCATGTACCTTGGCTGCAGGCATATCCCCAGTAAGGGGTGTGCAAGAGGCAGCTGATCGATGTTTCTCTCTCATTGATGTTTCTGACTTTCTAACCCTCTCCCTTCCTCTCTGTAAAAAATCAATAAAATATATATTAAAAAATAAAATAAAACCATGTGAATATATTCCTTTAAAAAATATTTTAAGTTTAAAAATATGAGCCCTGGCTAGTTTTGCTCAGTGGATAGAGCATCAGCCTGCAGACTGAAGGCCCCAAGTTTGATTCCAGTCAAGAGCACATGCCTGGGTTGAGGGCTTGATCCCCAGTAGGAGTCATGCAGAAGGCAGCCAATCAATTATTTTCTCTCATCATTGATGTTTCTATCTCTCTCTCCCTCTCCTTTCCTCTCTGAAATCAATAAAAAAATATATTTTAAATTTTTTAAATATTAACACATCTTTCCTTCCGACGATAGTGAATCATTTACTTCTATTAGATCACTAAAAGTTAAGCACCACCTCTTTGGAGCTACTTTCAAGGGAGCCCCAGAGTCAGAAAATGATAGAAGTGAAAGGAGGGTGAGAGTGACCAAGTCTCAGTCTACAGGTGACAAAAGTGAAATCTAGAGAACTAGTGACTTGGCCAAGATCACACAACTCTTTTTTTTTTTTAATCTTCACTGGAGGATATCTTTTTCCATTGATTTTTAGAGAGAGTAGAGGGAGCAGGAAAGAGAAACATGGATGTGAGAGAGACATATTGATTGGTTGCCTCCCTCATGTGGCACGTGGCCCCACGAGATTGAACTTGCAACCCAGGTACATGCCCTTGACTGGGAATCCTACCTGCCCAACTCTCTAACCACTGAGCAACATCAGCCAAGATGATCACACTCTTTATCTTCCTATTTATTATTTTTCTTTTTACCTTAGAAGTCCTAATGATGGCAGTAGGAGAGATGTCTCAAAGGCTGCCTGCAGAAAGCTTGAGGATGTCTTCTGGGGAATCTTCTAAGGAAAAACACATGCAGGTTTTACACCCCCTCACTCATCCCCGTCTCCACTTCGTTCCACACCCAACCAGGCTGAGCTATGACTGAGCGACTGATGACATATTCCCTCCACTTTTTCTTTAGTTAGACCCAATCCTTTCAAAATATCTGTGAGGTGAAGCCAGGAGGCACAGTGGAATTGGGCTAGATTCTTAGCTTACTTACACTTCCCCCCTCTCCTCAGACGCCTCCTCTTTGCCTCTGAGGTACCAACCAGGAAGAAGGAGGGAACTGAGCTTTTCCCAGATAGTCCCAACCATCACATTAGAGGCTTCCTTTCCTTGACTCTGCCTCTCCTGTGCATCAACAAAGTTTAACTCCTGGCAGGAAGGATCAAACTTAATGCAAGGTTTCCCGACTGCTAGGGTGGTTTGGCACTGCCAAAGGGTTGATTGCCAGTTGGAGAAGTGTCACCATCTGGTCATGAGGGAACTGGTTGGCTGTATTTGGGGGTAACAACAGCTTCTTTGGGTGGGGCTGGCGTTGAAGATGACAGAGGAGAGGAAGAAGATGGTCAGTCTGTGCTTCCTATAAAGACTCCAATGACTCATTTAATGTTGGTAGAAAGCAGACGCTAGGGTGGCAGGAGGAAGGTAGTGAGCGGGGAGTTCTTCACTGTTTACAATGAAGCAAATGTCCTCTGGTGTTTTTCTGTGAACAAAATGTGCAGCGCGTCTTGAGTCAGACAGCATGCTCCCACCACGTGGTCAGTGAGTGCACAGTTCAAGGTTCTGAAGCTGAACTTTCTCACCACGACAGAGATAAGTCAGCCATTTTCACAGGCCAACAATGATTAATCCGCCTCTCCCTTCATCTGCTTTCCCCGACATGGTTTTGTAAAAAATGAACAGGGTCACTCACTAAAAAGGTGACCGCAGTTGATCCAGCTGGTTTCCACTCTCTACCCCTGAACACCTCCCCCATCAATCAAGTGATAGGAGGAGAGGAGCACAAAAATAGGTAAATAAATAACATTTTAAAACTGTACATTTGGGAGCTTGAGCTGTAATCCTTTAAGGAAATCTCTCTCCCCCCCCCCCCCCCAACCCTCCCACTGCTCAGACAAAGCCTTGGCTTGAAGCTGGGTTTTCTATCCTTAATCCAATGTGTAGACAAGACCCATTCTAGTGATCACAGCTGAGCAACAAGGCAGCTCCTCACTTCATAGGACCCAGAGCCCCGCCAGAGTAGAGGATTTGACTGCAGGGAAAGTCAGAATGTCTGACTGGTAATAAAAACATTTTCTGGATGAAGTGTGTGGCAAATTATGACTCCTTCCCCTCTTTGCTTGCCTGTTAGCAAATAAACCAGCCTGAGTGAATGAGTCAACCTTGCTCTAGGAGGAGCTGGTGCCAGGACACGGGGACCAGATGCACTAATTTAGCAGCAGACCAGACTGTTCTTTCTGGCACTTTTCTTCCCAAACCAAGTTCCCCGAGCCTCTGGTTTTCCGTGTGTGGAGAAAGTGCCTGAGGAGTGCCCAACTGGTGTTCCTGGTTAGGAGCCCATAGACTTTCCACCCTCATCGCTTACCAGACGGCTGGTCGTTTTCCCAGAGGCCATCAATAAGTCTTGAGTCACCCTGGTTGGTTCGGCTCAGTGGATAGAGCGTGGGTCTTCAGACTAAAGGGTCCCAGGTTTTATTCTGGCCAAAGGTACATGCCTAGGTTGTGGGCTCATTTCCCAGTAGGACATGCAGAAAGCAGCTGATCAATAATTCTCTCTCATCATTGATGTTTCTATCTCTTTCTTTCTCTTTAAAATCATTAAAATATATATTTTAAAAAGTCTTGAGTCACCTCTGCCTTAGACAAAATAATAGGGAGCTCACCGATATTTGTACATATGAGTTCAGTTTCAATCTAAGGATCCCCCAATTGACACAGTGAGTTGTATAAACATCTAACTTCCCTGCCCCACTAGGATGTCCAAGTCCCAGAAGACAACCAAGATTTAATTTGCAATCTCTTTTTTGTTTGTTTGTTTTTGTTAACCCTCACCTGAGCATATTTATCCATTGATTTTTTCAGAGAGAGTGGAAGGAAGAGGAAAGAGAGAGATACATTGATTGGTTGCCTCCACAAGGGCCCTGACCATGGCTGGGGATTGAGCCTGCCACCGAGGTACATGCATGGCCTTGACCGAAATCGAACCCGAGACCCTTCAGCCTGTGGTCTATCCACTAAGCCAAACCAGCTAGGACTCACTTGCAATTTCTTATAGAGGCAAGCATGGGGCTTTGCTCAGGAAATGTTGATTGAATTAAACTGGAGAACTTCTTGAAAAGGAAGATGACTGGAGTTAGAAGGAGATGATAGAATCCCCTCTCTGGAGAGAGTTCTTTAAATGAGTAAATTCTCATTGAAACCTCCACAACTCAAATACTTCATCCCCATTATTCACCTCGAAATATCCACAAGTCCCGTGAGCATTTGAGGACTCTGCCATTTCTCTCTGCAGTCAGCTTCCTAGCAGGTTGCGTCTTTGGGGGCCTCGCCTCTTCTTGTACATGGTAAACATTTGCTGGAGGCAGCAGGAAGGGGCTGGAAGGTAGAAGGATAGACTAGCAAAGAGTCTCATGATGATATACAATGGCTCTGACCAAGAGGTACTCCTCCTACCAGGCAGGCTGCCTGCCAGAGGGACTCCTCCTCTACCCTGTGAGCAGATATCAGCTTCATCCCACTCCTTATCACCACGCGCATTCTCCCTGAGTTTCCTCCAGAAGATAGGGTCCTCCACTGGCCTCCCCATGTGCTGAGAGAACTCTGCCCGGCTCAGAGATCCTCGCTGCCTGCAGCCCTGTGGAGAACCAGTTAGTGAGTGGCCTTTGAATATTTTGTCAGAGGGTCTGCCCTATTTGCCCTCAACTCACCTCACACCATAGAAACTTCAGTCCCCAAGGATCACAACAGTCGTTACTCATTACTTTCAAGGAAGGCTTATCTGGGTGGAGGGAAGAGACTATCTCTTCCAGTGGGGCCCACTACCTGTGACCTAGCATTCCTGACAATACAGAGCACCCTTCCCCACAACACTGCAAGTACATGCTTTATTTGCAGCCCACCCTCAGCCCACCTTTACCTCCCTAGACCAGGCATGGTACGATAGGGTTGCTTGGACCAGCAGAGACAATGTGGTCAAGGGCAGTTGGGGTCTGCTGGAGGTGGGCGGGAGCCCATGGAGGTTGGGAAGAAGATGCCAGACCATACTTCCTGGGTGATGTTTTAATCATTTTCAGCATGGAATGTTGTCTACCTTTGCTACAGACTCATTAGCTCTGAGTTCCTTTTTCCTGTCCCCAACCTACCCCTAACAAGGGAATATGAACTTCCTGGTAGGAAATTCAAGTGCATATTTTACAGTTTTATTCCCACTAGCTCTTATCCTTGAAAAATGCCTCTGTTCACTGTCTGATTCAGCCCCTGCTTCCTTCAGAGTTCGAACTGACCAAGGGTGAGGTTTTGGTCTCTGCACCGCTACAGGGTGATTTCTGCCTGTGCAGGAGAGAAAGACAGCATTGCTTCTCATGACGGGGCACCTGTTACTTTAATTTATTCCTTTGTCTCTATCCATGGCTATAGTAAAAATGGATTTCTGTCTCGTGAACATAAATATCTCCAACTACAAATGGAAGATCAAACTACAGAAGCCCTTTCCAGAGTCCCCAGTCACCAGTTTGTTGGTGATTTTATTTAGAACTACATATCAATCATATTGTTTTTGTATGAACACACATTCATTTTATGTGTGAAAACCCCAAAGGTCCTAACTTCAAGGACATTAAATGAACGAATTAATCAGGCATTCAAAGAGGATTCTTTTCTGGCCCTGAGCTATGGAGCCACATGGGAAGAGGGTTTAAGCTCCCAAACCAGAGGCATTTCCTAGACCCCAAAGCAGTTAAGAAAGGCCCAGCAAGCTGAAACTAGTTTGGCTCAGTGGATAGAGTATCAGCCTGCAGACTGAAAGGTCCCAGGTTTGATTCTGGTCAATGACATGGACCTTGGTTGCGGGCACATCCCCAGTGGGCGGTGTGCAGGAGGCAGCTGATCGATGTTTCTAACTTTCTATTCCTCTCCCTTCCTCTCTGTAAAAAAAATCAATAAAATGTATTAAAAAGAAAAAAAGAAAGGCCAGCAAGGTGACATTACCCAGTACAATAAAATGAACTACCTTCTAAATTAATAACTTCAAGATTTTTTCTTTGTTCCCAAATAAATGCAGTTGCAGACTGCAGGCATCTTTGCAAGAACCACGTTGATTTAGACTCTGTCCCGTGTCTCTGGCTGGGTTCAGAGCCAGGAGGGCAGCCCCTGGCACTGTCAAGCAGCATGCCCAAGTTAATAATTGGCCCTGCAGAGTACATGGCCGATCAGGCTGTTTTTGTGTGCCTGGTTTTCTATTTTACGTAAATCACCCTGCACATGTTTTCATCAACCTACTGATGATGCACCTTTGATCAATAGATTTTAGACAAAAGTGGTTTTTGAGTCCAAAGATCAGGGCTGGGTTGACCTGCGGGCTGGTAACAGGGTGTATAAAACTGGCAAGACGCAGGCTGATAGCAGAGTTATCACCACCAAGTCTGCAAGGGCTCAGCTGACGGCTTCCCGAGGGGCCAGGAGTGAGCATGGAGGAAGGCATGAACATCCTTCATGACTTTGGGATCCAGTCAACACACTACCTCCAGGTGAATTACAAGGACTCCCAGGATTGGTTCATCCTGGTCTCTGTGATCGCAGACCTCAGGAATGCCTTCTATGTCCTCTTCCCCATCTGGTTCCATCTGCGAGAAGCTGTGGGCATCCAGCTCCTCTGGGTAGCTGTGATTGGAGACTGGCTCAACCTCATCTTCAAGTGGTGAGTAAGAGCCAGGCAGAGAGGAGGTCGGCAAGCAAAGAGGCTGGCATTCTTTCTGGAAATGTCTGTCCATCAGAAGTTGCCTTCTCCATGCTATTCAGGAAGCCACAGGTCCCTCCCCTCCTGACTCTCCATCCGCTACGTAAAGAGAGAAGACGGAGAAATCCCTGTCAGTGAGTTGAAGACACAGGAAAGGCTATTTCATGTGGATGAAAGGCCAGCTGGACTTAGTGGAAAGTCTGGATTGTAGGCGATAAGCAAAGAAACACAGTTCTGCTACTTTGCAGCAGAATAGGCAACATAAAGGGTAGATGTATGAAAGAGTAAAAATGATGTATGAGAAAAGGGAACATATAGGTAATTTAAAAACCTGTTGTGTGGAGCAATGAGGGGGAGTCCAGAGAACTGGGCTCCATCCAGGCTTTCTTCAGCCACCTACCAGCTGCACGTCCTGGGCAAGTCATAGCAACTCTCTGAGTTTCTGTTTTATAATCTGTAAACTTAGGTTATCTGTGGGACCTTATAATAATTGTAGTTAACAGTTGTCGCACATTTAGTATGTGCCAGGCCATGTGCTGAGTTTTTCTGCAGGGGGTTACTGTGTTACACATGAGGAGATGGTAGTAAATGTCAGAGGCAGGATTGACACTCAGGCAGGCTGGCTCCGGGGGCAAGGCTCTTAAGAACCATGGATACCCAATGCTGATTAATTAACTGTTTCGGGGAAGGATGGCAGGCGGAAGAACCCTGATTTTAACATTTGCCAAATTCTACTGTTTATACAATGAGTGGCCAGATTATCATGAGTTCATAGATCACAATAATCTGGCCACTCAGTGTATATGTGTGTGTGTGTGTGTGTGTGTGTGTGTGTATTAGAGGCCTGGTGCATGAATTTGTGCATGGGTGGGGTCCAGCCAGCCTGGCCAGGGGGAGGGGACATGGCCTGCCTGCTGGTTGAACTCCTGGTCGAGGGGACAATTTGCATATTAGCCTTTTATTATATAGGATATACACTGAGTGGCCAGATTATTATGCATGCAGAGATCATAATAATCTGGCCACTCAGTGTATATTCCTATTATAGCCACTTTCAAGCTACTGATGGGTTCCACTTGCAAAAATCCTGAATATTTATAATTGTTAGCCAATACCAGCTGACTTTAGCATATCACTGGTTTGGCCCCTCTTTCGTCATCTAGAAAATGAAGAGTGGGACCCAGCTTCCCTCTAAGCCCTTTACCATCTCTAAAGCTATCTATGACTACTATCAGACGATTCTTACATCTCTCTCAGCTCTAATATTCTCTGGTCATAAACAGTAAAAGTCCTTTAAAATAGAAAATAAAAAAGATTATTGGACTCAGAAGCCCAAGCAATTCTGAAATTTCTATAGAAAAATCTAAGTTGTATCTGTAAAATCCCCTATTAAAGAGCATGACCCTAAGCAATAAAAAATACAAATGGTTATTGCAAACATCTGATCTCAATTAAAGAGGGATGGCTTTCCTCTGAGTTGGTAGAGGTGAGAGTTAGTGGTTGTCCCTGATTTGCGTGAGCAATCACTATTCCACCACCACAGGGGAAAAGGAGGCCTCCAGCCAGACCTCTGATACCTGTTTCCACAATAAAAGATCTAGGCCTTTTATTTTTTAAAATATTTTTATTGATGTATTTACAGAGAGGAAGGGGAAGAGATAGAGAATTAGAAACATCAATCAGCTGCCTCCTGCACACCCCCTACAGGGGATGTGCCCGCAACCAAGGTACATGCCCTTGATCAGAATCGAACCCGGGACCCCTTAGTCCTTAGGCCGATACTCTATCCACTGAGCTAAACTGGCCAGGGAAGATCTGGGCCTTTTAAAAGGGAAGTGGCTTCACCCTGGCTGGTGGGACACAATTGGCTGAAGCATCATCCCATGCACCGAAGGGTCGCAGGTTGGATTCCAGTCCAGTGCGTAAGGAAGGCAATGAGTGGATGTCTCTCTCACATCGACGTTTCTTTCTCTTTCCCTCTCTCTCTCTCTAAAGGGAGCATATTCTCAGGTGAGGATTAAGGAAAAATAATAATAAAATAAAAGGGTTGGTCTGAGATATCCTCCTTCAAAGCGAAGGACACAGAGCAAGCACCTGAAGCTACGTATGTCTTACAGAGAGTTATTCTGAGGTCTGAAGAAAGAGCAGAGGAACCTGGTGGGATATGCAAATTTAAGCTGCAAACTGCAGTTCCAGGTGCATCCTTCCATGACAAATTTGTCTCGCAGTTTTAAGAAAAAATCACCAAGCTGGCAGTGAATATGGATTTTTGAATCTAAGGTTTATTTATTTGTGTTTTAATAAATAATAAATTCAAATAGTTGAAAATGCAAACATTATATAAAGGATGGACCATACAAGTCTACCTCCCCCACCTCTTCCCAGCCACCCAGTTCACCTTCTTGGAGGTGGCCAATGTATCAGTTTTCAGTTTAGGGTCACATGCATCTTCTTCTCAAGCTGCTCTCTCCTCTCAAAGGTGTGGGCTTCTGGCAAAAGGGTTCCTTCAATAATCTCAGACCTGGGTTCTGCTTTTCCACAGGATTCTCTTTGGGCAGCGCCCATACTGGTGGGTCCTGGACACCGACTACTACAGCAATACCCCTGCACCACTGATAAAGCAGTTCCCTGTCACCTGTGAGACTGGACCAGGTACGAGTCCCGCCCTCGGCACAGACAGAAGCTGGGTGCACCTGGCTCATGTGGACACCTATTAGCATTCGTTGTGGGTGAAGCTGTCTTTGAGGGACACGAGGAGAGCCATTCCTTTCCACTTTTTCTCAGGGTATTCAATTTGATACAATTCCATCTTAATTGACCTCTCAAGAAGGCCTTCCTGAACCTAATCTTGCTGCTGCTTTGGAAATCTGCCTAATATTCCCAGAACCTTAATTACTAATCCAGAGAGGAAAGCTCCCTCACAGGCAATGGGCTCATGAGAATAAATGTGCAATGGCCCTTTGGGAAAGGTTAAGCCCTAGACGCCTGGTGCCCTGGCTGTCCTTCCCAGAGGCCTGGTCTGGCAGCTGTGTCCTCCTGCGCTGACCTACCAAGCCCACAACCTGCCAGTGTTTTGCTAATTATAGCCATACTGGCATTGCTCAATCAAATGGCAGATTTTGTTTTTTTAGTAGGAGGTTAGAGTATGCAAACCCTTCACTCATCTTAAGTCTCCTTTACCCTTAGGAAGGGTGCTGGCATTTGGTCCTCAGGGACTCTACCCTTGACCTCCAAACTAGGGCATGGCCCATAGTTATTCATTCTTACAAACCCCTGTTCATTTCAGACCATGTGCATTCATTCAGGTGTTATTTATTGAGCACCTACTCTGTGCCAGATACTGTTCTAGGAACTTGGAATATCTCAGTGAATAAAACAAAGATCTCTGCTCTCATGGGGCTATTTGAATGGTGTGTGTGTGTGTGTGTGTATGTGTGTGTGTGTGTAACACACAAGTAAAATATATATGATATTAGAAGATGATAATTTAGAAAAGGGAGGAGGTGCCGAAACCAGTTTGGCTCAGTGGATAGAGCGTTGGCCTGCAGACTGAAAAGTCGCAGGTTCGATTCTGGTCAAGGGCATGTACCTTGGTTGTGGGCACATCCCCAGTAGGGGGTGTGCAAGAGGCAGCTGATTGAAGTTTCTCTCTCATTGATGTTTCTGACTTTCTATCCCTCTCCCTTCGGCTCTGTAAAAAATCAATAAAATATATATTTTTTAAAATCAATAAAAAATATATTTAAAAAAAAATAGAGGAGGGAGGAGGAGAAAGTAGAGAAGGAGGAGAACAGAAAAGACAAGGCACGTAGCTGGTTTGGCTCAGTGACTAGATCATTGGCCTACAAACTAAAGGCTCCTTGGTTCGATTCTAGCCCAGGGCACATGCCCAGGTTGCGGGCTCAATCCCTAGTCGGGGCGGGGTGCAAGGGACAGCTGGTCAATGATTCTCTCTCATTATTGATATTTCTATCTCTCTCTCCCTCTCTCTCTGAAATACAAATATATATTTTTAAAAAGAAAAGAAAAGACGAGGCTTTGCCTGTGGGGTTCCCTGGAAAGCAGACTCAGATGGAGATCGGTATACAAGAGTCTCGATACTCTCAGGAGCAACATTGATGGAAAGAAGACTAAAGCCAACAGGCAGAAGGAGAAGTCTAGTTGTGATTCAGCCTCAGCCAACTCCACAGGGAGCTCTAAAGCTGAGGATGGCCCTTAAGAGTTGCCTGAATTGTGTCAAGAGGAACAGGCCCTTATACTCCCATGTAGACCAGTGATTGGGTACTACAGGCCAGCCCCAGGAAGAGGGTAACCCTGATCAAAACGGTTCTCTCATCCAGAGAAGGCTGAGAGCTAAGGCTCATCTGTGATCACACTTTCAACAGCTGGAAAAACAAGACCTTCTGTCCAGAAGAGTGTCTGGGTGGAGGCTGGCATATCTCAGGATCCTCTGTGTCTCGGGGTAGAGGGATCAGGAATAGGAACTGTGTGATCAAGAATTAAATAATGTGATCAAGGAAATACTCATTTAGAAGTTGAGATCTGAGCAAACACTTGAAAGAGGCAAGGGAATTGTCCAATAAATTTCTGGAGGAAGAGTTGTGTGACCAGAAAGACTAACAATGTCATGACCCTGAGGTGGGAGCATGTTTACAGGAAAGCAATGAGGCCAGCATGCGAGGAGCACAGAATGCAAGAATGAAAGAGAGGTTAGGGAGGGCTAATTAGTTTCTAATTATACATCCAGTACTCTGATCCTTTGTGTAATCTCTACAAGAACTGGGCCTTCTCTGGTTTTGCTCACCACCATACTCCCAGACTTAGCATAGTGCTGGGCCTGCAACAGAAGCTCAATAGAGACTTGTTAAATAGGTGACTAAATAGATAAATGAATGGATGGTATGGTGGGTAGATGAATGGAAGGATGGATGGGTAGATGTCTAGCAGTCTCTGGTATGGAGACTTTCACCTTTAGTATATTCGTTCATCTCTTTCCTGCCCTCAGGGAGTCCCTCCGGCCATGCCATGGGTACAGCAGGTGTGTACTATGTGATGGTCACATCCACCCTCGCTATCTTTCGGGGAAAGAAAAAGCCCACCTACGGATTTAGGTAAGAACTCAGCCCTGGGGTGTGGGTGGTGGAGAGCAAGAGGTGGCTTTCTCTCTAGCTGACACACCACTTGCTCTTCCTCACATCCCCCTAGCCCATCCCACATTTTGGGCTGGTACTGATAAGAGTTGCAGCATGTCTGCTGAGTGTGAAGATTAGAGTCACAGAATGTTAGGGCTGGAAGAGACCCACAAGTGCACACCCTAATTTTGCAGATAAGGAAACATGGTAAAGGGGCCTTTTGAGATCAGGTAGTTAGGTAGTGGCAGGATTTCAACAAAGACACATTCCTGTACCAATCATAGAGTCTGCCATCTACGTTAAAAATAAACAGAGAAATGTAAGACATTTCTATTAGAGGGAATTCTGGGTATGTGGCCACTGTGCAAATACATTCTCATACACAAGTGTTCACCGCGTGCCACAGGCATCTTTGAGCTTGTGAGTACAGAGATTAACTTACAAGTATTCCACTGATGAATCTAAGTTTGCCAGGCTTCAACACTTCTGTGAAGCTGCTCTCTCTGCTGAAGGATGTGTATCTGGGTTCTGTTATGGTTGCCTCTTCCGTTGCAGGTGTTTGCACATCGCTTTGTGGCTGGGATTCTGGGCCGTGCAGCTGAACGTCTGTCTGTCACGAATCTACCTTGCTGCTCATTTTCCCCATCAGGTGGTGGCTGGAGTCTTGTCAGGTATCAGCTGCTCTGGATCCCACCCTTCCTCTTCTACGTATCCCATTTCTCCCTAATCAGGACAAAATCCCAGCATGCCAGCCATATTCTGTGGTTATCAATGCTGTTAGCATTTTAGTGGGCTGAAAGTCAAGAGTAGATAATTTTAAATGATTAATATCTATGGGAGTGCCCAGATCCACACATTTAAGTGAGTTCCAGAAAAGCCGTACTACACCAAATACTTACCCAATTAAGTTAGCTTGAAATCTCTGAGCTTTTTCCAATCTTTATTTCTTACCGATTTCCATTGGGAGTGGCCCCTCATTTAATTTTAAGGGAATCTACCAAACTTAACAAATTAACACAGCGTCCTAGGAAAGCTCTTTATTTAAATAAATTCACTTGCAAACCTAATAGATACATACCCACACTTGGTCATTTTTATAGGTTTAGAGTTTTTAATATTTGTGGGTTTTTATATCCATTTAATGAAAGGGAGAAAAGATCTAGGCTAAGTGTAAAAAGAATTTCTTGACTTTATGGTAGGCATCCTATATAATAAAAGGCTAATATGCAAATTGACCAACCAACAGCATGAGCAGTTGCTATGATGCACACAGACCACCAAGGGGCAGACGCTCAATGCAGGAGCTGCCCCCAGCCTGCAGGTCCCAAGCCAGCCAAGATAGGTGCCAGTAGGGTTCTCCTACACCCCCATCCCCCTGCCAGTTGCCTCCTCTGCAGGAGGCGACTGGCGGCAGCAGGGGGCAGGGCTGGTGAGTGGGTGGCACCAAGCTGGCCAAGGCAGATGCCAGCAGAGGCCCCAATTGCCCCACTGGTCACCCCACAGATTGGCTCTGATCACTGGCCAGGCCTAGGGAACCCACCCATGCACAAATTTTGTGCATCGGGCCTCTAGTAGGAATATAAAACTAAGAGTTTTCTCTCTTTTCCAAGTCCAGCATGGAAAGAAGAGTGGGTCCAGTTTCTGAGTAGAGGAGCTTGGGATTGAGAAATAAAAGAATAAAGGACACAGAAATAGAAATAAAAGGCTGGGGCTGGGTGGAATCTCTGTTCTCTCTGATGAAGAGACAGGAATCCAAACCTAACAGCAGCTTGTTTATTTATACCAAAATAAAAAGGGGTTTCACCTGAAAAAATCCAGGATCAAAGGAGCTTAAATGGGCCCAGGCCCTACCCGTTCCCTAATTCCCAGGGCTAGGCTGAATGTACATTTTAAGACCCTCTCCCCAACATCTGGAGCAAGCTAAGAGTCAGTACTGATAACGCATCCAGCCTTCTTGGTGGATGTGTTTCCAAGACACAGCTCTGCCTGGCGCCTCAGATTCAGCTGACAATGATTTAAAGAATGCTCAGGTGTCTTCCCTGGGGGCCCTCTATATAAAATCTTAAGGAAATTGTGAATTTTCTCCTGGAGATCTGTAAGAGCATAAAACAGTGCTGCGAGCAAGAGAGATAATGAGTTTGTGGTAACTACAAAATTACACAGCATTCAGTACTGGGTTCCATGTTTGAGAAAGAGCCTGGAAGCCGTGTTACATGAAAGACCTGGGAATGTGTAGATTAGAGAGGAGAATAACTATCCTCAAATGTGTTAAAGAGGCTCTGGATTTACCACTTAACTCCTGCAGAGAGAACTGAGACCAATCGATGGCATTAGAGGGAGACAGACTTCACTCAGCTCAGCAAAAGAAATAATGTTTTAATAATCAAATCCATTCAAAGAGGAATTGGGCTGCCCAAGTGGGAGTAAACTCTCCACTCGTGAGGCTATTCAATTAGAGACATGAGTACCCCCACAGGAAACAAGCAGGCAGTAGGAGGATGCAGGGAATCTGACTCTTCCCTCTGAAAGAGTCTATGGGTGAGGAAAGGCTGGAGTCACCTATGGGAATAAACCAGGTGACCCTCTAATCTAGCATCTGTGATTTAATGGGTGACAGATGACATATCACCCATGGTTCCCAACCCACCTCTAGCCGAAGGTCCAGAGTCTTTCATCTTTCTCACCATCACTCTTTCTCCCGCTCAGGCATTGCTGTTGCTGAAACTTTCCGCCACATCCAGAGCATCTACAATGCCAGTCTCAAGAAGTACTTCCTCATTACCTTCTTCCTGTTCAGCTTTGCCATTGGGTTTTACCTGCTGCTGAAGGGGCTGGGTGTAGACCTCCTGTGGACTCTAGAGAAAGCCAAAAGGTGGTGTGAGCGGCCAGAATGGGTTCACATAGACACCACGCCCTTTGCCAGCCTCCTGAAGAACCTGGGGACCCTCTTTGGCCTCGGGCTGGCTCTCAACTCCAGCATGTACCGGGAGAGCTGCAAGGGTCAACTGAGCAAGCGGTTCCCATTCCGCCTTGGCTGCATCGTGGCCTCCCTCGTCCTCCTGCACCTCTTTGACTCTTTGAAACCCCCATCCCACGTCGAGATGATCTTTTACGTCCTGTCCTTCTGCAAGAGTGCAGCAGTGCCCCTGGCATCTGTCGGTCTCATCCCCTACTGCCTGGCCCGGATCCTGGGCCAGTCAGACAAGAAGTCTTTGTAAGGAATGTGGAAACTTCAGTACAGTATTTAAAGTCAATGACTGCGCTAGGATTTCGGGCAACTAGCGTCTTCCGCCAACCCACTTTGAGGCCAGAGGTACCTGAGTCAGCTTGAGTGACTCCTTTCCTCCCATGCAATTCTAATTGTATTGGGGGGCGGGGGGGGGGCAGTGTTTTGAAAAACTAATAAGGGTATTTGAGAAAGCCATGTCTGTTAGAAGTCGGGTTTGGGTTTTTCCCTGAAGACTTATTTTTCTGTCAGATGTACAAAAGTCAGACTCCCAGGTAGGGGACAGCTCACGGTCCCAGGCTGGGAACCCCACCTGAGAATGCTCTACCCATGCTCATTCTCATCCAGAAAAGGAGAAAAGAGAAGCGGATTTGATAGGAAAGGAAGGATGGATTAAGGAGGATTTTTTTAGCATCTTGAATATCATGCATATTATGTCAAACGATACCTAAATGGCTTTGATTGTACTTAAACCTTTAGGTGAGGACTTTCAATAGTGGAGAACCAACCTGAAGTGTAATTAATAGGTGGTTAGTGGGGTAATTCTGCATCTTGTATTTTTCTATTATATATCTGTGGTCATTGTGTTTACCAGGATTTCTGAGTGGCTCAGTGACCTCAATTTGTACTAAGTCACAACATTCAGATATAGTCAAGCTTCTCCTCTGTCACCCTAGATCTTCCTTCTTATTAGCCTAGCTCTGCTTTCCCCAGAATTTTCCACTGGCTCCACACCTATCCTGTTGGACACTCAGATGCCTAAAGGTGACTCTGTGGTGGTGCTTTTTCTATGTTTCAGCTGAGCTCTGAAATCTTGTGCAAAAAGGTAAGGAGAGGCAATGATTCCCCTCTCCAGAAGGTCACTCCAATGTTACTTTGGATTCCTGAGGGTACCCATGACTCCTTTCTCTAATCCCACGCCAACCAAGAGCACATTCTTAGAGGGAAAGCCTCCTTGCCTGTCCTCCAGTGTCAGCTGGTTTGCAGACTATGTCCTAAAAAAAATGCTGAAGTCTATTTATTTGAGAGTCCTTGTTTTTGCTACTGATTATGTAGTTCACCATATATTATCATTCACAGCAACCTTCCTGGTCACAACATCTTTGAAAAGAAAAATATATATGTGCAGTATTTTATTAAAAACAACATTTTATTTAAGAATGAAGTCTTGTTGATTACTACATTTTAGATGCAACGAGATCTGAAGGTTCTAATTCTGGCTCAGTTAAATTTCTAGCTCTTTCTCCATTTCCCTAAATAAATAATTGCATTTCTGTGTACCTATGTTTTCCCTTTGGAGAAAAAGAAAAGGTGCTTTCTCTTGAGTTGGCCAGGAGCCCCAGTAGAGTTAGGGAGACTTACGAAGTGTCCGTGGGCCACAGGTAGAGTTGAGCACAACACAGACACAATATGTCGTTGGCTAAGACGGAGCATTCCTTACCAGACCTCACGGTCAGCATGAGTTGCTCTAGGGGCCAAACCACCACTTGAGGGCAGACAGGCAAGGTCATTACCAAACTAAATAGTCAGGGAATGCTGTCGCAGGAAAACAAGACTGGGCAGACTCTGGAATGCATAACCCTGTGTCTGCAAGGTTTGGGGTTATAGTTAAAGAAAGTCTGAACAGGACAGGTCATGGCACCAAGGAGCACTGAAGGGAATTATTGCGAGATTCTCTACGGAGTGCTTTCTTCTGCCCTGGACCGCCAGAGGCTGAGATCTGCTCAGTCACCTCAGAACCTTGAAATGGTTTATTTAGGAAACTTGAGTCCCCCTCCTGGATTTGTTTGTTTGTCTTTTAGGGGGAACCACGCCCCTTGGAGACTCTAATGGTCTCACCAAGGGAGAAGTGAGATGGTCTTGTTATGTCTGAACTGAACCCCACTGCTTAGGCAGAGACCTCATCCTTGATGATTTATTTGCTCTCAGGGACCAAGACCAGGTTCCTTGCAATGGGATTCTGACAGAAAGTAAATAGTGTCCCTTCCCCCAACAGTTGGTGAAGTTGATAAAGATCATAATAACAGATAAAATTTCTTGAGTGCTTACTACCTGCCAGACTCTGTTCTATGCATTTTATTTATTTATACAATTAACTCACCTAATTCTCCAGACATCTCTGAGGTGGGTGCTATAATTTACTCTCATATTATATATGAATAGACACAGAAGAGTTATGTGTCTTACCCATTTTTAAAACCAGGCAGTTTAGACTCCATGCTCCACCCTCCACCTGCCTCACCCCCATACCCTACCAATATCAGTAAAATTGGCAGCTGTATCAAACTTTGATACCAGATATGACTCTTTTTTTTCTTTTTGTTAGTCCCCACCCATAGGATATTTTTTCCATTGATTTTTAGAGACCGTGGAAGGGAGGGGGAAAGTCCAAGAGAAACATTGATGTGAGAGAGACACATCAATTGGTTGCTTCCTGCATGTGCCCCAGCTGGGGCTGGGATAGAGCCTGCAACTGAGATATCGACCTTGACTGGAACCAAACCTGTAACCCTTCAGTCCACTAATTGATGCGCTATCCACTGAGCTAAACTGGGTAGGGATGTGATTCTTAATTTAAACCATGAAAAATCTGATTTCTTGTAGGCAAAGGACATTATAAAACTTAGAATGATCCTCCCAGTGGGCTACTACTCATTTCTAAGATGCCATATTTTAAAGGAAGATGCCATATTTTAAAAGTATTTCATAAAATAACTATTAGAACAGGCATACCACGTTAGTTTAACAGCAGTGCTAAAAACAATTTTTTTTTTTAGCTCTTTTCTTTCTCTCCTTCAAGAAAGAGATTAAAGGTCTTGCTCAGACTACCTGGGCCAAACAGTGAGGTAACTTATTTCTTATTTTTACAATCAAGATGGAGCGAGAAGATAGAATTACCACAAAGAACTTTTGGTATTAAAGCCATATGCAGAGGTAGAAAATAGAGACACGGTGGAAGCTAGTTTAGATCAGAGACTCCACAAATATCAGATTGCTACCTTTTATTGGAATGGGCAAAATCTAAAAATGGACAGACCTAAGGACTTAGAATTTATAATGGGTAAAGGCCAGAAAGGGGGTCAGCTCATGATCAACTCAAGATATAGCCATTGTATTAGCACATTTTGATCATTGATCTCTCCCCAAGTTACAAAGGTAGGTTTGCTTTTAAAATGACTTGTGAATTCTCAGGGTGAAAATAAGTTTAAATGACCAATGACAGTTATAAACAAAGGTTCATAACATAACTTACTAGATTGTTCTGGCAGTCTAACAGTTTTGAAGAGGTGGGTTGGAGTTGATACACACACACACACACACACACCCCACAATTGTATTACTGCCCTGGGAAAACAGCCCATTAAGAAAGTACAACTTCTGCTCTCCAGGCTAATGCTGCTGCACACAGGCTGAATGAAGGCTCTTGTGTTGGCTTTTGTACTTTAACCAAATTGATCTAGCTTTTAAAAAATTGATAGCTTTTTTTGAGATGTAATTTAAAAGTATTTCATAAAATAAGTTTATCCATTTAAAGTGTGCAATTCAATGGCTTTTTGAATATTCAGAGAATTGTATAACCATCACCACAAATCAATTTTAGAACATTTTTGTCACTCCATAAAGAACCTCATACCCATTAGAAGTCACCTCCATTTCACCCCAACCCACCCAGCCCTAGGCAACCACCAGTCTATTTTCTTGTCTTATAGATTTGCCTGTTGTAGACATTTCATATGAATGGAATCATGCAATATGTGACCTTTTGTAACTGGCTATCACTTAGCATAATGTTTTCAAGGACCATCCATGTTATAACATGTATTAATACTTCATTTCTTTTTATAGTCAATATTCCATTGTAGGAATGTAATAAATTTTGTTTACCTGTTCATTAGTTGATGGATATTTGAGTTGTCTGCACTTTGGGCTATAATAAATAATACTGCCATGAACATTTGTGTACAAATTTTTGTGTGGAACTATGATTTCATCTCTCTTGTGTATTTATATACCTAGGAGTGGAATTGCTGAGTCATATAGTAACTCTGTTTAACCTTTTAAGGACTAACCTTTTAAGACTGTTTTTCCAACGGAAGTTTTACAGTATTTCCGGTTTTGCCATCTCTTTGGATTTCCTAAGATCATACCCTGTATTATATCTTTGTCTAATTCTTTTCCTTAAAGAGCTTTAAAGCAAGCTTGATCAGGTGATCATATTTTAATGATGAAATGGCAATGGGCTACTCCTACTTTTGTTGGCAATGGCTTTATTGCTCCACTATGCATTCCAAGAGCATTTTATTTGAAGACATGTCTGGATATCTGAAGTTCCAGCCCTGATCAATTGACTAGTTGTTTGTAACCTATCAAAATTTGCTGACTTGTTTCCTTGAAAACCATTACTTTAGCTGCTGAATTATTAACACTTATTGACTTTTCTCTGTAGTAACTGCAGAACTAGGATAGTTGCCTTTCAGGCTTGTATGTGTAAATAAAATAGGACATTATTACTTGAAACCAAGAGTTTTTCAAAAGCCTTTTGAGAATGGAAAACCTCTGGCCAAATAGCCTTCTGATGATGTTGTTAAGGAAAGAATCAATTAGAAATAGTACAAAGAAGCAGTCAACAAAAGCCACTTCCTTTAGAGAACCAAAAACCTAATGAATCTGGAAGAGAAACTAGAAATTACCCAGTCCAGCGATGGGCAACCCAAAGCCGCAATCTCATTTCAGAGTGAAAGGTGAAAGCTGCTGGGTTGTTACTTCCCAATAAAAAGAAAAAAAGGCCTATGAATATTTTTATTTTTCCTGAATTGACTCCTTTGTTTAAGTTGCTCACTATTATTTCTATTCAAAAATGGTTTTCATTTCCCAGATTCGGAAATTAAGGCCTTCGCTGCTCTAAGTCACCTAAGTAAGTGTCCCCAGGTCTCATGATTCTTCACAGAGAGCAGCCCCCCTTTGCCGTCTCCTGCATTCGCCTGGGCTGCTATGTCGACACGAAGCTGCTGAGACAGAAGCGAAAGACATAAGCGGACTGTGAACCACTTATCTGAACCAGATCCAGGGTCTGTGGACCAAATTAGAGCCACAGCTAGAATAACTATGCAAGGTGGCCTGTTCCTAATTATGTTTGTGCTCGGCGCTTCTATTGCTTTCATAAATCTTTCCAGGGCAGAAATGTAGCTACAAGAAGAAACAGCTTGGTGTTTTTGTTTGTTTTTCTTTTAAGCATGAGGTTAGTTTTCCAGCCAGCAAATTTTCAATGCTTTCCTTTATGCCATCTTCTCTCTTTCTTCTTTTGCTCTTCGAGTTCCTCAGTCATTGCCTTCAGATCAGCTCAACTCACTTCACTGTTTGAAAACTGGTAGAACTCTACTCATGCTGCTCCATCACAGAATTGGGGATCTGATCCTCTATTAGTTGTATGGCTTCCTATTCAAAGGCAAAAAGATTGAAAATCTAATTCCTTTCTCCTCCGTTGTGAACAGTTTGGAACTCCTTGGTCAAAGCATGTCATCACAACTCCAACTCCCCACTTCCATCTTTCACTCTAATCCCCTTCTTCAACACCAGCCCATTGCAACTTGCCACTGATCCCTGCGTGATCACCCCAGTAATGAACTCAAGTGAGCCTGTTTTTGTTGTTGTTAATCTTCACCTGAGGATTTTTTTTTAATTGGATTTCTTTAGAGTGGAAGTGGGGGGAGAGGAGAGAGACATCAATGTGAAAGAGACATATTGATTGGTTGCCTCCCCCAACCAGGACCAGGGATCAAACCTGCAACCCAGAGATGTGCCCATGACCGGGAATTGAATCAGAGACCCTTTGGTCATTGGGCCAGTGCTCCAACTACTGAGCCAAACCAAACCAAACCAAACCAGCCAGGATTCAAGTCAGTCTTTTGAGAGCTGTAATTAGGCTTAACTGATTTGATAACCCAAGTGTGGCATAAGTCAATTTCTTTGAGTCATTTCTTTAGGCTGCTAAAGCCCTCCTAACCAGTCCATTCTGCCCCCTGTACCCCCCCACACACAGTGAATTACAATGGGATGACAATGGCATCATCTTTCCCTATAGGCTGTAGTGAAACCACCATGGACAGCCTACACCAAAGCCTCCAAAAAGTTCCTTCGCTTCAGAAGCCTTAGGTGAGGCCCTGGATCCTGACAGGCATCAGCGTTAATTCAGGAAAAGCTGATTCGGCAGCCCCAGTCTTTGATGTGTTTCTCCAAGCTTTGTCAGCAGGTTTGCTAGTTACAGTGGCTGCCAAACTGTTATCTCCAGAACTATGCCCTTTCTCGTTTTCTATCTACAGTGCTCTGTACAACTACACAATGTGCTTCTAAGAACTTCCAAAGGTCAAATGATCCCAAACATAATGACTGGTGAGTTCATTCCCCAAATTGAGGGGCGGTTGAGCTCAATCCACTTTAAGAAAAATAAAAGAGCTGGGGAGGATTCTGCCCACTTTGGACTAATCCACCTGAAAGAGATCAAGATTTCCAGTTAGTTACAGGTGTTCTTTGGGGATACCTTCCATACTCAATCCTTAAGGAAGATTAATTGGGGGAAATGAATTTGAGGAAGAAGAAGAAAGTGTTGGAAACGAGCTTGGTGAGGGGAAGAGTTGGGAATGAAAACAGGTTTCACTCAAATTTTATTTTGAGCTGAACCTGCTGGGAAGCCCAGCACAGGGAAGATGAAGTTGGAATGTTCCATTCTCTTCACAGGTAGGGGAGATTCTCACACTATTGCCCAGACACTATTATTTCCACACAAAAGAAATAGTTCTCAACTGAGGGCAATTTTGCCTTTCAGGTGACATTTGGCAATGCCTGGAGACATTTTGGGTTGTCAATACTGCAGGGGTGCTACAGGTATCTAGGAGGTAGAGGCCACAAAAGCTGCTAAATATCTTACAATGCACAGTCCTCCCAACCCCAACATAGAATTATCCTGCCCCAAATAATAATAGTGCCAGGACTGAGAAACCCAGGAACCAACCAAAGAGAAGAATCATCACGATTTACCTAAAAGCACTTTCTTCCAGTGACTGGTTTTTCAACTCAGCATCTGAGCACTGCTGTGCCAGTGGGTCCTCTGGTCTGCCAGAAGCTTTCCCTCCAACAAGGTCAACTTTTTCAAGTAACTGGAGTCATTTGCCTCTGGGTTCATAGGAGGCAACCTCACCTCGTGGCCTTTTGCAGGATCCTGAAGCTGGATGTTATGAAACATCCACAGATGTGGACCTCATTAAATACAGGATGAAATGTGTGAAGGACTGAGAATTTTAGATAAAAAGTTAGGGTAAGAGGGGTGGAGTCTGGCAAGGAGCCCCTATTGTAAGAGTTTGGTAGACAAACTGCCCTCCCCTCCCCAAAGGCTCTGGATATAGTTAACATTGTTGTTAAATCACCAGGGAGAGGAATGAGTAAAACAAAACATATCCTTAGATGAGCAAACAAAGAGCGTAGTTAAGACACACTCCACAACACCAGTGCTTATCCCACTGAGCTTAGACTTGACTTCTTTGAGAAGGCATGAGATGAGGTCCAACATTGTTAGTACAAACTCCTTTGTTAGTACAAATTTGTTACTGGCTGAAGACAAAATCCAAAATTGGATTATGTCTTACTGTCCAAGTTAAAGTTGAGAAAGGGAAAAAAAAAAAAAAAAGTCCCAGACAGTTAGCCTTCTGGTGATGATGTTAAGGTGAAGATTCACTAGAAAACCGATTTTAAATGCTGTGTAGACTTTAATAATAGTTTATTCCAATGAATGTTTCCTTGCTTTCTAATTGTTAAAAATTAACCCACACCCAATATATATTGTTTTAAAAATATTCTATATACCCTTAACTTGCCACAAATATCCATCCATCTTTTCCCTATTTTATACAGCTCCTTGATTTAATGTCCTTTTGGTTCTTGATATGGCTGTCCAGTTTCCTATCCTGAACTCTTGTTTCTAGTTGTTCTGTTGTTGTTTTTAAGAAGTATGAGTCAGGCTGTAGGCCTGGCTGTATTAGTAATTAAATAATCGCTTGGCTCAGTGGGTAGAGTTGTCAGCCTGCGGACAGGACAGAAGGGTCCCCAGTTCAATTCCGGTCAAGGGCACATACCTTGGTTGCACGCTCTCACATCAATATTTCTCTCTGTCTTTCCCTCTCTCTTCCATTCTCTCTAAAAATCAGGGGGAAATATCCTTAGGTGAGGATTTTTTTAAAAAGTTTAAAATAAAACTTTTTTGTAAAAGTTTCTTTGGCATCTGATATTTTCTGGCCTCTGAAACCTGATTTTCTCCTCTCTGCTCATTTACACAAGTCTGTGCCGCTGGGCGGGTATTGGTAAGCCCTCAGCAGGGTCTGAGGATTGCTCTGCCAGGGAACAGCAGACTGATTCCAACCCGGTTGCCATAGCCGCGTGTCTTTCCTGCAGCTCCAGCCCTTTCTCGGTGTCTCTAGCTCCTATAGCAAAGAGTTCTGATGCTACAGTGCATGCTTCCCCACAGCCTTGGCACATAACCATGAAGACTTTTTGCTGCAAAACAAGACCTGCTGGTCTACTTTGTATGCTCAAATGGTTGTTTTAGGTTCAAAATGGTCAGATTCTGGAGAGTATTGCAATAGATACTGTAACTCACAAGCAACTTTACAGAAGAGGCATCAAACTCAACTCTAAACTACATTCTCCTTCCCTCAGAATTCACTTCCAAATTTCTTTTTGCACAACACAGATTTGACATAGTTGTAAACTTCCTGTTTGGTGTACTTTGTCACTTAAAATACTTTAATCTACCCATTCCCCCAGAGCCAGCAGAAGCTACATCCCTGTCATTAAAAATAGATCTGGGATTTCCTTATGTCATTATACCCTGACTTGCCCGAGTCATTCCCTTATTTGGCATTTGGCTTATTTCCAATTCTTCACTCCTATAAATAGCAGCACATGAACATCTTTGCACAAATTACATTTTTTCCCTTTTGGGTTATTTCCTTGGGGTGTATTCCCAAAACTGGTATTAATGGGTCAAAGGTTTGAAAAGTTTCCTAGCTCTTGTTACCCACTGCCAGAATAGTCTCTAGGCGGACTGTGGTATATTTGAGCATTTCAAATGTTTAACTGGGTTTCCCACGACATACAAGATTAACTTTCCTCTTCTTTTATTCTTGTGTAATCTTTATTCAGTAGGGGAGGGAGTTACAAAATTTCAAATAAATCAAGGACAAAGACAGAAGCACTCCTTCTATAGCTGGGGTTGAGCTTTTTTAGGCTAACATGAGAAAATGCTACCCCTCCAATGCTGGAATGGAATAACTGTATTCCAGGCAGACTAGAAAATGATACCCAGGGTCTGCGAAGTGGTGTCAGCTGATGATACCTGAGGCTCAGATAGTTTCAGGGAGAATGCAAAGCTGGCAAGTGCTGAGTGATCAGGAAGACTTGGTAAAAAAAAAAAAAAAAAGGGTGGAAAGGGGTCCAAAATGGCATCGCTGCCTTTGGAGTGATGGCACCAGCAGCGAGAGAAATGCACTGTTTCTGTGCCTTTGAGATTCGGGTTATCCACCATTGGGAGGTGACTTCTAAGAACTGTGAATACTGAGGAACCTTGGTCTCCTTGGTTTAAGAATCAAGACCAAAACAAAACAAAAATAACCCACGGAGTCATCCTTACCATCTGATTCTTTGAGCATTATAATAATAGTGATGATGATGATGATGATGATGATGATGGTGACGACGACAATGGTGATGATCAACATGTACTAAGTACTTACTGTATGCCTGTCACTTTTCTTTCATTGATCTGGGGTAGAAAGAGAGAGGCAGGGAGAGATAAAGAGGCATCAATTTCTTGTTCCACATATTCATGCGTTCATTGGTTACTTCTTGTATATGACCTGACTGGGGACCGAACCCACAACCTTGGTGTATCAGGACGACCCTAACCAACCGAGCCACCTGGCCAGGGTGTGCTTGCCCCTTTTCCAAAGGCTTCACTCACACACGTAACTCATTTCCTTCCCAACCACCATTGTCATCCCCTCTTTACAGACGAAGAAACAGAAGCAGAAAGCTAAGAAACCTCCTCAAGATCACGGAGCTAGTAAATGTCTGAGCCAGATTCAAACCAAGTCAACTGGCCACGAGGCCTGGCTCTGACCACTACACCATACATCCAGCCTCAGGCGCTGCCGTGGAAAATGGGTCACACGTGTCTAAATGATGCACTAGAAGCAACGTTAGGTTCTTTTAAAAACTTCTGAATATTCCAAGTTATTTGTTTTCTACTCATTTAAATTGAAACAAAGGGTTATTCAAACTTGTCTTATTTAAATGTAAGCGATAGTGTGTGTATATATGTTAATATCAAATATGATTTCTAATTGCCTGAGAAAGAATGAAAGCCAAAATGACATGAAACCATGGGTATATATTTTCTATGTTTCTATTTTTCTCAGTATTTGCATAATAAGCATGTTACTCTTTTCCCCCTACTCTTTATTTTGAAAAAAAAAAAGTTTAAGTGCCATGAAATTTTATATACCCTTCATCTGAAACAAATCACCGCCCTGGCCAGTGTGCTCAGTGGTTAGTGGACCGAGCAGTCAGTGGAGACCCCGACCCCAAAAGGACACACCTGGAAGTCTACTGGATATCCCATTGAGCTCTTCCCCCCGATCTGCTCTTAAACTCTACCCTCCACACCCTTAGGATTGAGGACCCAGCTCACTCTCCCTCCAGGGAGCACACCAGAGCCTTGCCTGTCCCCCTCCGCGCCTCTCCCCTCCCAGGTGTGTCACATTGACCTACCTCACTTCTAAGCTCCCAGGGCCCTTCCTTTGCCTCTACAACTTGTTTCCTCCTATAATAAATATTATGTTATAGTTTGAGTCTTAGCTCTGAATTCTTTCCTGTCAGAACTCAAGTACCAAGGTGGCTGGGTTCGGTCTGACCCCGTCGCTCTCACACCTGTTACTGCCAACATTTTCTTCAGGGGCCTCTGCCAACCCTAGTCAAGATCCCCCATCCAGACCAATGCCCGCTATTTCTAGAGCCACTTAACTAGCCATCTAACTCTCGCCTTGAATTTCTCACAGGTGCCTCAAGTTCAAACACTGGATGAAAAGGGATCACACTACACCGGACCAGCTCAAGGAGAGGCCTGTGTAGCAGCCTTCCAAACTCAGAGACCTAACGTAACCACAGAGGATGGTCTGAAATTAAAACTCTTTATTTAAAAAATATTTTAAATATATCTTATTGATTTTAGAGAAGAAGGAAGAGGGAGAGAGACATCAATGATGAGAATCATCAATCAGCTGCCGAGCCCACAACTCAGGCATGTGCCCCTCGCCAGAATCGAACCCCGGACCCTTCAGTCCACAGGCTGACACTCCATCCACAGAGCCAAACCGGCTAGGGCTGAAATTAAAACTCTTTAAAAGCAGCTCCAGGAAGGTAGTCAGGTCCTAGCCTATAATCTTCCCTGAAAAAAAAATCAGTCTTTACATTAATTAACCTGTCTATTGTTTGCATCTGAGATAACAAACCTTTGGAATAGCAAAGTAACTTCTCCTTTTTCCAGATCCCTCCAGGCACAACCAATGCTCCCGGACAGAGACTACTTACCTTCTAATTGTTATTTTTGCCATGTTTGTTGACTTTTGACTGTCCCGTGCCCACCTATGTGAAAGATGTATCTTTTTTTTTTTTAACCCTCACCTGAGGATATTTTTCCATTGATTTTTAGAAAGAGGGAAAGACAAAGAAATATCTTAATTGGTTGCCTCCTGCAAGTACCTGGGCCCTGGTCAGGGCCAGGGAGGAGCCCTTGACCAAAATCAAACCCGGGACCCTTCAGTCCACAGGCCAAGGCTCTATCCACTGAGCAAAACCAGCTGGGGCAAAAAATGTATCGTTTTACTTTTTATCCAATCTCAGAGGTTTCTCTGCTTTGCTTTCTCCTGCCTCCCTAATCTATCACCGATGATTTTCTTGTAACCCACTTAGTCTTCTCTTTTGACTGTGTACTGGTTAATAATTTGGGTTTTATAATCAAAGAAAACACAATAATTTTTAATATTAACTGGGTAGGCCTTGTACATTGTGGAGTGCAATTAAATCAGGAAAGTGTGACTACAAAAAATGAATGTAAATTAAATAGTTCTGAGAAAAAGGGTAGATATTGTACCAAAAACTGGAATGGTGGTCACACACAATAAACAGAAAGCATGTGTGTTGGGGTGTCACAGTCAAACAACCCCCACATTTTCGAAGATGAAGAATTACCCAAATATTTTACTTAAAGGTGTATTTTATTGTTTATTTATTTATTTATTTGAGACAGAGAGGAAAGGAGAGAGAAACATTAATTTGTTGTTCTACTTATTTATGCCTTCATTGGTTGATTCCTGTATGTGCCCTGACTGGGGGTTAAACCCTACACCTCGGCCTATTGGGACGATGCTCTAACTGACTGAGCCACTCAGCCTGGGCTTACTCAAATATTCCAAAAGAGGAAAGAGCTCATTATTCCTCACAATGAGATGTGAAAAAGCACACATACATTTTCAGTACTTGTAACAGTCCCAGTCAATACTGCATAGCCCAATGATAAGACAGTGGGATTTGGCTGAGCAAGACTGTAGAATGCACTATTTGGTAAGAGACACCAGGTTCCAAAGGATGAATTTAAAAAATCTTATTGGTGTATCAAGTCAAGTTTAAATAGTAAATGGGAGCTCGGTTTGAAAAGTATGAGCGGGGGGGGGGGGGGGGGCGCGGGGGGGAGGAAAGCATATGTACTACTATTAAATATAAGTTATATTGTAAATAAAATTTAAAAAAAAGAAAAAAAAAGAAAAGTATGAGCAGGCCCTGACTGGATTGGCTCAGTAGACAGAGTGTCAGCCTGTGGACTGAAGGGTCCCAGGTTCAATTCTGGTCAAGGGCATGTACCTTGGTTGTGGGCACATCCCCAGTAGTGGGTGTTCAGGAGGCAGCTGATCGATGTTTCTCTCTCATCGATGTTCCTAACTATCCCTCTCCATTACTCTTTGTAAAAAAAATCAATTATATATATATATATATATATATATATATATATATATATATGGCTTATAATGCAAAGTCTGCACCTTGACTGGTCAGATATTAATTTTTCTCTAGTTTCTGAATATTACCGTGGCTCTATGAAAATATATAGAAATAGAAGTTCTGTGAACCTAGGAGAGTGTCAACCCTGGAACCCAGGAAAGTAAGAAAAATGTCTAGAGATAAAAACTGACACCAGCCAGTGTAGTTCATTTGGTTGGGCATCATCTCATCCACCAAAAGGTTGCGGGTTCAGTTCCTGGTTGGGCCACATGCTTGGTTTCAGGCTCAATCCCTGGTACAGCAGCTGATTGGTGTTTCTTTCTCTCTTTTCCTCTCTCTTTAAAAATCAAGAAAAAAATAGAAGAAAACTGACTGACACCCATGGAATTAATACTTAGGTAACTACTATATGTAACTGTGTAATAATGAATCCTATTATCACTGGGGTGCTTTGTGTTTTCTCTACTTTTATGATGTTTGAAGTATCATAAGGTGATAGCTAGGGTGTCACAGGGGCAGAGGCAATGTGGCCATTGTTGGTTAAACCACCAATAGGTCTGTGCTATCAGGAAAAAGCTGAAGGGGGTTTCGGGTTAGGTTCACACTATCTCCCTAACCCTCAAACCCTTTGAGAGTCAACCTCTATCTTGAAAAACAGCAATAAGTCTTAGTCATGACTTCCTAGTACTTGGCTGTTCAGTTTGCTCCTGTGTACAAGGGAGAAACTTCTGGAAAGAGGCCAATGTTTCTATAAAAGTTTGCCCTGTTCTTGGGGTTTTCAACCTCTTTGTAATTTTGAATTGGGAGTGCCTAAGAATGTCTTTTTATTGAGTCATTTGTGGAACTATAAACTATTTGGCTCTATAATTTGCTAGCTGGTTTTCCAACTTGGCAGCAAATAATTGGGTATTTTTCATTTATTAGTCAACAAGGTCTTACTGAAACCTTTTCCATTAGGCCCTGAGGTTGTGTACAGTGGTGATCAAAACAGGCATGGAGCTGTCCTCAGGGGGCTTAGAGTTTGGTGGGGAAGAAAGATATGTCTCCAAAACCAAAAACTGAGACTTGCTAGAGAGGAAGAGTAAAAGGGGCTATTCATGTGCTTGGCAAGGGCTCTTATTGAAAGTCTCGTTTCCGCCATGCTTCTGTTGCCCAGTCTTGTCATTTGAAATTCGGACAGGTGAGCCACGTCTCACAGTGAGCAAGGAGGTTTCCTTGAGAAAGTGATATTGAACGAGGAGGAATTTACTATGAGAAGGGGGGGGGTGTTCTGTGCAAACCCCAGAGGAGCCTGGAGTGGGGCACATTGGGTTGTAGTACGTGGATGGAGGTGAAGGTGGCAAGGTAGATGAGGCCCAGATCAAGCTGGCTCCTGGAGGCCATATAATCTATAATATTGGGGGGAGAGAGGGTTAAGAGCTTTATTGAGATACAATTCACATACCACAAAATTCATCCATATAAACTATACAATTCATTTATTTTTAGTATATCCACAGAATTGAATAATCTGTCAATTAAGAAACATTCAAACCTATAGAGGTTTTTATGAGTTTATTTGAGCCAAGACAATTGCTGGGAAGCAAAATCTCAACAAAATGACAATTTGACACCATACTGTGTGTGTGTATATATATATATAATTTTAAAAGTCCATATTTATTGGCACTCCTCTCTATTAATTAAAATGAACATATTCTACCCTGACTGATTTGGCTCAGTGGATAGAGCCTCGGCCTGAAGACTTAGGGGTCCTGGGTTCGATTCCAGTCAAGGTCATGTGCCTTGTTTCTGGGCACGACCCAGGTCGGGGGTGTGCAGGAGGCAGTTGATCAATGTTTCTAACTCTCTGTCCCCCTCCCTGTAAAAAAAAAATCAATAAAATATATTTTTAAAAATAAATAAAATAAATGAACATATCCTGGTATATTAACCCTTTTAATAAATCACATATCAACCTTTTTTAGATCTTTCACTTGCTCAGCTTGTTCCAGTAAAAAACATTAAGAGTCCATTGGGCCACTATGATTTTTTTTTTAATACTCAAGTTATACAGTTGTAATGAAAGTCATCAAGATGATATAGTTCTGATTTAAAAGTATGTATTTACAAGAAAACATCTGAGTCAAAACATCCTTACAATCAAAATGGCAGAATAAAAACTGTGGGACCCAAAAGTGTCAGGCTTTCCCTAATTTTTTTCTTTTTTGTTTAGTAGACTTTGTTGTTGTGTTGTTTTAATTAACTTGAGAAACATTTGTTAAACTTGACTAGTTAAACTTAGTCAAGCCCATAAAAATCAGAAGACCTCTCTGATATGTAACTGGATAATCAAAAAGCTATTTTTCCATTAAAAAAAAAAAAGTTCAAGATCCAAGCCTACTTTTAAGTTCATTCTACAAGAAGGAACAGGGGAAAGCTGAACTATAAGCTTACTGCTACCAGCCAGTAAGCACCACTGAGACACACTGGCTGTGTAGAGCTTCCCAAGTGTCCCTGCTATCCTGGCATCCCCCACGCCCACCCCTTCAGGACCCCCACCCAACACCACCACAGCATTGAAACCAACAAGGGGCACCCAGGGCCCTGCTCTAGAGCCCCAGGCCCTTCCTGACTGGCACTGTCCTTCAAGCCCAGGGTCCTCCTTCACTCTTGTCTCACTCACTCCCACCTCAATCGGTCAGGAAGTCCCCCATGGCTCTCCCTTCAAGTACCTCCAGGACCCACCACCTGGATCTGAGCCACCTTGTTCAATCCCTGGATTAGTCTCCTAACAGACCCCCACTTCCACCCTTGCCTCCTCCAGTCTTCTCTTGACAGAACAGTCACGCTGATTATTTTAACATGAAAGTCAGACCCTGGCCCTATGTACTGAAAATGCTTCAGTGGACGGGATATCGCTCGGAATAAGAGCTGCACTCCTGACAGGTCCATCAGACCCCTTATCTCTCGGAGCTCCTCTCCTGGTCCAGCCCCCATTCCAGCCACTCTGGCTCTTTGCTGTCTGGGGAGCAGGCCAGGCGCATTCCAGCCTTAGGGTTTGGCCCTCTGCCCTCAGATATTCCCTTGCCTGATGCCCTCATCTCTGTCAAGTCTTTACTGGATTCTCAGCTCAGTGAGACCTCCTCTGCCCATCTGATTCCAATTTCAACCCACCCTTCCACTTTCCTCTTCCCCCTCCCAATTCTCCTTCCCTTCCCTCTTGTCTTTTTTTGTTTTCCTGTATTGATCAGATTTATTGTTTATTGTGTGTCCCTGTCACTAAAACATAAGCTCTACTAGGACAGGAATTATTTCGTTCACTGTTGCATTTCAAGTACCTAGAATAGTACCGGGTACATGGTAGCACTCAGTAAATATTTGTTAAAATTGGTTAGTGCTCATTTCATAGCAATTAGTAAATAATTTGAATACATCACCTAAAAATCACCTACAAAACCATCCTACAAAAAACAGTCAACGGGAAAAGAAACAACAAAGTGCATCATGGGAAAACAATTGTCGTTAGCAATTATTAAAACCCAAAATGATTGTACCAGGAAAAAATGATGGTACCCCAACTCAGAGTATCTGGCAGTCCCGCCCTTACCCACATTACCCGACTAAAGGAGCTTGGCCTTGGTGCTGTAGAAAAAACGGCTCCTTTTGCTTCGTCAGTTCTCAACTTCATTTCAAAATTATAGCTTGCTTTATTTTCAGATCGTGACTTTTTAAAATATATTTCATTAATTTTTTACAGAGAGGGAGAAGGATAGAGAGTTAGAAACATTGATGAGAGAAACATTGATCAGTTGCCTCCTGCACACCTCCTATGGGGATGTGCCCGCAACCAAGGTACATGCCCTTGACCGGAATCGAACCTGAGACCTTCCAGTCCACAGTCCGACACTCTAGCCACTGAGCCAAACCAGTTAGTGCCAGATGGTGACTTTTTTTGAACAGTGCATCTCTCTCTCTCTCTCTCTCTCTCTCTCCCTCTCCCTCTCCCTCTCCCTCTCCCTCTCCCTCTCCCTCTCCCTCTCCCTCTCCCTCTCCCTCTCCCTCTCCCTCTCCCTCTCCCTCTCCCTCTCCCTCTCTCTCTCTTTCTGTCAGAAATTTCTAATTGTCTTTCTCGTCGGAAGATAACACATAAGCCTTCAGCTCAGCCGGGACTTTAATGCTCCTTGTTATATGACTCGGCTGCTCCATTGCAATCTCTTTACCTGCTGTCCTTGATCAGTGCTGCTGGTTCTTAATCCCATTTTCCTCTTTCCTAAATTCTTCTCTTGTTTTGCTGAAATTCACCCAACAAATCAAACCAAAGACCGTTTGTGTGTGTGTTTGTTCCAGAAAGGAAGCACGGGCGGTGATCTTGCCGAGTTCTTGTCTGCCTGCCACCTGTGCCTCTTTCCTGCACGCCTAGAATCTTGTCACATTTACACTCCAGGTGAGTGCATGCCATGAGAGGCTGGTCTTGCAGCCACAACTTTCGTCCTACGCTGCCCAGGGTCCCTCTGCATGTCCCTCCCTCACACAGTGGCTATGAAACCACAGAAACAGTTAAAGCCAGCTCTCCGGGAGAGAGATGCTCTGTGCTTGTAAGAAGCCGAGAACAAATTCTATGTGTCTATCAAGTAATATGATGAACTCATCAGTGTGTCTTACCACGAAAGCCTACTGGGAATGATTTTATAAAAATAAATCGCCCTAACAGACTGTCAAACTACAGTGGGAAGGCAGGGGAGGGTGGGGGGCGGGGGGCTGTAAGAGATCAACCTAAGGACTTGTATGCATGCATATAAGCACAACCAATGGACACAAGACACTGGGGGGGTGAGGGGGGGCAGGTGAGGGCATGTGCTGGGGAGTAGGGGAGGCTGGGGGAAGTTCAATAAGGGGGAAAAAAGGAAACATATGTACTACGATTTGTAATACTTTAAAGAATAAATAAAAATATTTTTAAAAAGAAAAATAAAAAATATATGGCATGCCGAGACCGGTTTGGCTCAGTGGATAGAGCGTTGGCCTGCGGATTGAAGGGTCCCGGGTTCAATTCCGGTCAAGGACATGTACCTTGGCTGCGGGCACATCCCCAGTAGGGGGCATGCAAGAGGCAGCTGATCGATGTCTATCTCATCAATGTTTCTGACTTTCTATCCCTCTCCCTTCCTCTCTGTAAAAAATCAATAAAATATATTTAAATATATATGGCAAATAAATAAATAAATAAAAATAAAAATAAATAAATCGCCCTGCTCGCTTCTGCAGCACATATACTAAAATTGGAAGGATACAGAAAAGATTAGCATGACACGCAAATCCCTGAGGCGTTCCATAGTTAACAAATAAATAAATCGCCCACTGATTTATCACTGGGAGGCATCTACATTCTTCTAAAGCAAATTTGCTTAGAGCAAAGCATGACTGAAGTATGGAACATCATTGTTGCTGTCTATCAACAATCAAGAGGAAAGGGGCTGTAGGAAGTCAAGAAGCTAGGGAAAAATGAGTGAAAGATGCAGAATATAAGGAAGATGGAGAAAGATTGAGAGACAACCTGGAGGTAATATTCAAGCTTCAGCTTTTAAAAAGTAGAAAAAGAATGTTATTTTGTAGACGTGAATAGAATTAGTACAAGGGAATTCAGAGGGAGCCCAGGATAATGGGAATAATAAATGTTGTTTTCTGAAGTGAGTTAGGACCCACCACTATTCAGAAACTCTGGTCTTAGTGGAGTTAAATGCATAAAATATCAAACATCAAATTAATCAGAGAAGAGTTAAAATCCTCAAAGACACAAATGGCAAGATCACTTCCAGAAGGCCACACCCCATTTCTTGATTGCCTGCTTGCATTTTGGGAAACATCTGATTACTCCCCAACCCGCAGACAAAGTTTTCCAAAGCAGCAAGAGAACAAGACAATTAGAAGCCTTCTTTCAGGCGGGGAATTAGCAGGGGCCCTTCGAGCCTCTCCTTTCCCAGCTGAGGCCTGGGCAACCACAGCCTCGCAGCACCCTCTGCTGTTACCTTTTCAAAAGACGGCGCCGGGTGTTGGGACTGAGACTGCTAGAGGATTCTGGTCTGGGACAGAGGCAAATTACAAGAGCAGAAGAAATTCAAAATTTGTGTTCAATGCAAATCTTCAGGATGAGTTCCTCTTGCTGGGAACAGGCAGCAAAGACAAAGCGAAATAGAAACAGCAAGCCAGTGTTCCAGCCTTTTCCAAGCTGAGTGGGAATCCCCCAACCACCCACACCACGGCTCCAAGACAGGAAAAAATACACTTTTTTCTAGCACCATTTGTGAAACATGTGTAATTCTGTTTTCATAGAAATGGAGCCCAGAGTAACAGAGAGGGGGAGACGGGGTTAGCATTAAACATAGGGAGTTAGAGTTTTATCTAAAAGAATAAAGCCCTGGCTTTTTGGTTCCAGCGTCACAATGCACATACCTGCCCTAACAGAGGTAAAATTAGAGGCTGCATGGCAACATTATAATGCACGGTTTTCACTTCTATTTATAGCTTGCTTATTTGGTCCTTTCTCCTTGCCAAAAGCACCAGACGGCCTCAAGGTCCTTAAATGCCCTCGTCCTAAAATCACTTATTTCCCCATGAGAGAGGCTCATTGGTAAAAGAAAAGATATTGGTCATAGATATAATCTGTGTGCTCTTTTAAAGTCTGTTAACGGACATACCAAGAAGCCACACAGTCTGGCGGGAGGACTCTAGAGCCAGACTGCCGGCTCCAAGTCGTGCGCTGCCATTTGCCCGGAGCGACCTCAGCAGGCGCCGTGCCTCCCTACACTCATCTGTAAACTCAGGAGGACAATAGGGTTTTAATGAGAATCAAATGAGTTGATAACTATACAGTGCTTAGAACAAAGCCTGGTAGAACTAGGTAAGTGTTGCTTTAATACCAACTAATAATTAAAACAATACCAAACAAATATTTGTGCAGTGGCACTGAAGTCTGCTTTTCATTATTTGAAATTGCAACTGGCAGAGAGGTTTTTATCGAGCATACCTTCCCTGTGGGCATGGGGTCTTTGTCAGACTGTTGTGTCTTTCACCCTCTCTCTGCAATGCAGGGTTTACCTTCTGCTGATGGAAAGGGAGAGGGGCCTGGGGCGGGGGGGGGGGGGGGGGGGCGCAGAAGAGATGGCCTAGCAGTGGTGAGAGGGGCTCATTGGGTGAAGAGCAACACAAGATTCCTGTTGGTCTTACTCTTTGCCTCCTCGTAACAGCCGCATAAAGGTACAAAACATTGATGATATGTACAACAGACTGATGATATGTACAACACATTGATGATATGCATAAAACATTGATGATATGTACAACACATTGATGATATATATAAAACGTTGATGATATGTACAACACATTGATGATATGTACAACACATTGATGATATATATAAAACATTGATGATATGTACAACACATTGATGATATATATAAAACGTTGATGATATGTACAACACATTGATGATATGTACAACACAATGATGAACCCGGCAGCCTCCTCAAGATCCTGGTCACCTTCTGTGGCTCAAGACAAATCCCAGCTCGAGAATTTCTTCAAAGAAAGGGCTTAGGCCCTAACCAGTGGGGCTCAGTGGATAGAGCATCAGGTTGTGGACTGAAAGGTCCCAGGTTCAATTCTGGTCAAGGGCATGTACCTTGGTGGCAGGCACATCCCCAGTAGGAGGTGTGCAAGAGGCAGCTGATTGATGTTTCTCTCTCATTGATGTTTCTAACTTTCTAGCCCTCTTCCTTCCTCTCTGTAAAAAAAATCAATAAAATATATTTTTTTAAAAACCTAAAATCTGCCGAGAAAACCTTCACTTGTAGAAGAAGAGGAAGAAGAAAGGGCTTGGTAATGGCCACCACCTGGTTGTAAGAGAAACCAGCAGAATTGTCTTAAAACAAACTATTAGTTTTGTTTGCCTTTTAAGCATACTACTTTATTTGAGACTAAATTCTCCCCAAGCCTCCCTGGTCACTGTCACAACCTCCCCATTTTTCTTCACCCTGCTCTTTACTTTTTGAATTAACAGATGTGTAATTTCGCATTTATTCGTTTTTCCATGGCCATAAATACCGTAAGAACAGGGCCAGCTGTCATATTCATCAACGTGTCCCAGTTCTTAAAACAGTGTCCAGGACACACACTAGTCTCAACAAATATCTGTTGAATAAATGAACAAATGAGTTTTGTGATCATTATCTGCACAAGAATAACAAGTACGATAATATGAAAGGAACTGTCGTCCAACAGGAGAAAATGGTGATCACGCTTATTTCTGAAACACTTGGCTTTGAGGTTGGGGTGTGAGGATGAGGGGGATATTTACCAGCAAGCCTCAGCTGAAGGGTGCTTCTGCAGGGAGAGTGTGAAAAGGCTCAGTAAGAGAGAGAGAAGACTGTCCCTGGAAGGGTCTCTTCTGCTCCGGACACAGGCCCAACTTAGCTAACCGAGACCTGCTCTGGTCCCTTAAGGTTGAGAGCCTGGCATGCTGCCAGCAGTAGTCTGCACAGGTTTAGTCTGGAAAAAGGAGGAAACTTCTCCATCACTCTTTCCCAAGTAGCCCTGGTTGCCCTCCATCAAGGGCACTTTAGTCAGAGTTTGGAGCAGATTCAGGAAAGGATGGTAGACACAGAAGCCTTCTAAGAGAGTTTCTCAACAGGCACGTTGAGTTGTCTGTTTCCCCAGTGGGGCCCTGGAGTTTATTTAAGTTCTTATTAAGGAAAAGACCTGGCATGCTAGCACAGCTTGGCCGACTCCCTGGTTTCCACTCAGGACTAAAGGGTGAGGTGCGGCTATGGGACATTCAGTCACAATAACTTCCTGAATTCCTGTCACTGCTCCTTGTCTGTTTCTCAACGCAGCATCTGACCAACTGTGCACACACAGTTAGTTACCCAGGAGACCCTCCCCTTGGTGCAAGCCACCGCATCCATGTCTTTAGCAATTTATGGGAACTTAAGTCATAAAACTTTCTTAGACAAGGAGTTCCTTCTCACTATTACTAAGCTATAAAAGTAGGTTATAATAATGTTCCAGGATATATAATCTATTATTTCATGTGTACATAAAACTCTATCACATTTTGTACTAATAAAATACCTATTATTCTGTTTGTGCTAATTTCATGTTACTCTAATAAATAATTAAACTAATTCTGTTCGGTTTTCTAGTGAACCTCATGAAAGACAGTTCGCCCATCCCCTGAAAACAGACTGTTCCTCCCCTCGCCGCCCCCACCCCATCACTCACGCCCCCATCTCCTTGGGGCATTGAATCAAGGCCCCTTTCACAGGCACCAATGACATAACCAGTTAAAAAAACAGCTGCTTTATTTTCCCTTTCTTTACACAACTAAATTACTGTTTTCACATAATTTGCTCAAGTGTTTATGTATTTTCCTGAGTTATTTCAGAAAGTTCCTTCTTTCTTAGGATGCTATGTTCACATCCCTATTTTTTTTATTTATTTAAAGAATACTTAATTGCTCAGCTGGCGTAGCTCAGTGGTTGAGTGTTGACCTATGAACCAGGAGGTCATGGTTCGATTCCCGATCAGGGCACATCCCCAGGGTTGTGGGCCAACACCTAGTGTGGGGTGTGCAGGAGGCAGCCTATCAATGATTCTCTCCATCATTGATGTTTCTTTCTCTCACTCCCTCTCCCTTCCTCTCTGAAATCAATAAAAAAAATTAAAAATATTTTTTTTTATTGATTTCAGAGAGGTGGAACCATCAATGATGAGAGAGATCACTGATTGGCTGCCTCCTGCATGCCCCCCGCTGGGGATCGAGCCCACAACCCAGGCATATGCTCTTGACTGAAATCGAACCTAGGACCCTTCAGTCCTCAGTCCGACGCTCTATCCACTGAGCCAAACCAGCTAGGGCAAAAATATTTTTTTAAAAGAATAGTTTATTGGGGACTCTATCTCCCTCCCCACATGGGAGTCTGTGCTTGTTTCTCAAAAAATTTCCACCTTTTGCTATTAAAAAAAATAGTTTGTTGATATTTTAGAGAGAGAAGAAGGAAACATCAATGTGAGATAGGCTGCCTCCTGCAAACCCCCCTAGCAGGAATCAAGTTGGCAGCCTGGGCACGTGCCTTGACCAGGAATCGAACCAGCAACCTCATGGTCCACAGGAGGACCACCAACCAACTGATCCACACTCACCAGGACTCACATCCCCACTTTCAGGTAAAGAGGCTCAGGGGTCTCCAAGGGGAGACCAGCTACCTGGTTTGCCCAAGACCATCGTGGTTGTGACTGTGGTTCTGGTGTGATGTGTAGAACACCTCTTTCACTCTCAGAAATGCCCAGGTTTGAGTAATAACCAGAACCCATTTGAGTGATGGCAAGCAAAGGAGGCCTCCATCCACTGCTCTTATTACACACTGATGAAACAGACAGGGAGACAGGAGGTCACACACACAGGAGAAAATGAATTCATGTGGGCCTCTGTTCAAGGGAATCCTGCCTGACTCCTTCTGTAAGTAAGGAATCTTCTTTGAGGCCAATTATACTTCCCTGTCTTCCACCAATGAGTCATTTTGCACTGCATAAATTTTATACTATGGTTTTGTCTTAAAATGTGGCACTCATTTAACTGAGAAAAGCAAAGTGCAGAGGAGTGTACAGTATATACCAAGAGGGAAGATTTATGCACATCTATATAAAAATACTACCAGAGGAAACATGAGAAATTGGTAACAGTAGTTGCCTCTGGCAAGGGAAATTGGATTGCTCAGGGGAGTCTTTTTAAAAATACATTTTGGGCCAGCCAGTGTTGCTCAGTGGTTGAGCATCAACCTATGGACCAGGAGGTTATGGTTCAATTCCTGGTCAGGGCACAGGCCTGGGTTGTGGGCTTGACCCCTAGTGGGGGGGGCATGCAGGAGGCAGCCAATCAATGATTCTTTCTCATCATTGATGTTTCTATTTCTCTCTCCTTCTCCCTCTCTAAAATCAATACAAATATATGTTTTTAAATATTTTAAACATCTCTTGATCTCTTTTGCACCCCTACGTATGCCTAAATTTTTGCCTTAGAAACAAATTCCCCTTCCTTCTGGCCACCTCCCTGCAGCCCAGCTCTCCCACTAATCTGCCTCCTGGCTTCAGGCGAAAGCCTAGGACTCCAAATCCCTGTCCCTGACAAGTAGTGTGCCTGTGGCTTTCAATCTGACAAGTTGTTTCAGCTTCTTTCACTTCGGAGACTAACTGGACCGTCATTCTTTCCTTAGGGGCTCTCTGGACACATGAGGAAAAATGACCGCCTGCCAAGGCTGTCCCCATCCAGAGGCCCAGTCTATGCAGCTTCAGTTCTCATTAAATCATCTAATGCTCCTCTTGGGGTTGGAAGGAGAATATTGGAAACAGCTGCCCACAACCACAGCTTATCACCCTGGGTGTCCATTTTCTCCTTATTTCTCTTCTGTTATTTCATCCTGGCTGTCTACTCCTTGACCATCTTTGTCTAAAGTTATAGCTGTTAGGTTGATTTTAGTTTAAGACCTTAATTATACAGATGAATGACTTTTGTCAACACCAACAGAGAGCTTTTTTCCCTGAATGAGGGGCTAGATGTTTATCACTGTGCATGGCATTGTCAGATTTGGGCTCATCATAGACTCAGCTGTTTTTTTGTTAATCCTCACCTACGGGTATTTTTGCATTGATTCTTCAGAGAGCGTGGAAGGGAGGAGGAGAAACAAATAGAAACATCGATGTGAGAGAGAGACATGGATTGTTGCCGCCTGCATGCACTATGACCAGGCCTGGGGATCGAGCCTACAACCAAGGTACATGCCCTTGACCGGAACTGAACCCAGGATCCTTCAGTCCACAGGCTGATGCTTTACCCACTGAGCCAAACCCGTTAGTTCTGGACTCAGCTATTTCAATTACTCACATGAAACTGGAGTTGGTGCATTATTTGTGTCAGGAATGTACAGGCGCAAGGTCACCTGGGTTATGAAACCCTGAGTTTTGAGGCAGTGCTCTGCAGTGGGAAGAGACACTTTGAGGAAGTCACTTATCTCCTTTAATAGTGAAAATTGTAAATTTTATGTTGTTCATTTTGCTGCAATAAAGAAAAAAAAAAAAAGGAGTTTATTTCCTCAATTGCCAGGTCAGGTTGTCAATCTCTAAGGTTCCTTGCAGGCCTAGAATTCTGTTTTGATTCTGTGACCTTATGTAGGATGGATAGCCCTAGAAAGATCTGAAGCCTAGTTGGAAAGTTGGCAATCAGTGCTAGACAGCTTCTAAAATTGCCATTATGTTTCAATAGAAGGTAACTTGGGAATAAATGTCTCTTCCTTTACAGTTCTAAGACTGAAAGGATTAACAGCTGGATTTCCTAGTTTTGCAGACTACATTCTTATTCATAGTACCTGGAACTTTCTACAGGTATGTCACATGTACCTGTGATCACATAACTTCATCGGGAGACCCAAGATTCAACTATAATTTTGAAGGACTAACTCCAAATATCGTTAGCGGACATGCCCTCTTGAGGAAAAACTCAGGGGCTGTTTGGAGGGGATCTGTCTGCATTTTAAATGAAATGGAACACTGCCCTGGCTAGGTGGCTTAGTTGGAGCATCGTCCTGATATGCCAAGGTTGGGAATTTGGCAAGTGGTGTCCATGCTCCAGGGGGCACTCCTGGGCCTTCCTAAGGGCTTGTAAAGCTCCACTCCATTCCAAACAGATCAGAGCAACTTTCATCCACTTTGATATTGTGCTTCAACTTGTAAAACTTCATGAAAGTGTCCAGTATTTAAGTTGGAAAGTTTGGAAGCCACTGCTCTGGGTGACCACTCCATTCCTCCCAGCAAGATTCTATGAAGCCACGTTCCCTGCCTGCCTGTTCTGCCAGCAGAACAGCGGCAGAATTTCCTCCTGGGGGAACTTTACCTGAACAAAGTCCTTGTGTGAACAAGATGAACATCTAAATTAAAGCAACTTGCCGAAACTGGTTTGGCTTAGTGGATAGAGCGTTGGCCTGCAGACTGAAAGGTCCCAGGATCGATTCCGGTCAGGGGCATGTACCTTGGCTGCAGGCACACCACCAGTAGGGGTTGTGCAAGAGGCAGCATCCATTTTTCTGACTTTCTATTCCTCTCCCTTCCTCTCTGTCCAAAATAAATAAATTTTTAAAAATAAAAATAATAAATTGGGAGCCACGAATTTGCAGTAGCTTGAAGCTAGATGATGACTCCTGTTTCTCCACAAACAATTTAAATTAAAGTGATTTGCCAGTGGCTGATGGGCTCAAAAGAAGCCTCCCTTGGGCTCAATCATAGCTCCTAAGTAACTCAGGAAAGCACACGGGATGGCCGCACCCATGTCCTCAGCAGCACTGCCCGGGGACACAGCTCACCTGGGGCGACAGTAGGGCAGCGGCCCCAGCATTTATCATCAACTCTCAACTGGAAGGTAAAGGGGAACAGAACGTCAGGTAATGAAAAATTCTGTGTTCTTAGGTCAATGGGAAATTGTTTTCTTGAGTACTGACAGTTGAATGTTACTTCACGACACCCCAGAGAACTAGGTACTGCCCTTACTGCCATGTTATCAGTGAGGCAACTGAAGGTTGAAAAGGCAAGATAACTTCCCCAGGCAAGTGACAGAACCAGAATTTCTTTCAGTGTGTTCTTATATTGTGACCTCAGGCTTAGACTCATTCACCTGACTTGCACGCTCCTTTTTTGTTTTTTAATATATTTTATTAAAAATACAGAGAGATGCCGAGACTGGTTTGGCTCAGTGGATAGAGCGTCAGACTGCGGACTGAAGGGTCCCAGGTTCGATTCCGGCAAGGGCATGTACCTTGGCTGCGGGCACATCCCCAGTAGGGGGCGTGCAAGAGGCAGCTGGTCGATGTCTCTCTCTCATCGATGTTTCTGGCTTTCTATCCCTCTCCCTTCTGCTCTGTAAAAAATCAATAAAATATATTTTAAAAATAAATAAATTAAATAAATAAAATAAAAAATAAATAAAAATACAGAGAGAGCCAAGACCGGTTTGGCTCAGTGGATAGAGCGTCGGGCTACGGACTGAAGGGTTCCGGGTTCGATTCCGGTCAAGGGCACGTACCTTGGCTGCGGGCGCATCCCCAGAAGGGGGCGTACAAGAGGCAGCTGATCGATGTCTCTCTCTCATCGATGTTTCTGACTTTCTATCCCTCTCCCTTCGGCTCTGTAAAAAATCAATAAAATTAAAAAAAAAAAGAGAGAGAGAGGAAGGGAGATAGTTAGAAACATTGATGAGAGAGAAACATCTATCAGCTACCTCTGCATACCCCTAGTAGGGATGTGCCCGCAACCAAAGTACATGCCCTTGACCAGAATCGAACCTGGAACCCTTCAGTCCGCAGGCCTGATGCTCTATCCACTGAGCCAAACTGGCTAGGGCTGCACGGTCCTTTGGCAGCTATATTTTTACATGAAGAAAGGGTGCAACCGAGTTTCAGTAAATTACTGCACCTCATCACATAAGACTCATTCGCATAGGGTATGTCTAAGGGACCAAAGTAGTGACTCGTTTGTTCACAGATACTGCATAAGCACGCTGGAGTACACTATGTAAATTAGTAATACATGGTACCACAATCACTGCAAATCGAACTATTTTATTGTCCAAGAGACTCTTTCTGTGGACACGGGAGGCATTCTCACGGAGGAGCAGGAGGTGCGAGTCCTCACTGCTCAGCACTCTGTGTGCCCACGTAGTCCTGGAGAAGCACCTGCGCCTCTGCCCGCCGGCTCATCTTGGTGGCCTTCCCCTGAAAGCGGCCTTTCTTCCCTGCTCCTTTGCCTTCCAGCACCTCAGCCACCCTGGGAAGCAGAGATATGTCAGGGGGAAGGAGGTCCGCAGGGAGAAAGCCACAGAAAAACCTAGAACAGCCCTGAGTCTTGCCCCATGGGCTGGGGGCGAGGGAGTGGAAAAGTAGATGGCTTCTAGAAATCCTTCTTAAATATACTTGCACATGTAACATGTACCACATTTACTGTAAGAGGGAATAACCGGAAACAACAGAAGTATCTAGAAATGGCCCAGACAGATTATGGCAACCTCCAGAGAGCAGAGTGAATGTACACTGGGGGCAAGTGGCTATAGACGCGCCTGTGGGACCAGCAGGGAGTCAAAGGGGTGGGCGAGAAAGGCGGGACTTGGCAACCTGGACAAGCCTGTCCTGTCTGAAGAGGGCACCACAGCGCAGGTGCCTCGTGGCCACCACCATGTGGAAGGTGAGCCCAGTGTGGCCAGGGACTGCCACTTTGTTTCCTTTTTTGAGAAAAGCCAAAACTATGTATTTTTATGTAAAAATCTCCTGATTTTTAAATGTAGCAAGTATTTTTAAAAATGTTAAATAGTACACAGGCCAAACCAATCTACAGGCCAATTCTGGCTGCCGGTCAGGAGCCTCTCCTTTAAAAGCTGTTTCTCTACATGGTCACCGGAGCCACTGGGACTTTGAGAATTCCATTAGAAAGAACAGGGGCACTACACCACCATATTTAACTTAAAATATAAACAATAACATAAGGGGGAAGAAGTCCAACCAAGTTCTAACTTTTTCCTGACAATTATATCAATGCCTTTTAAAATTTTATTCCAAAATCCTATTTTTTTCCGAAGAGTATGTGTCTCTCCTCCGCTGGCGCCTTAAGCATCTGCTTCATCTGCCTACTGATAACCCAGCAGCTGTATTCACGTATCACCTGTGAATCTCAATGTCTAAAAGGGAAAATGAAACACATGGATTTAGAGCCAAAAGACCTGAGTTCAAGTCTCAGCTCTGCCCCTGCTTTGTGAGCTCCCAGGCACAGGGTGCCGTCCCTCACCTATGAAACTGGGAATGGTAGTTTGAGTGAATTATTTCAGCCCACGTCACAGGTCTGTGTGAATCAAAATGAGACTGCAGATGTGGTGGCCTCTGTCATCAGTAAAGGCTCCCCCATCCCCATGCAAAGCAGTCTACGAAGGGGTACCTGGGTCCCAGGGTCTCCACAGCTTCAGCTGGCCCCGCCAGTAAGAAGAGCCCAGTGCCTTTCTCGTCGCCCACAGTTAGGAACAGGAGGGTGTCCTAGGAGGCAAGACAAGGGGATGAACCCTGATACTTAAGGATGTGGGGTCAACCCCTCTATACTGTGCTCTCTCCTCAGTCTCAAGAACAGATTTAAAAATCACATTGCAATTATGTGTACCAAATCAACATGCTGTACACCTTAAACAGACACATCATATCTCAACTAAAAACAAAACAAAACAAAACGTTTTCTCTAAAACACAAGTGATGTTCTGAATGATAATGCAGCCCCTCCACTCTGGCCCACCAGAGCCAAGAAACTTTTTAAGGTGGCCACAGCAACTTAGGTTCAACATAAAGAAGACAGAAAGCTGCCCAGCGGTGTGGTTTGGTGGATTGAGCATCGTCCCATGCACCAAAATGTCACCGGTTCGACTCCCAGTTAAGGGCACATATTTAGGCTGCAGGTTTGAACCCCAGCTCCGGTCAGCGGTGTGGAGGCAACCGATGCATGTGTCTCTTTCACATCATGTTTCTCTCCCTCTCCCCTTACCTATCTCCCTTCCACTCTCTTAAAAAAAAAAAAAAATCAATGGAAAAAATACCCTTTTGTGAGAATTGACACAAAAAAAGAAAACTGTACTGAACGAATTTCTGTCCCCTACTCTTCACGTGCTCATTGGAAGGAAGGCCTTAGCTGAACGAACGCCCCTCATTTCGGTCTCTGCCCAAGGTGCATCTCTCACCTCTGACCCAATCTCATTGGCGATGATATTCATGAACTCAGAGTCGCCCTCCTTCCTACAACAAAAGGCACAGATGGTAGGTCCAGGCTGGAGAGGGAGCTGGGAAACCACAGGATGCCCAGCTCCTCCTGAGAGGCTGGCCTCTTGCTGCCTGTTGTGCGAAGTCCCAGGCCCCTCAGCAAAGGGAAAGAGTGCTGGCGGAGGGCCAGCTGGACCTCCTCCTCAGCATCAGCAGTTCCTAACAAGCTCTGCCTTTATTTTTGTCTTCCTTTAATAGCATTCACCGAGGTAGGTGAAGACTTGTGAGACGGCGAAGGAGGCGAGGGGAGGTGCTATGAAAGTTAGAAAGTTAGAGTGAAGGGCATGTACCTGGGTTGCAGGTTTGCTCCCCACCTCAGGTGGTGGCGTGTGTGGGAGGCAACCAGTGGATGTGTCTCTCTCACACTGTTGTTCTCTCTCACATTGATGTATGTCTCTCTCTCTCCCCCTCTTCCCTCCCTCCCTTCCACTCTCTCTAAAATGCAATGGAAAAAATATCCTCAGGTGAGAATTAAAAAAGAAAGATGCTGTCCTAGCCGGTTTGGCTCAGCGGATGGAGCACTGGCCTGCAGACTGAAAGGTCCCAGGTTCGATTCCGGTCAAGGGCATGTGCCTTGGTTGCGGGCACATCCCCAGTGAGGGGTGTGCAGGAGGCAACTGATCAATGTTTCTCTCTCATTGATGTTTAGGGCTCTCTATCCCTCTCCATTCCTCTCTGTAAGAAAATCAATAAAATACATTTAAAAAAGAAAAAAGAAAGATGCTTACGTCAACCCAAGAAATCTGGTAGGTAACACATTGCTTAGGGTCTACCCAGCCTCGAGAATACCAGTGAGTGGCCCGGCACCCACTATGCATGCACACAGGAGAAGCTGAGCCCTAAAGCCTCCCGCCCCGCTTGTCTCTCACCTATGCAATGTGACCACGCCTCCCCAGTCTGGGCTGCTCCTGAGGCCGTGGGCAATGTGCACAGCCAGGTCTCTCAGCAGATTCAGGTTGTTCTGAAATGGATCCCAGGGCTGAGCTGACAGGTGGGAAGGATAACAAGACAGCACTGCCTCCCCTCCACTTCATTCTCCCTTACTCCCCTCCACCCCCGACAAACTACACATCTGGTTAGGCGGAGGGGCCAAGTCCAAGGAGTCGATTCCAGGCAGAGCCCAGGGGCTCTCCACCCGCCATGGAATAACCACCTTCTGCAGGAGCTTGGTGGAGTTCTGCAGCTTTTTCACAGCTTCCACGTGATCCTCTGCTCCACATCTGCAAGTGAAAGGTCTGTGGGGGTCTGCCCAGCTGATGGGCGTTCGTCCACCGCACTTTATCATTCATGATCACCTTCCCCCCCGCCAGGGACAGATTATTCTGTCTGCCTTACAGAAGGAAAGCTAAGCCCCTGGTGCCCAGGTCCTGAGAAGCAGGAGACAACAGAAGGGGGCATACTTAAGCAGCGTGGTCAATGCTTTTTCAGTTCCGTAACTTCTCTCCATCCACTTGAGCACACGGTCCCCAGCCAGAAATACCAGGTTGGTTTTATTCTTTTTCCCCTTCTCAGTAACCAGAATTTTAACGACCTACGTGAGGCAAGGAGGTAACACACGCGCAGAAAACACAGTGGGTGCTGGATACAAGAATAAGAGACACCTAGACCTCCCCCTCAGTTCAGAAGCAATAAGAGAGTGATTTTGCTCACTCTCTGTCCCCCTACCACTCCCACCCCTGCTGTGACCCCACACTGCTGCCACCTCTCCCCGGACCATTCAGAAGCCCTTCCTCACCGACCTGAAGGTCACTGAGATTGCTCACATGGGTCCCGCAGCACATGTTGGAATCAACAGTCTCGATGGTGACAACTCGAATGGGCCCAGCATGATCATCTGGCAAACCCCGGCCCCTCACCTAGAACACAGAGGAGGGAGAAGGGCTGTCTTAATTTTGATGAGGAGCCCCCAGAGGGCCATTCTACAGAAGCCGCCCCACTGGCTCTCCCCTCACCTGCTCCACCTCAGGATCATCTAGGCTCAGTTCTCGCACATTCACAGGCAGCCGAGCTCTGATTTTTTCGTTGACGCTCTGCTCAATGGCAGCTACTTGCTCTGCAGTCACAGAGGGGCTATCAAGCTCAATCACACTCCGGAGTCGCCCTAACTCCCTGTCAGGAGAAGCAGAGGAGCCACAGGATGCTGACGACAACAGTAACGATGTAAGAAAGTTTACAGTTTACAAAGAATATCCACATAAATTATCTTATTTAATCCTACAAAAATCCTGCAAGGTAGGGACTGTCACTTCCATCTTACAGCTGAGGGGTAGTAACCAATGTGATCAAGGTCACATAGATCCATACTGCTTAGGTCTTTAGGCTCAAAATTGTATGTTCTTTCCTAAGCAAAGGCAGATCTCTCTCCTCTCATCCTAATGTTTTCCCTAAGAAACACCAGGTCATCTACCCCGCCACCCTCAAGGGGACCAGGGGAACACAGCAGATTTTGAACACTGCCCTTTCTTTTAGCTCCTACCCCCTGACCCATGACTGGGAAAAGAGCTGGGAGTCAGGAGTCATGCTCTACAGTTAGTCTTATGCCTCCTCCTCACCATGACGTTGTTTTCAGCCCAAACAGATGATCAGCAACTGCTGTGATGAGATGCTGTCCTGATAAGAGGGAGTAAGAGATAGAAGAATGAGAAGCCCAGACAACCACATACAAGTTTCCTTAATGAAGACCTGTTGGGGACTGGGTAATATTCCTGAGATACTTTATTGAATATCCTCACAAGAATTCTGCAAGAGGCTTTACGATGCCATTTCACAAGTGAGGAAACAGGCCTAGAAATGTCAAGTAACTTGCCAAAGCAATGTAGCTTCTCAGAGGCAGGATGTGAACTGAAGCTCTCATGTGGCACATTCACTCAACAAATGTATATCAAGTACTTACCACATGCAAGGCACGGGGCTTGATGTTAGAGACGCAGCATTATTTCTGATTGATGACAGGAGACAGAGGAGGAATAGAAGGAATTAACTGTGAAGGTAATGGAAATAGACAGCCAAAGTCCTTGAAGGAGGAAAGAAGCAGGATGTGTTCAAGGAATGGGCAGGAAGGTCAGCTTGGCCAGAATGCTGACAGCAAGAGGGAGGGAGACCAGCTGAGGCTGGAGCAGCAGGCAAGCACTAGCCCAGGTAGGGCATGGAGCCATGGTGGGTATAGCTCTATCATGAGCAACAGGAAGCTTTTGAAGAGCTTTAAGCAGTAAAGTGACATGATCAGATCTTAATTTTTAAAAGATTATTCTGGCTGCTCTGTGAAGAATAGGCTGCAAGAAGCAAAACTGTATGTGGAGAGACTAGCCAGGAGGCTATTACAGAGGTCTATGGAAAGACCAGGAGAGCTGGGACTAAGATGATCACACTGACAGTGGGAGGAAATAGAGTATTTAGGAAAAAAAACAACAACAACAAAAAAACACCGACAGGACTTAGTGAGTGGCTCCCTATCCCCAAAGAGTGTCTGTACTAACTTCCAGGATTTCAGCAACTAGGTGGGTGCTGATGCCATGCACTGAATACAGAGCATGCCAATGGAAGACCAAGTCTGGGGAAATGGGTGACTTTAAAAAAAAAGGTTTTTATTTTAGAGAGGAAAGAAGGGGTGGAGAGACACATCAATCAGTTGCCTCCCACACAAAACATACCCTGACCAGAAAACAAGCCCACAGCGTGCAGGTGTACCCTGACTGGGACTCAAACACCCGACCTTTCATAGCATTGGACAGCACTCAACCGAGCCACACCAGCCAAGGCTGCAATGAATGACTTTTATTCGTTGTTTTTTTGTTTCTTTCTTTTTTCTTTTTTTTGGAATGGATGACTTTTAAATACCATTCTAGATGTTCTGAGTTTAAGAAATTTATGGCACATTCAGATAAAAGATACCAAGATGGAAGTTGGTAACGCTCAAATCCAGCAGTTATTCTAATACTTTTAAATTTTCATTGGTTGATTTAAGAGAGGAAGGGGGAAAGATAGAGAGGGGAAAACAAACAAACATCAATTTATCCCTAACCAGTTTGGCTCAGTGGATGGAGCATCGGTCTGCAGACTGAAAGGTCCCAAGTTGGGTTCCAGTCCAGAGCATGTATCTTGGTTTGGGGCACACACCCAGTGGGAGGTGTGCAGGAGGCAGCTGATCAATGTTTCTAACTCTCTATCCCTCTACTTTCCTCTTTGTAAAAAATTAATAAAAACATATTTTTTTAAAAACATCAATTTGCTGTTCCTCTTATTTATTTATACATTTATTAGCTCTTTCTAGTAGGTGCCCTGGCCAGGAATTGAACCTATAACCTTGGTGTGTTGGGGTAACGCTCTACCAATAGAACCTCCCGGCCAGGACCATATTCTAATACTTTTAATTGCTCGTATTGCTTTTGCAGTATCTATCAGAACCTGCCTCAATCGGAGCTGATTCTGCCTACGTCTGACTTTTCCAAAAGGCTAACTCCTAGAGAACTCAAACCACACCTCAAACATCGTGGCATCCCCATACATACAGAGCATCTCCACACAGCGCAATGGCCCCTGGGACAGATCCCGGATCCTGACCCCACCCACCTGAATGCTGCTGCATGTGGTCAAACCTCCGCTCCCAGTCCACCTGCACCTGGACTTCGGTCCCAGGAGTCAAGGGTGTCTGTGTGAAATGATCGGCCTCGGTCCCCCGACGGGTCACTCTCAGCACAGAGATGCCGTTGATTGTCCCATGGTCATCAGGCTGGGGAGAAGAAATAAAGATCGGCAGCAGTGGGCGACAGGGCTCACCCCAACTCCTGGCCACAAAGACTCCAGCAGAAAGGAATTGGGGGCTCCGTGGGAGGAGAACGAAGGGAAATACGGGTCTGGTACCTGCCCCCCGCCCTCGGGGAAAAGCAGCGTGTCTTCCAGCACCACTTGGAAACCGCTCAGCACTTCCTTTTGGCCTTTGCTTCCTTCGGTCTGTAGCTCCGCAGGACGGCAGGAGACCACGGTGGTGGTGAACTGAACAGAGAGGGACGAAAGAACACACGGAATCTAGCTCGGCTCTCCCTCCACATAGCGCCCTCTTCCCGAAGCACCCCGTCTGCTCGGCAGCCTCGGGTCCCTCGCCCAGCGGCCCCACCTCCCGGGCGTAGCTGTCCCGCTGACACCGAAACGCCATTGCCGCCCTGGGACCTGGACGCCGGATCCCCGCTGGAGCGCCTGGGGCGGACGGAAGCCCGCGCGGGACAATCCTCCGTGTGAACGCGTTAATGCGCAGAATCGAGAAAGCCAGGAATGGGATGCGGTTGGGACAAATTTGTTGAAAACGCGACTTGCAGACGTTCTGGGTAGTTTAGCAACTGTTTTGACTTTGTAAAGGGCCGGAGGACAAAACTGTGACCTGAACTTGTCGAGGCACTTAGTTTGGCCGGTTGGGCCCCAAGGACGTGTAGAGGTGGGCATGGGCTTGGATGAACGACAGCGTGCCCAGTAGAAATCATGCAAGCCACATTTGTTAATATTTTATTTAAATCAGCATATTCATAATACTTTCAGCATGTAGTAGGTATATAAAAATAAGTGAGTTTTTTCCCGTATAAAATTTTCAAAACCTGGTGTGTACTTTATGTTGTGGGGTGACTTCCACGACCAGTTGCAAATGACCAGAGGCGATTAAGTTGGTAATAAGCAGGCAAGGACTTATTGAATACTGGCCAGGATGGTCGCGGGGGCACCATGCAAACACCCACGGCCGCACTGCCCTACGTGCAGGCAGGCCTTTTAAAGGGGTCTGAACCATAAATGTTATTGCCCTGAGTTTGGCAAACAGCCCTCAAGGCCGCATCTGGGGAAAGGGTGCCAAAAGGTTACGAATGACCCTATTTCTTGCTCTTTATCTTCTAACTATGTTTTCTGCTAAACATGGGGATGTGGTCCTGTCTTTGTAAAAATAAGTGTCTTATCTACATAATTGGTGCCTGGTGCAGAGGTTACTCCTCTAGTCTTCAAAGTCACAAGCTAGGAACTAGAGCAATAATTCTTTTGTTTAAGCAAGCAGGGGTGGACCGAGGCCAAAGTTTCAAACAGCAGTTTTACTCTAAATGTTTTTATGACCTTATTTCACTTTACACTCACATCTCAGTTCGGACTAGCCATATTTCAAGTACCACGTGTAACAAGTGCTAGACAGTGCCTTATAACTCTAACCGCTTAAAAATTAGAGTTAACTTTCTTTCTGCTCCTTCAAATCAGCTAATAAAAAACCTGAAGACTCCAGATGTTTCAGAACTTAGGATTTTTCAGATTGTAGGCAGTAATGGAGAGCATACTCCATGTGTTGTTACCTAACGCGCTCCATTTGGAACTCAAGAGCAACATCATGTAATCAAACTCATTAATATTTATGCTGAGAAATAAATATACTAAATGGAATAAACAGCCTCACATTATTTTTGGTCATGTCAAATGAGTTTTGGTGTTACCTGATTGATAACCTATGGAGAAAATACCTCATTATTTAATGAGGTAATAGTAAATTGCAAAACATAATACAAATATAACTTTGTATTAGCAATTGTCTTGTTTTTGTTTTTAAGAACTAATGTCAGCTTTAAAAGTTTAAAGAGATTTCTGGAGTGTGCAGGAAGCTGAGGTGGGTTTCTGGCTGATTCTAGGAGTGGCAGTATTCGCCATGTAGTGAGTGAAAGGCTGGTTTCTGCTCTGAGAAATCAGAGCACAGATCTGTGCATGGGGAAGTCCCCCAGCTTAGTTACAACCTGTTCCCAAAAGATTTCTTCTTTCAACCTCAGCGATGAGGGCCAGGATCTCTGACACCCACCCACTCCTAAAGAGTAACTAGAGAGGGAAAGAGGCTTGCCTCCAGGAGGAAGAAGTACAAGCAGGAAAGAGATCGACCAACTCCTAGAGATTTATTATAATCCATATGCTACTTCTTTGGATTTTGCTCTACCACATACACACATACTCGAGAGCCCTGATGAGTAGCCCAAACATAAAGATTATAGCTAGCTGGTAGGAAGTCAGCAGTCTACTCCTCTGCTATTCTGCCATCTGATGTAGCAGCCATAGTCAAGGGCCTAGGAGGACAATTAAGAGCTTTGAGGAAAGATCTGAGATGCCAGAGGACCTTGGTGCTCAGCCAAACAGCTGGACAAAGGCCCAGGCCCCAGTTTGTCAGAGTGACTGGAAGACAGCCACAGCTTCCTCCACAGGTCTATCACGCAGAAGTTAACTACTTGTTGCATCGGCACTGTCAGAATCATCCTAGAAAAAAAGAAAAAGACAAAAGTTATCTGTAGAATAAGAAAAGATTGAACATTTGTGTTTGCAAACACTGCTCACTCCCTTCTGCTCTCCAAGTTTTCTTTTGTGATTTTCTGAGTTACACAACTTCTTGGGAGGCTAATATGGAAGGATTTAAACGTTGGAAAATAGACCACTAGTACTGAATAAACAGCATGGTGCCATGTATCACTTAGTTTCAGAATTTCAATCAATGCTACTGCTCCTTACAACTGTAAAGATAGTCAATAGGGCCAGAACTGCTCTAGGATGGAGAAGCAGAGGGAAAGACAGAAGTGAAAAGGGTCTTGCTGGGTTTGGTGTTTTGTTTTTGTGTTTTCTTATAAGCAAAAGTTTATTTAGAAAGCCACAGAGGTGCCCTGACTGGTTTGGTTCAGTGGATAGAGCATCAGCTTGAGGACTCAAGCGTCCCAGGTTTGATTCTTGTCAAGGGCATGTACCTTGGTTGCTGGCACATACCCAGTAGGGACTGTGCAAGAGGCAGCTGATCGATGTTTCTCTCTCATGGATGTTTCTAACTCTCTATCCCTTTCCCTTCCTCTCTGTAAAAAGTCAATAAAACATATATTTAAAAAAAAATAGAAAGCCACAGAGGTAGGAAAAAAAAAGTGACCCATAGAAGAAATGGGTTTAAGAAAAAAGTTACAGAGGCAAAGAAAGGCCCTTGAAACTTAGGAGAAAGAGAGAAAGGTAACATGCCTGGGAAGAAGAGGGGATGGGAAAGGCACAGGTATGCTCCCAAAAGGAGAGCACTTATAGGGTTTTCTTAAGCCTGGAGAAGAACATTCACTCTTCTTTGTCAAATTCAAATTTGGCTAAAAAATAATAATCAAATTTGGCTAACATGCACTATGTGCTAGGGACTAAGACAGGGGCTTTTTAGTATTGTATCTTTTTTTAAACATATTTTATTGATTTTTTACAGAGAGGAAGGGGGAAGGACAGAGAGTTAGAAACATCCATGAGAAAGAAACATCGATCAGCCACTTCCTGCACACCCCCACTGGGGATGTGCTCACAACCAAGGTACATGCCCTTGACCAGAACTGAACCCGGAACCCCTCAGTCTGCAGGCCGATGCTCTATCCACTAAGCCAAACCAGTCAGGGCTGTATCTTATTTTTAAGAGCAAAAAGGAAACTGAAGTGTTGAGGGGCAGGCTTTACTTACATCCAGATCGTCCATGGCAGGGGGAGGTCTCTTGGTGCTGACATTTTGCAAAAGCTAGAGGGAAAAGAAAAGTAGTCACAAGAGAGAAGAGCAACCTGCATACTAATGGGCCACAGGAGAATGTTCCAGCCAGATAACTGCTCTATGTTTAAAGCCCTTGACACATCAGTGGAATGAATTAGAGAAAAATACATTAATGCCTTTTTTAAAAAGAAATTTAAAAACACACAGAGCACCCTCCTTACTAATTCAGGTCAGGGTCTGCTAGTCTTTTTGCAACTTGAATAACTAGTATTGAAATTCTGAAACCAAATAATTTATTGGGAAATAGTGATTTTTTTCTTCTTTTGCTAATCGTTACCTGAGGATATTTTTTCCATCACTTTTCAGAGAGAGAGGGAGGCAGAGAGGGAGAAATTGACTGATTGCCTCCTGCATGCACTCGCCCCAAACACAATCGCCCCAACCTGCAACCCGGGAATCAAACCCTCAACCCTTGGTGCTTGGGCGAATGCTCTAACCATTTAGAAACACTCGCCAGGGTGAAAATAGTAACTTTTCAAATTTGAATTTTATACTGCTTAGTTTGAGCTTCCCATAAAGTTATCTGGCTCAAGAAAACACACACACACACAGAACAAAAATTACAGAAAAGTAGGAAAAGACTCTACCAAATTTCTTCAGAGCACAGGCTCTACTCTACAATAGAATATTCATTATTCCCACCCCTACTAAATAAACATTGTACAAAATACATAAAGAATATCAGCACCAATGAGCAGCCGGCCTAAGGAGCTCATATATCTCTGCTTAGCCCTGATGACAATTCTCCAGAGAAATGTGTCCAGAGACTCAGAGAATGATCCAGATGGGCAGAAAATGACATTACCTCTGCATAATGTTCCACCTGAGCCAGCTCCACCTCTTCATCCCCTTCCCAGTCTCTCCAGTTATCAAAGTCCACAGATAACCACACTGGCTGAAAGAGGAAGCACGGAGAGTCACAGGCCAAGAGGCCAGCAGAAGTGCATAGAAAAGTGTGATTGTGTGCATAGGAGCATGTAAAGGGCCCCTGGGAAGGCACATGGGCATTTCTTTAATTATTGTCAGCTGAACTCAAGGAAACAGGCAGAGCCATGCCCTGGGAACACGCTTCACCAAAAAGGCAAACATGTTATCAGCTTGGCCTTCACCTTTGCCCAGGTGTCCTGTGGGACTTAGATATGTAAATCCAGTCAAGCACCAGGAATGCTCGGGCCTACTCAAGAATGCAAATAATCTCCTTTGATCCTAACTTTTGTGTGTAACTTTCTGGTATTTTGGGGATATAAATAAAACACAGCTGTGTGGGCTCTGTGTCCCTGTCTTTCCATCATCAGAGAGAACAGAGGTCTACTCAGCCCAGCTTTTTCCTTCCATTTTGTGTCTTCCTTCTTTCTTTCTTTCATTTCTCAATTCCCCGCTGCCTCCACTCAGAACCAGTTCATCTCTCTTTCTGTGCTGGACGTGGAAAAGGGAGATCCCCACCATATCTGCCCCCTCCCGCCCCCCGCACACCACAAGAGCATGCTTGGAGAAGATCAATGACAGTAGTCTTCCTAACAGCCCCCTTTAACTAACCCCATCTCCAACCTGCCAAGTCATCCATGAAGACTTACCAAGAGCCTATTCAACACAATGTTTAGGGTATGGAAAAGCACAGAAATTCTGCTCTGCAAGAGCAGACTGAGAAGATAACACGTCTGGAAATATAACTGTGTCATAGAGTATCATAGGATCAACCAAGAAAGACAGGGACAACACTTCAAGGCCCATATACTAAGTTCCCACACTTAGAGAAAAAAAGTTATTCACTAATTCATTTAGCAGATATTTATTGAACAGATGCTATGGGTCAGACTCTGATACTGGCACTGGAATTATAAAAATGTTTAATACATAGTCCCAGCCATCAAGAAGCAGGTGAGGCCCAGCTGGTGTGGCTCAGTGGTTGAGCATCGACCTCCGAACCAGCAGATCATGGTTCAATTCCCGGTCAGGGCACGTGAGGGGGCAATCAATGATTCTCTCTCGTCATTAATATTTCTATCTCTCTCCCTTCCTCTCTCTAAAGTCAATTAAAAAAAATAAAAGGGTGGGGGAAGCTCCAACTCTAGGCAGCTGGGAATTTTAAATCCGTGTGGCCAAAATCACCATTTTTTGAGAGATACTAATAAACTGGATTTGTAGGTGAATTCTCCACATTTTTATATGTCAGCAGCTAATCAAAACTTCTAAATATCAGTAGGCAATGGAAATAACTTTTAACACTGTGAAGACTGCTCAAATACATTTGAGAGCCAGATCCAACCAGTAAGTGGTCAAATTGCAACCTTTAGAGAAAGAAGCCACTAGAGGGTCTTAAGTAGGGAAGTGACAAGTTAAAATGTGTTTTATTTTTTAATATGTCTTTATTGATTTTAGGGAGAGTCAGAGAGAGAGAGAGAAAGAGAGAGAGACATTGATTGGCTGCTTCCTGCATGCCCCCTAAGGGGGATCAAGACAGGAAATCGAACCTTTTGGTGCATGAGACAACACTCACACTCACCAGGGCTCAAATATGTGTTTACACAGATCATAATGGGAGAGATGCTTTAGACAGATTGGGGGTGGGGCTGAAAATACACAGCAAACCTCATAGGTGATGGATGAAGCCTGAATTAGGTAGATATGAAATAATGGGTTCAATCCTATCCATGTAAATAGGCAGGATCTGGTGAGTGACTGCATGTTTATGGGGAAGGAGATAGGGTGATTCCCAGAGCTAATTTGAGTACCTGCTCTGGTACACAGACAGCACAGGAGAAAGAGCAGGTCACTCCCTACCTTGATATCCTCCTTGGTGAGCCGAGGCCAGGCCACTTTCTCCTTCCATTTCCTCACAAAGCAGGTAATGGAGCGGCCAGAGCGCTTATCCTGCGAGTCCTACCACAAAGAGAGCCTCATTCTTAAGAGTCTGAGGTGTACAATGAATCTCCCATGCCCCAGGCAGCCTTCCCACCCAAACCTGACTGTCCCACCCCATCCTTACCTTGGAGTTCACCTTGGCATAGAACTCAATCTCATTGTACAACTCCACTCCGTCTGCATTCTTGCAGCTGAGGAGACAAAGCAAGCTGAAGTGTGGGGGCATTAAGAGAAGGGAGAAGTGCCCAGGAAGCCAGACTCAACCCACGGGAGGCCATTACCTGAACACAATGCGGTGGTCTTCTATGAGCACGTGGACATCGGTGCTGTCCTCAACACAAAACTCCATGAACACGTACCTGGGCCTGTCATACCACAGGGTCCGGGCATGCTGCCTGCAGAGGAGTGGAGGTGGGGCTTCGCAGGGGTGGGAGAGGGAAGACTGAGAGCATTTGGGAAAGACAGGAGAAGGGGGAAATACAGGGATATTTTATGCTACAGCCCTGTCAAAATGGAGCTAAATGAGACAAGAGGAGGTGCAATGGGAGTGATGGAAATGGGTGTCGGTGGTGAACCTGGGGAGAATCAAGTGTGAGAGTGAAAGGTAAGGAGTTACGGTAGCCATGGAGATGACACTGCCCCTCACCTCCCCAAAGGTACAGAGACCTGAGGCCTGGGGTTCCCATGGGACCTCGCAGAACCTGGAGCGCCCAGAAAATGCGTGGCAATAAATCTAAAGGGAAAAGGGTGGCCGGAAAACACTCACCGTGCCATGGCGGCTCCCGCTGCCCAGTGGCGTCGGGAGTCCGAGTCCGGGGTCACTATCTTTAGATGCTGGCGACGCCCCGGCAGCTGCCGCTCCTTATATGGTCGGTGGCAGGTTTCAGAGGCCGGAGAAACGGGGCTTACAAGGGAGCCACAGGCTCGGGGAACGGTGGGAAAGCCTCACCCTGCAGCCCCGCACACCTCCGCGTCTCCAGAAATGCACACATTAAGGAGGAGATCGGGACCAGGGTAAGGGCTACACGACATTAGATGCACACACGGAATGACTCGTCCTCCGCTCCATTCACCTGTCTCTCCGACGCTTAGTACAGTCAGTGCCAGATTCACAAAAGGCGCTCAATTAAAAAAAAATTATAGGTCCGAACTAAATCCCTGGGGAAGGCCCGCCCTCCGCGACCAACTCGGCGACGCCCAAGCCCCGCCCTCCGAGGCCAATTCCGCGACGCCTGAGCCCCGCCCTCTCGCCGCCCCTCGGGTGTCCCAGCCCTTGCGTCGTAGCCATGGCAACAAGGGAGCGCCGTTGACGTGCGGCAGCTTTTCCGGGAAGATGGCGGCTGTCGAAGTAGCTGCAGAGCCGGTAACGGTGGCGGCGGCTTTGGGACCAAAGGCGAAGGAGGAAGAGGAGGAAGAAGAGGAGTCACTACCGCCGTGCGAGGCGGTGCGCTGGGCCCCTGTGGGGGCGGTGGCCGATGCCGGGCCTGGGACGACTGCGTTCTCGGAAGAAGCGGCTGCCGAGGACCCCGGGGCGGCCCCGGGCTCCCCGCCCGACTCTCCGGGCCGGACACTGCGGCGGCTACGGGCCGAGCGACGGCGGCTGGACTCGGCGCTGCTCGCGCTGTCCTCGCACTTTGCGCAGGTGCAGTTCCGCTTGCGCCAGGTGGTGCGCGGGGCGCCGGCTGAGCAGCAGCGCCTCCTGCGCGAGCTCGAGGACTTCGCCTTCCGCGGCTGCCCTCACGTCCTGGGTTATGGGGAGCCCGAGGATCCCGCCTGCGACGAGAGCGACGGGCTGCCGGGGGACCGGCCACGGTTGCGGGGCGAGGACCGGGTGAGCAGCAGGGGCCGGGCCCCGAGAGGTATGGGAATAGGAGGGGATGAGTGGGTGCCGATGCTGACGAGGATGGAGGTAGCAGTGGTAAGAAGCCAACTCTCTAGGTGAGTATGCGGGTCCGAGACATGAAGCTTGAGACAGGTGTGTGGACAGGAGGACAAAAAGGCCTGTGGACCTGTGGTGAGAGATGTCCTCCGAAGATGTGATGATATGGAGGGCAAAGGAGCTGTCGGCGAAGAGAGAATGGAGAAGGCAACAGAGCTACCAACCAAAGCAGTGCTACTTCCGCTCACCTTGCAGTCACCTTACCAAATACCAGTGCCCCGACCCTGGGGATTGGGAAAATTGGCTGGTGAAGAGCAAGTGAATTGGAAATCGTGGCAAATTAGGTCTACTCTCTGCCCGTGTTTTCCTGGAACCTAGAGAATCATCTTTAGGCTCTTGTCTGAGTGAGAGCTTTGGTGAACAGGGTATCTTAGTCATTAAAAGGAACACAACTCCTGATTACATGAATTTTCTAATGCTGGTATTTTAAAAACTCCTTCCCCATCCTGCTTAATAACTAGCTATGCTAAATGGGATTCCTTTGGTGACTGACAAGATTCAGTCAGCCTGCCTCAAAAAGTTCTGAGAGTCTGTAAACCGCACCAAGGGAAACGTTTCCCTTACAATCTTTGAATCCCTGGAAATGCGCCGTTGTAGATAGGTGTTGAAGAGGCTCACTGTCTTTTCGCCACTTTTTAAAATATTTTTTTAATTGACTTCAGAGAGAAAAGGAGAGAGAGAGAGAGAGAGAGAAAGATCAATGATGAGAATCATTGAATGGCTGCCTCCTGCACACCCTCTACTGGGGATCGAGCCCACAACCCGGGGCAGGTGCCCTCGGCTGGAATCGAACCTGGACCCTTCAGCCCACAGGCCAACACTATTCACTGAGCCAAAACAGCTAGGGCTACCACCTTTTTATTCTTAAAGCTACAACCCACATGGTGCTTTCTTCCCACTTACATTGGTTTTAACCAAGAAGACGTATCAGTAACAGATATTGAATTATTTTTATCTGAAATGTTCCTAATGCAATCCTGTGTTTACTGTTCTACCCTTCCTTCCAAATAACCCACAGCTCCTTGCACAAACAAGGAGCAACCACGTCAAATTGCCAGGCTCTTAAGGAATAGAAAGGATCGAAAGAATTACTACGGGCAGGCTCTGTTCAGATGTGAAGAGCAACAAAGGTTCTCTGTGGATTTGCTCTTTTGGTTGTTCATTTTCACTTTCAAAAACAGAACAACTTTGAAAAAAAAGGTAGTGTTTAAAAGTACTTAATAAGCAGCTGTGATCTTGTGTGCATATATTGATACAAGAACAGGTAGTGGGGGAAATATGTGAACCAAATGATTTCCTTATCAGTTCCTGATTTTTTTAAAAAATATTTTTTGTTGATTTTTACAGAGAGGAAGGGAGAGGGATAGAAAGTCAGAAACATCGATGAGAGAGAAACATCTATCAGCTGCCTCTTGCACACCCCACACTTGGGATGTGCCTGCAACCAATGTACATGCCCTTGACCAGAATTGAACCTTGGACCATTCAGTCCTCAGGCCGACGCTCTATCTACTGAGCCAAACCAGCCAGGGCAGTTCCTTAGTTTTTTAAGCCAGTATTTTATTTTATTTCACACTGGAAATTATTTCTGCTTTTCCTGCCTTGCACCAGAATCACTGCTCTAGAAATCGTACCAGACATCCTTTTTTTAAAAAAACAAAACACTATTGCCCCAACCGGCTTGGCTCAGTAGATAGAGCATCCGCCTGTGGACTGAAGGGTCCGAGGTTCGATTCCGGTCAAGGGCATGTACCTTGGTTGCAGGCACATCCCCAGTGTGGGGTGTGCAGGAGGCAGCTGATAGATGTTTCTCTCTCATTGATGTTTCTAACTCTCTATACCTCTCCCTTCCTCTGTAAAAAATAAATAAAATATATATTTTTTTAAAAACAAAACACTGCCAAGACTGGTTTGGCTCAGTGGATAGAGCATCGGACTGCTGACTGAAGGGTCCCAGGTTCGATTCCAGTCAAGGGCATGTACCTTGGCTGCGGGCACATCCCCAGTAGGGGGCGTGCAAGAGGCAGCTGATCGATGTCTCTCTCTCATCGATGTTTCTGACTTACTATCCCTCTCCCTTCCGCTCTGTAAAAAATCAATAAAATATATTTTAAAATAAATAAATAAATAAATAAATAAATATAAAATAAAAAACAAAACACTATTACCTTCCCACTCCAATGACTTAATTTTGGATTTTTTTATTGCCCCAGGTATATACATTTAGTCTTTTGATTTTGTAGATGTCTATAAAACATTGAATGGACTTTAAATCTTAAAAAAAAAAAAAAACAACTGGTGCCCTGGCCAGTTTGGCTCAGTAGATAGAGCATCTGCCTGCGGACTCAAGGGCATGTACCTTGGTTTTGGTTAGAGCGTTGGCCTGTGGACCCAAGTACCTTGGTTCCAGGCACATCCCCAGTGGGAAGTGTACAGGAGGCAGCTGATGGATGTTTCTCATCAATGTTTCTAACTCTCTCCCTCTCGGTAAAAAAATTAATTAAAAAAAAAAACGCTAGTAATGAGTTATAAAGCCTTTCTCTACACCCTTACCTCCAGATTCTCTGCAGAAAATATTGAGGAGTTTTTCTGTGGAAGATGGATGGCTAATTCCTGGGAGGCTGTCTTGGCCAAGTTGTCTCCTAACTAGACTTTTGGGGGGTAGGGGGAAGCAATCTTAACAAAAGGCCCCATTGTATTCATATCCTATTTCCAATGAGAGACAAATATTTTCTTAAAGAAAACACATTTAATAAGTTTCCTTGTATGAAATAATTATTATTTTTGAGCCTATCTTATAAATTCTATATTTCATCCAGTTTAGTTGGAAATGTCTTATATTTTGCTAGTCATTATTGGCTTGAGAGGATTCTTGGTGTGCCCTGAATTTTCCTTTTCCTATGAAATAAACCAAAGTATTTTCTCCTCTTAGAGTGAGCAGGAGAAACGGGAACGTCTGGAGACCCAAAGGGAGAAGCAGAAGGAACTGATACTGCAACTCAAAACCCAACTAGATGATCTGGAAACATTCGCCTATCAAGAGGGCCATTATGATTCCCTACCACAGTCTGTGGTCTTGGAAAGACAGCGGGTAAGTAGATGCCACCACTACCTAAACACTGTTCCTTCCAATGTTTATTCTTTCCAGCATTTATTCTCGCCTAGATTGTTTGTCCTGGGCCTTACTGAGAATCCCTTTGCTGGCCCAAATTAAAGGGAAATTTTACTATTATAGTCCTTATTTACACATGGAAACACGAGTTCCAAAGCTTTATAATATGATGATTGAGCGCTACCTTTTTCTTGACTATTATTAACTAAAGGCCCAGTACACGAAATTTGTGCACAGGGAGGGGGGTGTCCCTTAGCTCAGCCTGCACCCTCCAATCTGGGACTCCTCTCACAATCCAGGACTGCTGGCTCCTAACCACTCACCTGCCTGCCTGCCTGATTGCCCCTAACCACTTATGCCTGTCAGCCTGATTGCCCCCTAACCGCTCCCCTGCCAGCCCAATCGCCCCAACTACTTTCCCCTGCTGGCCATCTTGTGGCAGCCCTTTTTTGTGTGTGTGACGATGGGGGGGCAGCCATCTTGTGATGACATGAAGGCATTGTGTGAGGGCACAAGAGCCACCTAGACTCTTATTAGTATAGATAGTAGTAGTAATAACAGTAATACTTTCTTTCATTTGATCATTAAATTAGTTCTATTTGGGCAGATCATACTATGTAAATTAGCTTTCCCCCCACAATCAGTTGATAAATATACCAGGAATCCAGACTGACTTTAATGTTGTATTTATTTAAAACTTCTGGGTAGGCAGGTAAATCAGCTAGTAGAAATACAGCTACAGTCAAAACCAGTTTGGCTCAGTGGATACAGTGTTGGCCTGCAGATTGAGGGGTCCTGGGTTCGATTCCGGTTGGGGGCATGTACCTTGGTTCCAGGCAAATCCCAAGTGAGGGCTGTGCAGGGGGCAGCTGGTCGATGTTTCTCTCTCATCGATATTTCTGACTTTCTATCCCTCTGCCTTCCACTCTGTAAAAAAAAAAACAATAAAATATATTTTTTAAAAAGAAAGAAAGAAATACAGCTACAGCCTCCCTTACATGTTTGTCTCTCCTTTTGATGTGCCTATTTCTCTGCCTGGGTTGGAGTTGCATTACCAATATTTCATTGTTCCTAATACTGTCAGTAGGATATATACCTTAATGTTTTGTAAAGATTTTTCCTTAGTCACTTAGAATAAAACAAAAAGGGATGAGAAGGACTAGAAACGAAGAGAAACCAGTATTTGTTCTCTTGGAGACGTTGGGGGAAGCTAAGTATGAGGGTTTTGGGATCGTCAGCCACTTTGGGTTATTCATACTGTTAGTCACGTAAGTGGAAGTTGCCTAGCTTGGTAGAACATTTGTAGTTAGAAGAGCCATTTCTGACAGACAGGAACCAAAGGTTCTTGTTATTCCCAAAGAAATAAAGGTCTGTCCTTACCTAATAAGCAATTACATCATTTCTCTCACGAATTTGATCGTTCTTTGTGTCTTTGATTTCTATTTAAGGATAGGAGGTATAACAATAAAGATTATCTTTCTTCCTAACCTCCCTGAAAACGCCAAAGGGTGTGCTCATTGCTTGTGGTCTTGATAGGTAATCATAGATGAATTAATAAAAAAACTGGACATGAATCTGAATGAAGACATCAGCTCACTGTCTACTGAAGAGCTTCGGCAACGTGTTGATGCAGCCGTGGCTCAGATTGTAAATCCAGCCCGAGTGAAAGAACAGTTGGTTGAGCAGCTGAAAACTCAGATCCGAGATCTCGAAATGTTTATCAACTTCATCCAAGGTCAGAGGGGGGTGGACAGATTATATATATTATAAGGACTAATACCTAAAGGTGCCAGTCTTAATGTATGTACTCTTTAAGGGGTTTGATCCCTTAGTAAGGAAGCTAGCATGGTGAGTAACCAGATAGCTAAAATCTCACTCTGCCATTCACGTCTTTGAGCAGGTTCCTAATCTCTAGGCACACTCTCCTCACCCATAAAATGATTCATGCTGTTTCACTCAGCGAATATTTTTTGAGCCAACTAATATACCAGTCACTGTTTTATGCAATTAAGTAAGATATATTTGTTTGTAAGTCTCATCATGTACTAGGCACTAGTAAATATTCTTCCTTTGAAAATCTGCCATCAAGGGGCTAAAAAAGTATCTTCTCTTTGTAACTTCTGGTTATAGATGAAGTGGGAAACCCATTGCAAACGGATAATGGACACTGTGAGTGCAAGGCCAGTGGGAAGACAGGGAATGGCTCCACCAGAACTGGCAGCAGCAGACTGCCTCCTAGAAACAGCAAACGTAAGTACAGCTTCCAGATTAGGCAGATCTACAGAGAGAGAAAATAGGTCAGTAGTTGCTGAGGGCTTGGGAGGTTGGGAAGAAGGGTAATGGGAAATGCTAATGGTACATGGTTTATTTGGGGGATGATGGATACACAACTCTTTGAATATACTAAAAACAAACAAACACTGAATTGTATGATATGTGAATGATATTTCAATATAGCTGTTATTAATCCAAAAAAAGGGGAGTCCAGTGACATCCGTGGGTGGCTCTTGGCTTCATGTGGAACCTATATATAGCCCAAAAGCAATAGTTGATTTCAACTTGTGACTTACTGAATGTACTTCTGTACTCTTATGGCCCTAGCAAATGAGTATTGTGTTTTCCAAACAGCAAAGGCAGAAGATGTGAAGAAAGTCCGGGAGACGGGGCTGCACCTGATCCGGCGAGCACTGGCAGTGCTCCAGATCTTTGCTGTTAGCCAGCTTGGTTGCGCCACGGGCCACATCCCACAAACCCTGTGGCCAACGGGCCAGGCTGACAGGGACTACTCTCCCTTACTGAAGAGGCTGGAGGTGTCAGTAGACAGAGTGAAGCAGCTAGCCCTGAGGCAACAGCCTTACGGCCACGTCATCACCTCTGCCAACCTCCAGGACCTCTCTCTGGGAGGCAAGGATGAGCTGACTACAGCTGTGCGGAAGGAGCTGACGGTGGCCATGAGGGACCTGCTGGCCCACGGACTGTATGCCTCGTCACCAGGGATGAGCCTCGTCATGGCCCCCATTGCTTGTTTGCTGCCAGCCTTCTCCTCGGCCCCCGAGGCCATGCATCCCTGGGAGCTCTTCGTAAAGTACTACCATGCGAAGAATGGCCGCGCTTACGTGGAATCCCCAGCCCGGAAGCTCTCCCAGTCCTTTGCCCTGCCTGTTATGGGAGGCACTGCTATGACTCCCAAACAGAGTCTGCTGACAGCCATCCATATGGTGCTGACAGAGCATGACCCTTTTAAACGCAGTGCAGACTCAGAGTTGAAGGCCCTGGTGTGCATGGCACTGAATGAGCAGCGTCTCGTGTCCTGGGTGAACCTTATCTGCAAGTCGGCATCACTCATCGAGCGCCACTACCAGCCCTGGAGCTACATGGCACACACAGGCTTTGAGAGTGCCCTCAACCTGCTCAGTCGCCTCAGCAGCCTCAAGTTCAGCCTCCCTGTTGACCTGGCTGTGCGCCAGCTCAAGAACATCAAGGATGCCTTTTGATGATAGTGCACCGCCCCTACCCCGGCACCTTGTTCAGTAAAGATAGATGGTTAGTCTTCTAAGATAGGAACGGAGAGTAGGAGGAAGGGTTAAAGATGTTTGCCCTGGCCAAATGACTGCAAAGTCTGTTTGATTTAAAGTTTCTTCACTGGTGTGTAACCACACTGTAGCTGTGGCACATATATTTGAGCCTACATAAAAGGAATTAGTCATGGCACATAGTTAATGGACCAACTCCTCATGCCAGGTATAAATTTTAGAAAATCCAGGTTCCTCTAACCATTCTCTTTATGACAGTGAGTGACCATGTGAGTGAGTTGTTAGTCTTGGAAGAATTAGTCTAGAGACCGCTATTGGTTACGCTGGGAGCCAAGGTTCAGGGGAGGCTGTGTATATTCCATAGCTGCCTCTAAACTAGGAATGGGAATAGTCTGAGACTAGCATTGCTAAGGGAGTTAACCACAAGTTAATTTTAGTATGATCCCTTTAAGAATTGAAGTTTGTTCCTGACAAGGTGGTCCTGTCACACAGCACAGACAATACTTTTGTTTCGGAGAGGACTGTTTCTAAAGAAGACAACCATTGTCTGGCACCATGTCCTCTGGCAAGTAACCTCTCCTCTGTGCACCCCCAAGGACATGCCGACAGTGTTCTGACAAGTAGACGTGTCAGAAGTATACTTCTCCAGAGAACCCTTGTCACCGAATCAAGTGTGGATAGGAAAGCACATCAGTGACACAGCACTTCTTCCTGGCTGTGATTCCATTTGTCTGGGAGGCTGGACAGTGGAGGAGGTCTGATCAGATGATAAGTACTGCAGTGATGGTGTGGGGGGATGGGATATGGCAGGTTGCTGTTGAGCACTCCATTGTAAAACTGACTCTAGAGCGGCCCAGTTTGGTCCTCAGTATTTCAGCCTTTTTAGTTTCTGTGTCATTCAGCCTGCATACTACTCCAGGACTGACCAAAGATGGGCAAATTGTACCACTTTCTAGTTCCCAACACTACTGATTCAGCATCGTTTCATGTATTAAATTGGCAGCTGCACTTTATGTCTTCACTATTACATAGTGCATTTTAACTTAATTTTTTCAGCAACATGTTATTCAAGATGTATTGTTGAGAATTCATTAGAATTAGTTATCCTGTGTGAAGCAGAATACATGTATAATGTTGTGGAAAATGATAGATCTGTGGTTGCTAATAAAATATAGTATTTTGTGTAGATTCTCTGTAAGGACCTCAGAGCCCCTTGGCGTTGATTTATAAGTCCATCTGGGCATTATCTGATCCAGACCATTTCCTCGAGCTGTCTCTGGCTCCTGGCCTTTCTGCCTTTTCTCTAACCTCTGCCCTAGATCAACACAGCTTTGGTGGTAGTTTTTGCCTCCGTAAATAAATTCACTAAAAAGTGCCCTTGGCTTTATCATCACATCTCACCCAGGCCAGCAGTACCATCCCCACAGCAGATGTCACCACACCTGCCACTTTTGGAATTGGCACTTTTAAACCTATTTGGATATTATTTAGGGTGGGGAATAACTGCTATAGTCATATGGCATAGCCCTGTATCACACCAGTATTATTTTTTTTGTAATCCTCAAAAACTAATTTGTATTAAAGCTTTGTGCTAGCATCATGGGAAGCATTTTTGTTTGTGTTAATTCTAATTTTTTAAATTTTAGAAACATCAATGATGGGAAAGAATCATTAATCAGCTACCTTCTGCCTGCTCCTACTGGGGATCTCGCCTGTAACTCAGGCATGTGCCCTCACTGGGAATCAATCTGGAGACCTCTTGGTTCAGGAGTGGATGCTCAACCACTGAGCCACACAGGCCAGGCTATTAAATTAAATTCTCACTATTTGTAAGGTACCTAAGTTTACATGATGAAAGAGCTGGGATTTGAACTTGAGTTGCCAGAATCCATATCTTATTGTTTATACTCTTATGTTACTTCATTGTATCTTGTGGCTTCTAGATTTTTTGTTCCACTTTCCTTTTTCCATCCCCCTCTACCATCACTTCCAGGAAAGAGAAGGTATTTCCCATATACCTGGCAAAAATTTCAGCTGCCAAAGGACTAGGCTGCAGGGAGATGGGCAGATAGCCATTAGATGTATAGAGACAGAGAACCCCATCAGCATTCCAAGTGTCAGATAATCTAATCACTGTTATATGCATTATAACAGTACAGTCCTGCCCCTGGCTTAGGGTGAGGCAGTCAGGACAAGGGAGGAGAGGAGGAACAGTCAGCTCAGGTCTAAAGTATAGAATGAAAAAGGGCCATGGCTATGTATCTAATGAATGTGCCTTCAGGGCCTGCAGATTTGCATTTCAACAAGTTCCCAGGTTTTGTTGCTGTTACTGGTATGGGGACCACACTTTGAGAACCACTGATCCAAACCAATTAAGATATCCTATATAATAAAAGAGAAACATGCAAACTTGACCATACCTTCGCTCCTGATTGGCTATGCTACCAGCCAATCAGGAGCGGCGGCAGGGCCAAGTGGCATGAGCACTGCCTGGGGGGTGGGGGGGTGGAGCAGAAACAGCGGTGGCGGCAGCAGCAGCGGTGGTGGTGGTGGTGGTGATGGTGGCGGGGAGCGCTCAGCCACCGGGCGCTGTGAGCTGAAGTGGCAGCAAACGCCCAGCCCCTGGGGCTGAGCTGAGCAAGGCGATGGCTGGGTGCCCAAGGCCTAAAGCCTCTCATTAGAGGCTTTAGGCCTTGGGCAGGCTGCGGGTGAGCCATCAGTTGGACATCCCCTGAGGGCTCCCAGTATGTGAGAGGGGGCAGGTTGGGTTGAGGGACCACCCACCCCCAGTGCACAAATTTCATGCACCGGGCCCCTAGTCTACATTAATAAAAGAAATATGCAAATTGACCATACCGCCACAATGCCCACCAGCCAATTGAGTGGGTATGCAAATTAACCCAACAAAGATAGCGGACTAATTTGCATACACAGGCATGGAGCAGCCAGGCAGGACAGGTCACCTGCTATGAGGAGGAGGGCGGTGGGGAGGGCACCACGGAGGAAACTACAGGAGCGAAGATGGAAGGTGGTGGCCAGAGAGAAGGTGTGGGTCCCAGTTGCTGAAGGAAAAGCAGTGCTGGCAGCCAGGGAAAGGAAGGCCTATTGCACAAATCTTTGTGCAACAGGCCTCTGGTGTTCTATAATAAAGGTAAGTTTAGATTGGATTATTAAAGGAACAGAGAAGAAAGAGATTAATTCTTCATGGGAGTGACCTTGAAGGATGGATGGGATTTTGCCTGACTACTGAGAAGAAAGACATGAGGAACAGCCTGAGTAAAGACCCAGGGATCCGAAGAGGTTGGACTTTTGAGTAGTTGTGCTGGATGGAACGTCAGTGGTACAGGAAGTATATGGAGGAGTCAGAACTTATGCTGAAGGAAAAAAGTGAGAGTTCAAACTTAGGTACAAAGAACTAACAAAGTATTTCAAACAGACAAGTGGTAGACTTGAGAGTTGTGTTTAGAGAAAGATCTATACATCATAGGGCTCCATTCAGACCTGAATTTTGAGTTGGAGATGCATCTTTAATAAGCACCCCAAACAATTCTGACCCATACAAAAGTTTGAAGAGGAACTGGAGAAGAAAAAGAACTAAGGCTGGATCATTTAGGGACCAGGTGGAAAAGGAAAAAATAAAGACATAAGGCAAAATTCACAGGGTTTAGTTATTAATTTAATTGGGAGAGTGTGAAAAGAGTCCAGGTAATTATAAAATCTTAGGGTTGGTTTCTATTTTCCAAGGGAGCAACAGCAAAGGAGGCAGAAGCAGATGAGGTTGGGAGAAGACCACGGAAGTAAAAATGGATAGGGTAATGTATTATAGTGGGAAGAACACTGGATTGGAAATGGGGAGACCTTACTCTGTGAACTTTGCTGCTGTAGAACTCATTTTTTAGAGGCTAGAGTGGATGATCTCTGAGGTCCCTTCCAACTCTAAAATGTCATGTTCCAAGTTAAAGTAGAAAATATTTTAGTTGTATATAGAAATATAAGTACATAATTAGGGGGATAAACCATTGGAATGGGGTAAGACCTGCAAGGAAAAATTAGTCCCTGGAGAACCTCAAAAATTGATGAAACCCTGATTTGTCCAACATTTTGCCCAAGATCAATCATATAGATTTTTCAATGTTCAGATGAGCAAAAACTAAGATGGTTTCTCCTTACTTTAAACTTGGAAGACACCTAAAGAACCATCTAAAAACATTTCTCCAGCTGAAACCAGTTTGGCTCAGTGGATAGAGCATCAGCCTGCGGACTGAAAGGTCTCGGGTTCAATTCCGGTCAAGGGCATGCACCTCGGTTGCGGGCACATCCTCACTAGGGGGTGTGCAAGAGGCAGCTAAATGATGTTTCTGACTATCTCTCTCCCTTCCTCTCTGTAAAAAATTAATAAAAGATATATTTTTAAAAAATAAAAATAAAAACATTTCTCCAGCATGACTGGTTGTGGCTCAGTGGCTGAGCATCAACCTATGAACCAGGTCACACACTGATTGATAACCAGTCAGGGCATGTGCCAGGGTTGCAGACGCCATCCCCCGTAGAGGGCATGCAGGAGGCAGCCGATGGTGATCCCTCTCTCTCCCTTCCTTTCTGAAATCAAGAAAAATACCTATTTTTTAAAAACTTCCAATGAGTGAAGAAAATAATTCTGTTTGAGCGCCAACTAGACCTGAATTCAAACCTACATTTTAATTCCATCTCAGGTAGCATCCTCTCTGAATCTCAGCGTCCTCATGTCTACATGGGAAGAAAATAGCCAAGATGCAGAGTTGTGAGAATTAAAAAGTCTGTGGACTTACCTAAACCGCCTAGCACAGAGTCCGTGCTCTGTATAGTGACAGGCTAAACAGTAAGGGCTCAGGACTGCTTGAGTCTGTGTCCCAGCTCCACCACTTACTAGCTGTGGATTTGGGGCAAATTAATTTCTCTAAGATACAGTTTCTTCAACTGTAGAATGGAGATAATAATACCTATCTTCTAGTATTGTTATGAGCCTCAAATGAGGTAATATATGTAAAAAGATTAACTCGATTTAGCAAAAGGTAAACAGCTACTATCAACATCATCATCTTTCCCTGAAACCGGTTTGGCTCAGTGGATAGAGCGTGGCCGGCAGACTGAAAGGTCCCAGCATTTACCTTTGTTGCGGGCAAATCCCCAGTAGCGGGTGTGCAAGAGGCAGCTGATCGATGTTTCTGACTTTCTATCCCTCTCCCTTCCTCTCTGTAAAAAATCAATAAAATATATATTTTTTTAATCATCATCTTTCACCTCCATTAATTTGTAATGTCTGTGACATCACGACACTCTAAATGTCGGGACAAGTACCCTTGTTTGATTACTGTTCGTGTCCCCCTCCTTACGACCAACAGCAGTTCACCTAGTGGACCCTGAGAAAAAAATTCTATTTTGCTCCCTGACTATTCCAAGGCAAAAAAAGTAAATTTCAAACTTTTCAAACTGTGTCCCCTCCTAGCGTCAGAGAAAGGAACTACAAAAGGCTGGAGCATACAAGCCTTCCTTGCTCTTCCATGGGTAGGCGATGGAGGATGGCACTCCCTGGCTCTTTTCTTCTGCTGGATACACTAATAAAGTTTGATTTGAATAAATAAGCAGCCAGGCCCTGCTTTCCCCACAAAAGCTTCTTCCGCCAGGGCCTGGCAAGAGGCGGGTCGAGATTTACGGGGCGGTACCGGAAGTGAGATCACCACCTCCGGGGTGAAAGGTTAGCGGAAGTGAAGTTCTTTCTTTTCAGCTCTAGGCCCTTGTGGCTGCGTTCGGTGAGTACAGCCTTACGGAGGGTCTTCCAATCCACCGCCATCCGCGGCCTGGGGGTCGACTTGTGGGGTGGTTCCGAGTACTTTCCATTCCTCTGTCTCTGGCGGCTTCGTAGCGGATTCTGGCCTTTGAACAGGGCCGGTGGGCGGCCTGGGCCAAGACGATAGTAAACGCAGCCTGAAATTCTGAGAGCCCGCAGCCTGGGCTTGCGAATTTCTGAGGGGCCCCTTGTTCCTCTCTGCAGAAATGGGCAAGTTTATGAAACCCGGGAAGGTGGTGCTGGTCCTGGCCGGACGCTACTCCGGACGCAAAGCCGTCATCGTAAAGGTACCATCCTCGCGAGCCTGTACGCCCGTGTGTCCCGGTGTTGGGCCGGTTTCGGAGGACCACAAGCTTGGAATTCAAGAACTGGTTTGGGACATGAGCCGTTGAGCATTGCGCGTGGGCGTGTGGGTGAATGCATGAGGGCTTTTGGAAGAGGAAAATGGAAAATAAAACAAGTTGACTTGGGCACCTAACAGAACGCGCCTCCATTAAATAATAATAATGGCCAACGCTTATTGAACGCTTGTTTGCTGACTGGTACACTGCCTTACAGATGTTTTTGTGCCCAATCCTTGTAGTAACCATAGAGGATTTTTCCTACTGCTAAGGCTTAAAGATGTTCGGTCATTGACCTGAGGTCAAGCAGCTAGTAAGTGCTGCACTGGGATTCTGTAAAAGGAGGAATTGTTTCTATGAAAATGGTCGTAGCCTATTGCAGCCCTTCACTGTTTGCCTTCTACCTACATCTTTTAGCTTCTTGAAATGTCCCTGGAGTCTGACCACATACAGCACTGCCTTGAGCTGTTTGAGGGACACTGGAACTCCTGGTTCTCTCCCTCCCACCTTGAGACTGGAGTTAGGCCGCCTGCCTCTGCTCCTAAGCACCAGTGCTGCTTGGCAGGTCACCAAGACTTCATAAGTGATAACTGTTGTTATTTTTAAATCTCTTACCTCCCAGGAGCCCAAATTCTTCCTGGTTGGCCTAATCCTTAACTACTCTGGGTGTAGCACTTAGTGTGTCTGCTTTATGTGGTTTTTCTCTGTAAGATGGTGGGTCTCAGATATGGGGGTGGAGATGGTCTTTCTGTACAAGCCTACCTCTAAGCACAGGGTCTAGGTAGGCTTTAGGTTGATACCAAATGTAAATCTTGCTCATTTAGAACATTGATGATGGCACCTCGGACCGCCCCTACAGCCATGCTCTGGTGGCTGGAATTGACCGCTACCCCCGAAAAGTGACAGCTGCCATGGGCAAGAAGAAAATTGCCAAGAGGTCAAAGATCAAGTCTTTTGTGAAAGTTTATAACTACAATCACCTCATGCCCACAAGGTGAGCATTTCAAGGATGGGAATAAAAGTTCCTTTCCCCCTCTCTGCCTTGCTGAATGAGGAGGCAACCTTGCAGCCATTATCTGGGAGGCGTCGATTTCAATTTGCCACAGAGCGGCTGTGGTTTGCCCCTTTCGTACATCGTGTCATTTTCTTGGTGGCTTCTCTCACTTTGCCGAGCCTGATTGAAAATCTCCAAGCTTGCTCTTTGTCTCTCTTACATGAACATTCTAAATGTTGAGTGAAGATTTGTTTCCATCCATAGTAAACACGGGCATGGGATCTTCCTGCTGTTCTATTCTCACAGATAGTATAGGCTTTCAGGAATGAACAGATGAAAGCAAGTCTCCCTTGGTTTCACCGGACTGCCAGGCCCTTTAGCTCCTGGCCTTGCACAGTATTGTGCAGCGCATGTACTGTCCTGGTACGGGGTTATAAAGGAATGCGAGATTTGAAAGAGACATGAACAAGAATTGCCAAACCCAGCAACATATGCTTTAAAGTTTGCTCCTGGGACTTAATGTTTACTCTTATCTATGCTGACCTGAGAGAGCAGAGCCCTTTCTCATGTGCTGGAAAGCTGTGAGATTGAGGCAGCTAGCTGCCCAGCTCTTGCATTGACATAATGGGGCACCCTGCATAGGCAGGATGTGAACAATTCTAAATACAATGGCTAGAGAGAAAGCTAGGCACCAAGTAAAGTTCTAATACAGTGATGGTTCATAGCTAGAAAATAAGTTGGGAAAGTAGTGAGTGTGAAGTTTTCCATTGGCTTAAGTTTATGTAAATGAGTCTTAATATTAGAAATTTCCAAAGCCTATCAGCACTTTGGGACAGCTTTTGGTGGTTTTTCCTGTGGGGGTGGAACCTGGTATCCTGTCTAGGGGGACTTGGGTGACTCTAACTCCCCACCATTGTCCCCAGGTACTCTGTGGACATCCCCTTGGACAAAACTGTTGTCAACAAGGACGTGTTCAGAGACCCTGCTCTGAAGCGCAAGGCCCGACGGGAGGCCAAAGTCAAGTTTGAAGAGAGGTAAGTTAGGCTTTGGTGGTACGTGTTGGGGTGTGGTGTTGCTAAATCTCATAAGAAAAATGTCTCTCCCTCCTCTCATTGGTGTCCTTGTTTTCCCAGGTACAAGACCGGCAAGAACAAATGGTTCTTCCAGAAGCTGCGGTTTTAGATATTTTTTGTTTCTGTCATTAAAAGCCCATAAAAATATCTGCGAGTCTGCCTGTTGCATGTATTATTTATTCATCTGGGAAATGAGACCGGTCATAAGATAAAAGGCTGGTTGACGAGGGGCTATGGAAAAAATATAAGTTAAATCCGCCTTTGTGAGACCAGCTAGTTCTCAGCTTGATAATCCTTTAATGAACTGCTTTCCAGAAGGCCTACTATTGGCGTTTTTAGGTGTATGGTGTTTTTGCATCCCTGACTTCAGCTCCTTACATCCTTAGAGCACCTGTCCACCCACTACCAATTAGAACAGCCAAAAGCCCCTCTAAGTGGATGCGTGCTGTTTCAGATTGAGAATTGACCCGAGCTTCTCAAACCTTACCACTGGTGGTTTGTCAAACCAGAGTCACCCTCTGAGCCAGATTTACTTGGTAAGAATTTCTAGCAAGCTGTCTGGTGATACTGGTGCTCCTCCAATGACCACACTGGATGGGGCCAGGCCAAGAGCAGCCATTTCTAGTGGGACCAGGGGGAGGTCCCCTACCAGCCTGGCTAGCAGAGACTGGCAAGAAAAGGGTGTGCCAGCGTGTGTTGCTCAGTGGTTGAGCATCAACCTATGCATTGGGGTCAGGGCACATGCCAGGTTTGCGGGCTCAATCCCCAGTAGGCAGCCAATCCATGATTCTCTTCGTTTCCCTCTCCCTCTGCAATGAATTTTTAAATTTTTTTAAAGGGTGTGATTCTCAAGGGCTGGGGTACTTGTGAGCCTGTTTTACGAATGAGAAGCTCTCCAGCTGAGCTGGTTCTTAGTCTCGAAGAAACTAGGATCTAGAGACCTATTGGCCAGGCCTGAGGCGCACTTCCACCTGGGGTGGGGGGGCTGTGAGAAGTTACTGGTGTAAAAACCCTGGACTAGAAAATAATAGGAAAGTGTTTTATGTACTTTAATTTGGCTCACCTTTTAAGTATTGGGCATCTCTATTGAAACACTCCTGTTAGCTTGTATTCAAGAGTCCCAAATGGAAATGAATTTAAACCCTGCTTTGGGCCCTAACCGGTTTGGCTCAGTGGATAGAGCGTTGGCCTGCAGACTGAAGGGTCCTGGGTTCAATTTCGGTCAAGGGCATGTACCTTGATTGCAGGCACATCCCCAGTAGGGGGTGTGCAGGAGGCAGCTGATCGATGTTTCTAGCTTTCTGTCCCTCCCTCACTCTGTAAAAATCAAAATATATATTTTTTAAACAACCCTGCCGAGACCGGTTTGGCTCAGTGGATAGAGCGTCGGACTGCGGACTGAAGGGTCCCGGGTTCGATTCTAGTCAAGGGCATGTACCTTGGCTGCGGGCACATCCCCAATAGGGGGTGTGCAAGAGGCAGCTGATCGATGTTTCTCGATGTTTCTGACTTTCCCTTTCCCTTCTGCTCTATAAAAAATCAATAAAATATATTTTTTTAAAAACCAAACAATAACAACCCTGCTTTGACTGAAAATTGAAGTTCTCATGACTCAAAGCCCAAATTCAAATACTGGCCAAGTTTGGATACATGCTTCACTTGCTATAATTTGACAGTGGGCAAGTTTATGTACTTCAGAAGTTTAGAATCTCATTGGTAAAATCTGGAAGAACTAGGGTTGTTTTGAAGATTGAGTTTAATTCATACAAAACAGAACCAGTATTGGACACAGCTGCTCTCAAAAAATGCTATTACAGCAGCTTGGTGAACTTGGAGTGGCTTTGTCCTGGTTGCCTTTGTCATTAAGTTTTATCAATACCTGCATGTGCTTAGCGTTATTCTGGACTCCAGGGAAATGTCTATTAACCAAGCAGACCCCTACCAATGGGCTTCTGCTGGGATTGACAGGTTGGGAATGGCTGACTGGGGCCAGAATTTAGTTTGTTTTTAGTAGGGTAGTTTTCCCTAAGGCTTCATAGCTGAGAGAAGTCAACTTAGAGACCAGGAAGTCTCCGAGGGGTGGGGAAAGCATTGGCCATGTGAGCACTAAATGGGCAGGGACTTCCCAGAAATGAAAGTGGAAGCAACGAGTGCAGGCAGAACTGTTTGAGGTGCATTTCAGGCTCTGCTACAGAACATAAGTCTCAGAAGGTGGAAGCAAGGGTTCTGTTGGGTGGATTCTGCCACTTTGTTTCCAGCTCCGAAGCCTCAGCTCTTGCCAACCAGATCCCAGACCCATGTCAGTGACTCCAGATCTCGTAAGTGAGGAGGAGGGTGCTGGGGCGGGGCAGAAGCAGAGGAGCATTCCTCTTGGCCTGGCCGGGTGTCCTAGCCTCTCTCTCCCTGTCACTCTCAGACAATGCTGAAGGTCTAGGCTGAGTAACAAGGGTGGGTGGGATTTCCCTCCCCTGTGGAGTTAGTTCCCTAACCCAGTGCCTCAAAGACAAATCTATGTAATCTGTACCTCAGGAACTGATGAGTTCCTTGTGTGGATGCATTTTTTTTTTTTGAAAGAATCTATAGTTTTCATTAGATACCCAAAAGGTCCCGTGAAAAATCTTAGGAATTGCTCTCATGACAATTGTAAACATTTAAGGCACTGGCTGGGTTAGAGCATCATCTTGACACTCAGAGATTGTGAGTTTGAAAAAGTGTACCTCCTCTGAGAACTGAGCTCCCTGCTGCCTGTTGGCCATTTCCTGACCTCTGCTCATGCCAGACGAAGCTCTGTGAGGACTGGGCCCCAAGTAGGACACATACAAGAATCAACCAACAAATGCGTAAATAAGTGAAATAACGAATCTGTGTTTCACTATCTCTCAGAAATCAATAAATACAAAAATTTTTAAAGATATCAGAAAAGCCAAAACCAGTTTGGTTCAGTGGATAAAGCGTCGGCCTGTGGACTGAAGGGTCCTGGGTTCGATTCCGGCAAGGGCATGTACCTTGGCTGCATGCACATCCCCAGTAGGGGGCCTGCAAGAGGCAGCTGATCGATGTCTCTCATCGATGTTTCTGACTTTCTATCCCTCTCCCTTCTGCTCTGTAAAAAATCAAAAAAATATATTATAAATAAATAAATAAATAAACAGCTGTGGAATGGATGATTCTCATCCCCCCTCCAGTTTATTTAGTCTTTCCTTCCCTGTTACTATCCCACTATAAATATGCTGATCCCTCACTTAAAAACTCATTTGCCCCTTAAATGTAATAAGAAAGACCACAGGCTCTATAGCAGGGTTGGAAACCTTTTTTCTTCCAAGGGCTATTTGGATATTTATAACATCATTCTCAGGCCAGACAAAATTATCAACTTAAACGTTAGCCTGGCCCAGCCAGTGCGGCTCAGTGGTTGAGCTTCATGTGAAGCAGGAGGTCACGGTTCAATTCCCAGTCAGGGCACATGCCCGGATCGCAGGCTCGGACCCCAGTGGGGGGCATGCCGAAGGCAGCTGATCAGTGATTCTCATCATTGCCCTTTCTATCTCTCCCTCCACCTTCCTCTTTGAAATAATTTTTTAAAACAAATAAATAAATAAATAGGTCTGTTATATTTGGTCAAACATTTAGTTAACTCATCCCTAATGCCTTGGTGGGCCGGATGTTCCCCACCCCTAAAGTCTAAAGCCAACCTGCCTGGCTCCAAATCCTGGTTCCTGTGATTGTGTGGCCCTGGGAATTGTAAAAGTGTCATCTAAGCCCCATTTTCCTTATCTATAAGATGAGAAGGATAGCAAAGTTTCCTCATAAGAATACTTACCTGCAAGAATTAAACTAGATAACCCATAAATTAATATAGTAAAAACTTAACACACTGCTTGGCACATACTAAGCACAATATGTGTTCAATATTGTTAATATTATCACCAACCTTTTCAGAACTCCAGTTCCCCAGGGTCATCTCAATTTACCCACATCTCAGGCCTACCACTCTGCTAAAACTCCTTATTTTAAATACATATATATTTTTTAATTGATTTCAGGGAGGAAGGGAGAGAGAAAGAAACATCAATGGTGAGAGAGAATCATTGATTGGCTGCCTCATGCATGCCCCTTGCTGTGAATCGAGCCCCAGTATGTGTCCTGACTGGGAATCGAACCATGACCTCCTGGTTTATAAGTCAAAGCACAACCACTGAGCCATGCCAGCCAGGCCAAAACTCCTTTAAAGGCTTTTATAGCCTTGACTGGTTTGGCTCAGTGGATAGAGCGTCAGCCTACGGACTCAGAGGTCCCAGGATCCTTTCTGGTCAAGGGCATGTACCTTGATTGTGGGCACATCCCCAGTAGGAGAGGTGTGCAGGAGGCAGCTGATTGATGTTTCTCTCTCGTCAATGGTTTTTGTTTTTGTTTTTAATATATTTTATTGATTTTTTACAGAGCGGAAGGGAGAGGGATAGAAAGTCAGAAACATCGATGAGAGAGAGACATCGATCAGCCGCCTCTTGCACGCCCCCACTGGGGATGTGCCCGCAGCCAAGGTACATGCCCCTGCCGGAATCGAACCCGGGACCATTCAGTCCGCAGTCCAACGCTCTATCCACTGAGCCAAACCGGTCTCGGCTCGTCAATGTTTTTAACTCTCCCTATCACTTCCTCTCTGTACAAAAATCAATAAAATACATTTTTTAAAAATAATAAAATAAAGGCTTTTACATATTAAAAAGGAAAGAAGGGCGCCAGTTGGTTTGGCTCAGTGGATAGAACATTGGCCTGCTGATTGAAGAAGGGTCGCAGATTTGATTTATTATTAAGAGATGATCCTTTATTACTGACATGTTAATGTCTATCTTTCCAGAGCTTTTTATGCATTAATAAATATCCTTATGAATTAAGAATTTTTAAATGAACACAAAAGGGATCCTATGCAATTTTATCTTTTGCTTTTTTGCCTTAGTCTGTGCATTTTTCTGTGTCGTTAATTGTTCTTCATTAATGTATTTTCATTGCTATGTAATATTTTATATTTATTTAACTATTCCTGTGTAGTTGCACATTTCTTTTTTGTTATAAACAGGATACAATAATAAGAATTTTTTTACATAAACTTCTGACCATTTCCTCATAAGCAGGACTGTTTTTTGTTGCTAGCCATTCCTCTTCATTCTTCTTGGCTGGTTCTTCCTTATTCCCCTGACCTCTGAGTGTTGAATGGCCCAGAAATCAGCCCTTGGACCTTCTTCTCTGTCTTCAGGAGCCCCCTATTGGTCTCATTTAGTTTTGCAACTTTAAATCCCTCTACATGGATAATTCCCAAATTTATACTTCCAGCCTAAAACTCTTCCCTGAATGCTAGATTGGTAGAGACAACTGCCACTATACATCTCAACTGAGATGTTGAATAGGCACTTAATATATAACATGTTCAAAATAGCTCCCTAACTTTCTGCCCCAAGTCGCTTCCACCCACAATCTTTCTCACGTCAGCAAAGGGCTCTTCTTGCCTCCAGTTGCTCAGATCAAGAAGCTTAAAATCACCTGACCAGTGTAGCTCAGTTAGTTGAGCATCGTCCCGTGCACCAGGAGGGTCTCTGGTTTTATTCCCTATTGGGGCACATGGCCAAGTTTGCAGAATTGATCCCCAGTGGGGGCGTGCAGGAGACAGCTGATCAATGATTCTCTCTCATCGTTGATGTTTTATCTCTCTCTTTCTCTCCCTGCCTCTCTCTGAAATCAATTAAAAAAAAACATTAAAAAGAAAACTTTCAAATCATTCCAGACTCATCTCTTTCTTCCACACCCTATTTCTGTTCTATCAGCAACTACAGTCTATTATTTCTCTTGACTGCTCTTCACCACCTCCACTGCTACCACCTGGCCCAAGTCGCTAACATCGCTCACCTGGATGCTGTAACGACCTCCCTGCTTATGCTAATTCCCCCACATCAGTCTACTCATGCAACAGCCAGGGAACCCTGTTAACATTTAAGCCTGCCTATGGCTTCCCACCCCACATCAAGTAAAAGGCCTTGCATGATCCAAACCCCTCTGTGACTTTACTTCCTACCACTCTCCCTCACTCCCTCTGTTTCCCCATGTGTTTGCCACATAGGTCTTCTTGCTATCCCCCCAAATACACCTGACAAACTCCCAACACAGGGCCTTTGCACTTGCCATTCCCTTTGCGTAGAACTTCCCCCGCACACACGTATGGCTTGCTCCTTCATCTCCTTCAATTATATGCTCAGATATCTCAGTGAGGCCTATTCTTATTACCCCATTTAAAATCATCCTCCAACATTCTCTGCTTTGTTTGTATCCATTACACTTAATCACTAACATAATGTACAGTTTATGTAAATTCCACAAGGAAGTTTTGTCTGTTGTGTTCATTTCTTGTCCCCAGAGCCTAGAACAGGGCCCGGCAGATGGTAGATGCTGATTGGTGAGTGAGTGAGTGAGTGAGTGAGTGGGGACGGGTAAGTGAGCAGTGAATGAATGGCCTTCTGGTAGCCAGTTTTATCCCTCTCTCTCCCTTGTGTCTGACACTTCCCAATCCTGGCCTGGCCCTGCTTATCTATCTCTGACCACATCTTCTATCTCTTCCCTGCATTCTCTCTTGACCCCTGTCCAGGTATCCTCAAAGGTTTTTTTGTTGTTGTTGTTTTTTTTTTAAGGCTCTTTTCCTTAGAGAGCTCTTCCATGCTCTTAGCTTCAACCACCACCACATGCTATTCTAACACAGAGGCCTGTCCGCCAAGTCCTGTCCTTGACCTATGTGTCATCAACAGCCTTGGGTTTGACTGACTGTGGCCCATTAGTTAACCTTGATGAACCTCGGGTTCCTCATCTTAAAAAGGATTTTTATTAAAATAGAAAACATACAACAGCTCTTCTGGGCCATGCACCACTTCCAAACAGTTAAAGCCAGGTGCCTGGCTGGGTAGCTCAGTTGGTTGGAGCATCGTCCCATAAACCAAAAAGTTGTGGATTTGATTCCCAGTCATGGCACATAACTAGGTTGCAGGTTTAATCCTCTGTCGGGGCAAGAGCAGGAGATAACCAATCAATGTGCCTGTCTCACATCAATGTTTTTTTCTCTCTCTCTCCCTCTTTCTCTCTCTCCCTCCCTTCTTTCCTCTCTCTGTAAAATCAATAAAAACATATCCTTGAGTGGGGATTTTTAAAAACTTAAATACAGGTGGAAACTACTGTTACACCCATTTTACAGGTGAAGAAACCAAGGCACAGTGAGTTTAAAAACTTGCAGTAGGAAAAAAATAAAATAAATAAAAACTTGCAGTAGTAAGATGAGCTGATGTAAACCCTAGAAGTTTGGCCCCGAGTTTGTGCTTTTAACTATTATGCTAAACTGCCTCCTAATACTCCCATGATGAACATAGATAGCATGAGGTTTTATCTTATGGGGTCCTAAACTCAGCAAGTAAGCCAGAAGAATATATGTAGTCAAAATTAACTTTAAATCATGAACTTATCCCAAAAGTATCCAGAATTTATAGTCTCTTAATGAGCTCAAAGTAGATTGGGTTGCACTTTTTTTTTCAGTGGAGCACCAGATGGCTTGCATTTATTTATTTAAATATTTTTTATTTCATTTTATTTTTATTTACTTCAGAGAGGAAGGGAGAGAGAGAAAAAAATCATCCATCAGCTGCCTCCTGCATGCCCTGTACTGGGGACTGAGGGCACAGCCCAGGCCTGTGCCCCAATCAGGAATCGAACCATGATCTCCTCACATTCAACCACCGAGTCCTGTCAGCCGGGCTGTTTTTACTGATTTTAGATAGAAAGGAAGGAAGAGGGGGAGAGAGAGAAACATTATATATATATATATATATATATATATATATATATATACACACACACACACACATATATATAATATATATTTTTTATATTTTTTTAATGTATTTTATTGGTTTTTCACAGAGAGGAAGAGAGCAATAGAAAGTCAGAAACATCGATTAGCTGCCTCTTGCACACCCCCTGTTGGTACATGCCCTTGACCGGAATCGAACCTGGGACCTTTCAGTCTGCAGGCCGACGCTCTATCCACTGAGTCAAACCGGCTTTGGCCTTTTATATATTTTTTATATCAATTTTTTTACAGAGAGGAAGGGAGAGGGATAGAGAGTTAGAAACATTGATGAGAAAGAAACACCGATCAGCTGCCTCCTGCACACTCCCTACTGGGGATGTACCCAAAACCAAGGTACGTGCCCTTGACTAGAATCGAACCTGGGACCCTTGAGTCCACCGGCCGATGCTCTATCCAATGAGCCAAATCACTCAGGGCCCAGGACTCCTTTTAAACACTATGTTCATTCCCTTACCTCCCTTTTCAGAAATCTTCACTAGTTCCCCACTTCCTTGCTGATATCTAACCTCCCCAGCTTGAAATTTTCTTTAAAATAGTCTATTAAGCTACTATTTATTTTTATTAAGCTATTTATTTAAAAAATAGCATTGCCTGGAAAACATATGTACTACTATTAAATATAAGTTATATTATAAATAAATTTAAAAAAATAAAATAAAATAAAATAAAAAATAGCATTGCCAATTACTAGATTTTCAATTATGTATAATTAGATCAAGATTTAAAGCAGAATTTAAAAAAGAGAATGACTTCGGACTGAATCCAGCCTACCAATGTATTTTAGTTTTCATATATTTTTTACATTGAGCCATCTTTTTCTAATATATTTTATTGATTTTTTTACAGAGAGGAAGGATGAGGGATAGAAAGTCAGAAACATTGATGAGAGAGAAACATCGATCAGCTGCCTCTTGCACACCTCCTACTGGAGATGTGCCCACAGCCAAGTGCATGCCTTTGACCGGAATAGAACCCTGGACCCTTCAGTCCGCAGGTCGTTGCTGTATCCACTGAGCCAAACAGGTTTAGGCTTGAGCCATCTTTTTTCAAATAAACATCCAGGTTTCTGATTTCCCTTTAAAATGGGAGCGATCAGGGATACTAAGACCACAACACACTCCCATGTGAAAAAACTCGGTTAGAGTTAAGAAGAGATTGCCACTTTAGCGGGGATATATGCTCCCTCCAGTTTGTCAGACTCTCCGCCACTCCTTATCACACTGTGACTCACTGGCTCCCAGGACTCACTGATGTCATCTAACTGGCCCTTATAGGCACCGAGTGTGTGACCCCTTGTTTACAGAAATATAAAGAAGGGGGGGCGGGGATGAGCTACCTTTCTCACTACTCATAAACCAGCATTATTCAAGCCCTAGTTTTTCTCTTCTTCAAATGAGAGTGAACTCACAGAATGTCTTCAATACCCTCTGTAACATGCTTTCCTCCTATTGTTCATTCACTTCATTCATTCATTCTTTCATTCAACACCGATTGGCCGAATGCCTATTTTGTGCCAGAGACTCTGCTGAGCACTGGAGTTACAGGGAAGACCAGGACAGAGTCCCGTCTCCCCAAGCGAGCTCACACTTAGATTCCAGGCTGACCTTACCTATCAGGCTTCCCAACCACCGAGTGAACTATGCCAGCTAACAACTGCTTCAACCCACAAACAAAGGTGCATTTATTCATATCCCTGGTGTCATTCCCGTGCCCATGTTGTCAGTTCCCTCTCTCTCTCTCTCTCTCTCTCTCTCTCTCTCTCTCACACACACACACACACACACACACACACACACACACACACACACACACTGGGCCTGCTGCAAATCCAAATCACACCAGCCCCAAAGGCTGCTTGGAACAGTGGAAAAGGTAGCAGTCAAGGGACATGCAGGGGAGATGTGGGGTAAACTACTCTCCAACTCTGGGCTTGATTTCTTCACTGCAGAGCACAAATTAGCAGGGTGGAATCACACTGATAGGGCTGAATTTCTTTGGGCAAATCACTTAACCTCTCTGAGGCTTGGGTTTCCTCATTTGTAAAGTAAGGACAAGAGGGTTGCGGGAAGAACTGAGTGATATAATCTATATAAATGGCTTAGGACAGGTGCTCTCCTCTGGAGCACACCTGCGCCTTTCCTACCCCACTTCTCGCCTTCAGGAGCAGTTACCTTTGCCATTCTCCCTCCTAAGCTCCAAAGGCCCTTCTTCCGCTTCTGCAACTTGTTTCCGGAGCTTACGCAACCTGGCTGGCTCCCTTCTACTGTCTCTGTAACTTTCCAAATAAACTCTCTCTTATAACGTGAAAAAAATAAAACAATGCCTGACATGTTTGTGCTTAATATGTGTTAGCTAATAGTATTATGACATTTTGCAACTCTACGCACCCATTTCCCCTGGAGGCCTCCCCTAGCTGTGTTAACCCTTCTAGGACTATCCCTCCTCCAAACTCCTGCTGTCCTCCACAATCAGTCATGTGATTGCTTACAATCTCGGGTTCTGTTTTGTACAGGCCTGAGGCTTGGCTCTTGTCTCCCACTGCCCTGTGTCAGCACCCAGCACCTCACAGCAGGAGCTCAGTCGGTGCTTGTTAAACTCCAGGTCTCAACAGTAAACCAGCCATGGCTGCTGCAAAGCCTTCTGCCCTTCAGAGAGTGGCTGAGGCCACCAAGTCCTGAGTAGAGGGGCCAGGACCTGCCCAGGGCCAGGTATAAGGGTTGGGTTGTTTTTAAGCTGAGAGAGTCCAGAGCAGAACTCCCTTCCCCTGGAAAGGCCCGTGGATATCTGATTGTTCTGTCTGTCCTAACAGGCATCCTTCAGGAGGGGGAGCCTATTGCACACCCTTCAGGAGGAGCAGGCCAGACTAAAGATGAGGCTGCAGGAACTGCAGCAGCTGAAAAGGGAGCTCAGGAACTCCCCTGGAGATAAGGTAAGCTGGGAGGGGGTGTGGCCTGGCAGTAAGAGTGGCGAGTTCTTAGGTTCACTCCTGGCTCTGTCACTTCCTTGCTGTGTACCCTAGAGCATGTTACTTGAACCCTCTGGATATGTTTTTTCATCTGTAGAGTTACTTCCATCATAGGCTTGTGTGAGGACAAACTAAAATCTTGTATATAAAGTGCCAGGACAGCCAAAACCGGTTTGGCTCAGTGGTTGGAGCATCGGCCAGCCTGTGCACCAAAGGGTTGAGGGTTTGATTCCCAGTCAAGGGCACGTACCTGAATTGCAGGTTCAATCCCTGGCTCCAGTTAGGGTATGTGGGGAAGGCAACTAATCGATGTGTCTCTCTCACATCAATGTTTCTCTCTCCCTCTCTCTCTCTCTCTCTCTCCTCTCCGGACCTTCAACTTTCCCTAAAAATCAATGGGAGCCGAAACTGGTTTGGCTCAGTGGATAGAGCATCGGCCTGCTGACTGAAAGGTCCCAGAATCGATTCCAGTCAAGGGCATGTACCTTGATTGTAGGCACATCCATAGTAGGGGGTGTGCAAGAGACAGCTGATCGATGTTTCTCTCTCATGGATGTTTCTGCCTTTCTATCCTTCTCCCTTCCTCTCTGTAAAAAAATCAATAAAATATATTTTTTAAAAATAAATAGTAAAAATCAATGGGAAATATCATCCTTGGGTGAGGATTAAAAAAAAAAAAAAACTTTTAAGTGCCAGAACAAGCTTGACCTGCTTTCATCCACTTACTTATCCAGCTCTTCTTCCATTAAACATGTTCATCCCTTGCACTGTCAATCACATGGAACTGGGGCACTTTCCTCCTGGGAGGGAGAGCCCCCACCCTTGAAGGCTATATCATCCCCCCCCCCCCGCCCAATCTCCAGGTCCCATTCCCAGTGCCTGAAATCCCCCTGGTGTTCCGAGGACACGTTCAGGAGAAGGAAGTGCCCAAGTCTTTGGTTTCTGACCTGCAGATCTGCTACCCTCTGCCTGGAGGCTCTGCTCTGATCATCTTCGATGACCCCAAGGGTGAGCTCTCTGGGAAGCCTTGGGAGGAAGGCTGGGAGGTTTCCCAGTAGTGATCCTGCCTCCCCCTACTCCTCCCCTTTCACCCCCAATCCAGTGGCCAAGCAGGTGCTACGACAAAAGGAGCATCAGATCCAGATGGAAGAGTGTCGGCTGCGGGTGCAGGTCCAGCCTGTGGAGCTCCCCGTGGTGACAACCATCCAGGTGACAGAGTGGCAGAGTTCTGGAACCTCGGCAGGGGTGCCAGGTACCTGGACCCTGGGGAGTGGGGCTGTGCCTGGAACCACTCCTTCTTAACTACCCCTAGGTGTCCAACCAGATGAGCAGCCAGAAAGTGCTGGTCAGTGGGCTTCCCCCCAATCTCAAGCTGAGTGAGGAGGAGCTACTGGACAAGGTGGAGCTCTTCTTCTGCAAGACCAAGATCGGGGGCGGAGATGTGGAGACTCGGGAACTGCTGCATGGGGGTGTCATGCTGGGCTTTGCTGAGGATGAAGGTAAGGGTTCTCTCAGTGAGGTTAGGGCAGATGCATCCGGCCCCAGAGGAGGAAAGCCCTTGACACTAAAGGTCTATCCCTTGCTGTCCCTGTAGTGGCCCGGAACCTGTGCCGGATCCACAAGTTCACAATGCCACTGGGAGGGCAGCGTTTGTCGCTGCAAGTCTCTCCCTACATGAGTGGAGAGATTCAGAAGGCAGAGGTACGTGGGAGGGTGGGGGATGGGGACTAGCCAGGTCACCGGTCTAACCCTCTCACATTCCCAGGGGCCCTGCCTCTTCCACCCTCTGCCCTAGCCCCCACTCCCATGAGCCCCTGCTCATCTCCGGACTCCCTTTCCAGATCAGGACCCAGCCGGTGCCGCAGGCAGTGCTGGTGCTCAACATCCCCGACGTGCTGGACGGCCCCGAGCTGCAGGATGTGCTGCAGGTCCACTTCCAGAAGCCTACCCGCGGAGGTGGGGAGGTGGAGGCCCTCACAGTCGTGCCCCCAGGAGAGCAACGCCTGGCGGTCTTCACCCCCGAGTCCAGCTAGAAGCCTGCCCTTCTCATCGCCCACCAGCCCTCTGCCAAGGGGCTGCGGTGGGTGCGTGCGGATGATCAAGATCATGCTAGTGGACGGGGGGCAGGACTCTGGCTTGTGAAACGCTGTCCCAGACAGTAAAAGTGCCTGCCTGGAGTCACCTCCTTCCTCATTTCATTTCCAGAAAGGAAACTTGATTTGGGCAAGGAAGGAGGCTGGGGGAGGGCAGAAACCCTCGCCTTCTGCCACCAGCACTGACCTTCCCCAGCTGACCTTCCCCTCCGCTCTGAGCCAACAGGGGCCAATAGCCGGGATCCAGGGTTTAGCTTTTTATTGACACAAACACAAAGGCAGCTTCGGTCAAGGGGTGGGGTACACAAAAGCAGAAGTCGCACTTCACACCGTTTAGGCCTCATTTAGACAATGAAGAGGCTGAACCCCTCCCCGCCACCTCCCATTGGCAATGGCTGGGGCAAGAACCCTTCTTAATTCCAGCTGAGAGCAGAGGGAGCTACACCTGTTCCCTAGGAAATCCCCACTTTGGTTTCAGGGGGCCAGTTCCTAACCCGCCACCCCCCCTCATCCCTTTTACTCCCTCATGCCATCACCCCACCCATGTAAACAAAGTTTGGGGCTGAGTTTGAAAAGGTACCTCCCTGCTCTGAGAAGACAGGGAGCAGGGGGCTTCCCATGACTGCACGGGGATGTGCTTTAATTTTTACTTTGGTCCCAGAACAAGAAATAGACAGCATTGACTCCCAGGGCTCTGGCTGGTAAATGCCACCCTTATCTGCAAGGCTGAGAAAACTTCCCCTCCTCTTCCTCCTCAACCACTGAGAGAGAAATGACAGCCCCAGAGAGGACAGGACATGGCACTGGATCTAGGAGGCTAGGGGCCGCCCCTGCCCCCGACACTGGCACACTCACAGGTTTTTGGAGATGTGGGACTGGGGAGCAGTAGAACCTCTGCTCCACCAGCACAAGGAAGGCACTGGGGAGTACAAGGGTGGAGAAGGAGGTGGGAGACAGGGACAGGGACCACCCCCCCATATACACAAGCACAGCTTTTCCATTGCTAAGGCACTGAGAACAAATCCAGAGAACTCAGTGAAGGAAGGGGGGTCTCTGTGTCCCTCCCACGAGTTGTAACCTAGGGGAGCAGGTGTGACTCCTGCCCTTGTTGTAAGAGGCAACCTTGGTTAAGAGTGGCAGGAAACCTGGAGGTGGGAGAAGCCCGATTGTGCTTAAGAACTTGGGGGACAAGAAAATAAAGCCGTACAATGAGGCAAAGGAGTTCAGAGGTGGGCGCTGGTTGGCCAGGGTTGAAGGGACGCTAGGCGAAACAGGGACATGCTGGACTCACACAGATTGGCCCCATATCCTGAACTGACATCTCATTTCTTTGGGGGAGGTAGTGGGGCAGAGGCAGGAGGGGAGATGAGGCAGAGGCAGAAGCACGTAGAACAGAACGGGAAGGGATTGGCTAGCCTTGGCACAAAAGCAGCACAGCAGGCCCAGGGGAAGGGTGGGGGCAGGAAGCAGCCAGTCTCCCTCTGTCCCTCCCTGTCCCCTTGGCGGGGCCCAGACATCCAAGTGGTCACTTCCCAACCTCTTCAGAGGGCAGGAAGGAGGGAGGGGGCAGCCCTGGCTAAAGAGAGAACACAGGGCAGGGAAGAGGTCATCACCACGAGGACCTTTGGGGGAGAGAGGGCAGAGCAGTATGATAGAGGATGAAATTGGAGGATCTGGTGGCCAACATAACACAGCTTCCCAGCTTCTCTCTTCCCGAGGGTCTCCCAGCCCCCCATCCTAGTTCTCCTTCTCCGGCCCAGGCACCAGGACGACTTTGCCCACATTCTTCTTCTCCTGCATCTGCCTCATGGCGTCCGCCACCTGAAAAGGAGGACAAGGTGCTGCTCCCAGTGCTCCAGAGAGTCAGCCTACAGGAGGAGACATCCTCCCCCTAGGGCCCCAGCCTTTCAGGGTCCTGCCCAGGCCCTCCCTGCAGAGCCATCACCCTCACCTTCTCGAAGGGCCACACAGAGTCAATGTGAGGTTTGATGTGGCCCTGATTGTACAGAGCCAGGAGCCGGCTCACCACACCACCGACCAGCTCCGCCTCCCCATTCAGGTAGCCCAGGTGGAAGCCACACACAGCGCGGTTGGCCGGCAGCAGCTGCAGAGCTGTCACGCTGAACTGATTCCACCAGGTACGTGCCATGGCCATGAGGTTCCGCTTGGGGCCTGTTACCAGGTTGGCCATGCCTGAGAGACAAGGAGACACAGCCTCTGAATCCGGGCGCCAGGCACAGCCCTGTGTCTGGATCCATGTTTGTCTGCCCCTGTGGGCCCTTACAATTATCCACACTAGTGCCAGGAAGTGCCAGGCCCCAAAAGACTCCATCTAACTAAAAAACTGTCCTCATCTTTATTTTTATGTGAAATGGTTTTTAAAATTTTATTTTCCAATGACAGTTTATATTCAATATTATTTTGTATTAGTTGCAGATGTATGAAATGGTTTTTTAAATGGAAATGCAACCGTCCAAGAAGCCAGGAAGGCAGAACAGAGGAAGGCAGACTGGGTGATTGTGTATCAAGAATAATCCCCAGTCCTAGCTGGTTTGGCTCAGTAGATAAAGCAGAGGCCTGCAGACTGAAAGGTCCCGGGTTTGATAAAGATCAAGGTCACATGCCCAGGTTGTGGGCTCGATCCCCAGTGTGGGACATGCAGGAGGCAGCCAATCAATGGTTCTCTCATCATTGATGTTTCTCTCTCTTTCTCCCTCTCTTTTCCCCTCTGGAATCAATAAAAAAAATGTTTTTAAAAAAGAATAATCCCCAAACAGGAGCACAGAAAGAACACAATTTACTGCGACTCACGTGGAGGATTGTGAAAGAAAATGACAACAGCTGTACCCAGGAGGCAGCAATCTGAGTGCAACATCTCAGGGCCATCCTAACCCTGGCACTCTCTCCAGCTCCTGGGTCCCTCCCCTTCTTTATTCAAAAGTCCTGGGGCCCTATATCCCTCCCCATTCTGGCCCACTGCCTTACCGTAGGTGATCAATTTGCCCATGGGTTTGAGGAGGTTGTAGCCCTTAGCAGTGTCGGACCCACCCAGAGGGTCCATGACGATGTCCACACCTGTCACAGAATAAGGGGGACCAGCAGCAGCATTAGAATCCACCAATTTGGAGACCTCCCCTCTGTCCCATGCCATCCCATACCCTGACCCCACCTTTGGGGGAGATCTTCTTGATCTCATCCACGTAGTCAGTCGTGTGGTAGTCAATGGGATGTGTGATCCCGTTCTCCTTCAGTATCTCATGCTTGCTGGCCGAGGCCGTTCCGAACACTGTCACATTCTCTACTGTTCGGCACAGCTGCAAGGCAGCTATACCCACACCCCCTGCAGCGAGACACTTTCATAAGTAGAGGATATAGAGTCACCCAGCCCCCAGTTTCCATTCTTGCCTCTCAAGGACCAACCCCATCATCTTCATTTTGCCTGGGCTCAATCGGAGGCTTTCTGCCCTCATCTCATGTCCAATTTCTGTGATTGAGAATTGGGGGAAGGGTAACTGGCAAGGAAGGGGTGCTGGGCCACAGCATGTTGCTATGGATAGCACACCAGGCTGGATCTGGTGCCTGAATGTTGCCACGGCAACAATACTGCAGAGGCCTTGGGCGCCATAGGCCAAGGCAGCCTGGTGTTACCATGGCAACAGTCCAGACATGCTACTGAGAAGGGGCCTAGGAGGAAATCTGGGTAAGGAGGGGGGGATAAAGGAAAAGGGCCTGTTACCTGCAGCCATGTGTACCAAGACGCTCTGGCCAGGCCGTAGGTTGCCAAAGTCAAAGAGGACCATGTATGCTGTGATGTAATTAACCATCAAGGCAGCAGCTTCCTCAAAAGTCATGGTCTCAGGCATCAGATAGGTCTGGGCTGAGGGCACAGTGACCTCCTCCTGCCACATGCCCCAGTGGACCAACACCATCACCCGATCCCCTACCTTGAAGAAGGAAAGCAGAGCATGATTAAGCCACTCATTCATTCACTCACTGGCAATTTCTGACCTTCCGTGATGTATAAGGCCTTCCTCCTGGTAATGAAGGAACAGTGGTAGCTGTGGTAATAATAATAATAATGTCATTACAAACAATAACAACTTACCTTTACTGAGTGCTTCCCAAGGCCCAGGCTATATTGTAAGTGCTTTATATATAAACACTTAACTAATCCTTACACCAGCTCTTTAAGGTAGATACTATCCTTATCTCCATTTTACAGATATTAGACTTCACTATTGTGTAAGCTCCCTGATGCAAGAAGCTGCAGTTGGGAGAGCATAAAGTATTGAAGAGATGAAACTGCTTCTATTAAAAAAAAAAGGGGGGGGGCGGCTTCACTACTTATTGACCATGTGACATTGGGTAAACAGAGAATTAACTTTCTGAGCCCCAGTTTTCCTATTAGTAAATTAGGGAGTTGTGAGGATTAAGTAACAAAAAATTATTTAGTCTTTTTTTTTTACCCACATAGTAGACACTCAGTGATGTTAACTAATAATACCAACAACAATCATGAGAATAACAGCAACCAGGAGGGGAGGTGGCCAAGTCCAGTAACGGAAGGAAGATGGAGTATGTGATACGGTCCATACCACAGTCCAGGTAAAGACCTCTGACCAGTTAGAGCTGGGTGTGGTTCCCTCAGAAGTATCTGAGTCAACACTGGGGGCCCAGGAACACTTTCACCCAGAGATGTGTGTGTTGCAGGGAGAGGTGACGGACAAGAAGAGCCACACAATCCCTCTCACCAGGAGGTGTTCTCCCAACTCTTAGCCACCTGTGGGAGAGGCTCCTTTCAGCTTAGGGCAGGGGAAACGGTGCAGAGCATGAGTAAATCTCAGAAGAAAGGCAGGCCCCTCCTCGCTCCTTGAAGAGCGTGGAGAGGGAGGTGTGGGTGCTGTCCTGGGACAATCCGGGTCTGTCCTGGCCCCTGCCAGGAATGATGGGAATTCTGTATATTAACGAGGTTTGGGATCCATAAGGAAGGGGGATGGGACTCTCCCAGGCACCCTTTTTTCTGTCCTCAAGGCCCCACATTCCATTGATGAGGAGGACTGAGGGCAGGCTAGGATCTTTCCCTTCAAGCACGATCTGAGATGAGGTGTGGGGAATGAAAGCATTCCACATCAAGACTGAGGATTAGCAGGCTCCGCAGTCACCCTGGAGGACTGGAAAAAGTGCAGTGGTCGGTCTGGCTGGTGGCCAGGCCCAGGTCTGGCCCGGAACAAGGCTGACCACTTACCCAGACTAATACCCACCACTCAGCCCATCACAGAGCAGAGCCAGCCCTGGTGTCAGGAGGCAGGGAGAGGGCCCTCCCCACAGAATCCAGCCTCTCACAATCAGATTCTTGCTCTGAACAGGATATCCTGTATTTACCAAGTGGAAAGTGTGGGGAGGGGAGGTTAGGGGGGTAGCCTTCATCAGCAGCATGAACTACAACTCCCCCCAGTAAAAAACATTTTCCTCTTAGCACCCTCTCAAGAGTGGGATTATTTAAAAGTCACTGGAAAGGGTGGGGCCAGAGCTGAATTCAGGAAGAAGCCCTTTTAAAGAGGATATGTTTGCATGTACAAATAAACCCAAGAATTCCAGCTCTGGGATTTAGGACTGGCAGGTCCAGCAAGAGAAAGTGTGTCTGAGGGGCCTCTCTTGGAGGGCGGAGGGGGGGCTTGATTTGAAAAGAAACCCCTAAACAAATGACACGCAAAGGCTCGCTCCAAGTCTCAAAAAGTTGGTCCTTTGGAACTCTCCGGTGTCCAGGGTTGTGGCCAAGATTAATGATAAACAAAAAGGAGAAACAGACCGGCAGAGCTGGGCCAACCTGCTCCCGGGGCCACACCCCTCAACCCCGGTCCAAATAAGCACCGCCAGGGGTTCGGAGGGTCGTCCACAAGGAAGGCTTTAGGCAGGGTCTGCCCGCTGGGACGTTCCCAAGGGCAGCCACGGGGGGAGGGGGGAAGGGGGAAGGGGAGGAAAGGGTAGTGACCCGATGGCTGAGTCACCGGAGGAGGAGGAGATATTGCAGTCACGGGAGACAGAGTCCAACACAAAGATCCAGAGACCCAATCTCAACTCCGTACCCCTATTTTTCCCCTCCCTGGCCCCGTCAAAATCAGATTGGCATCGTGGGGCCGTTGGAGGGGTGGTGACAGGTTCCCTCTCGTCCATAGGATGGGCGTGCCTGGTCTCTGGCCCCGTCCTGGGAGGGGCCGCCTCACACCCCCACAGACCACGGGGCTGCATGTGACTCGGGCTCTGGCACAGCCCTCTGCCGCCGCCCAACCCCGACTGCACAGCTCCCCAAGCCCACTTGAGGAACGAGGCGCCAATCGGGGTCACAAACCACAATCACGCGGGCAGTGTTTGTTGGGCAGGGGTACAGGTGTGGCTTAACTGGGGATTGCGGGATTGGGGGGGGGGGGGGCCGGGTGTTAGGTCGTGACGCGCATGCGCATGGGCGCCTTATTGTTTCCCCCCACACACCCACCACCACCGCTGCTTCTGGGCGGCGGCCACCATTAAAAATGGTTGGGAAGTGGGGGATAACTCCGTCTCACTCCACCCCCAGACATAAATCCAGTTTTTCAGGAGTTTCAGAACCCAGGCCCCTTTCCCCTCCTACGTCTTCCATGCCCGTCTCCCCGGGTCCCTGCCAGTGTCCCCCGCCCGGCCACACCCCCGGAGCCCGCCACCTCCTGCCCCGGCTCCCTGCACACCCCGGCCCCGGACTGGTCCGCTTACCTTGCGGTCGCTGACTCCCTCGCCCACTGCGACCACGACTCCCGCGCCCTCCATGCCCGGAGTGTAGGGCAGCGGCGGCGTCCGGTCGTAGGTCCCCTGCCGGGCCATAAGGTCCGCGAAGTTCAGCCCGCAGGCCCGGACGCGCACCGTCAGCTGGCCGGGGCCGGGGGCCGGGGGAGCGGCCGGCCGGCTCTGCAGCTTCACCTTGTCGTAGCCGCCGAAGCCGGTGATCACCAGGCAGCGGAGCGGCGGCAGCGAAGCGGCGGCCCCCTCGGAGGCCGCGGGTGGCTGGGCGTCGCCCCCGGCTTCGGCGCTCGGGGGCTGCGAAGAGGCGTCCTCTACGGGGCCCGCCTCGGCCGCCGCCACCGCGGTGGCCACCTCGGCTACCTCTCTCTCCGCGGACATGGCTGGGACTCCCGACGTGCGCGCACAGCTGGACTTAAGGGTGCACAGCTGGGGAGGGCGGGGCGCGCGACGAGACAAGCAGCGGCTGAGGAGCGGAGGGGCGGGGCGCCGGCTCGGGGGCGGGGCTTCGCGCGCCGCCTTAAAGGGCCAAGGCCACTGTGGGTGCTGCGGGAACGTCTGCGGACAGGCAGAGCGAGGGCATTCTTGGGGTCATGCTGATCGCGATCTAATTTACTTGTGTATTCACAATGAACCCTACGCAAGTTAAAATATATGTTCAGGAGCAGTCTGAATCTGAGCTGACTTCAAATTTGAAGAGCTAGCCACCTGTAGACCGGAACCCAAACAAGTTGTTCTTCAGACTCTGACTCTACCCTTATGTGACCCATTCCGTGTGGTCTGTCAATGGCACACTTGGAGCAGAGAGATAGAGTCTTAAAACCTTTCCATTTGATTTTGTGCATTAAAACTCTGTGCTTCAATTTTCCCTACTGTAAAACGGTGAAGATACGGCCTGATAAAGGGTAAAGATAAAATGAAATCGAGTATCCTCGATGTAAAGAGCGATTTTCCAAAGTCAAATATGTCATACAAAGGCTCCATTATTGTTAGATCCTGGATCAAGCCTGAAATGACTTTAGAGTCTGTCTCTGGCTCCAGCAGGGCTGTCTGGGCCATTGGATCTGCCTCTTCTTCGCTCCCAATCCCTGTCTCCCCAAAGTATCCACCAGAGGACGCAGCTCCCCCAAAACTTTTCACCCTGCGTTTGGCTGAAGAAACTCATCCTGCCCCCAGCGAGTCCAGGCCCGCGGGTAAGTCACCAGAGCCCCAGACTAGGCCACTCGTTGCCATGGGGACAGAAAGCCATGACGTCACCATTTTCCTGGTCGGGGTGGTGGAGTCCATACCCTCCTAACCCCAAGATTTAGGAGGGAGACCGAACCCTAAAGGCTCCCTTCTTCCCCACCCCCTCGTGCCTCCTGTTCAGGATGGCTGCCCCCGCGGGTGTCCGCAGTAGCACACCGGCGTGCACGCGTGGGCACGCAAAAGGCCCGAGCCTCGTGCGTGTGCTGATCCCACCAAGCCCCGCCCGCCCCCACCCCCAACCCTACCCCAAGAAAGTAAAATCAGTCCAAAAGCCTGGATCGGCCCGCCCCAAACAGCGCGCTAGAACTCTGCTTTCTCTCCAGGTTTCCCGGGGTCCCGCCTCCCGGCTGCGGGGGCGGAGGCAGGAGGCGGGGCCGGGGGCGCGGCCGCCGGCCTGGGGGCGGGGCCGGGGGGCCGCGGCCCCGGGTGGGGGCTCGGCGCGGGCCCGCGAGATGCCGGTGTCCGCGGCCCGAGCGGCTGCAGCTGCAGCGGCGGGGGAGGCGGCAGCGGGGCCTGGGAGGGGGCCTCCGCGGGGTGCCGGCGTGTAGCCGGGACCATGGAGGGGCAGAGCGGCCGCTGCAAGATCGTGGTGGTGGGGGACGCGGAGTGCGGCAAGACGGCGCTGCTGCAGGTGTTCGCCAAGGACGCCTACCCCGGGGTGAGGGACCGGGGTGTCTTGGGAGCGGGGAGCTGAGGTCGCGGGGGTGGGTAGCTGGAGCCCGGGGGACGGACAGAAATGGGTACGGGGGTTACCAGGGACGAGAGAGAGGCATGGAGGACGGGGGGTTGGGGGGGGGGCGGGTGGTGGTGGTGTTGGGAGCTCTGGAAGGACTGCAGAGGATTGGGGTGGGAAGAACTGGGGATCACGGTGAGATGATTGGGGTTTGGGGGAAGCAAAGGATCTCAGAAGGGGTACTAGGGGATGGCAGGGATCCTGGGCATCAGAGAGGGAACGAACTGGGGGCTGCAAGGGCTGGGAGGGGGTCTGGAAGCCTAGCAGAGATTCCCCTTTGCCCCACACCAAACCAACTTGTGTCCAGGGCTGGGCTGGCCAGGGTGTGGGAGTAAGGAGGGCATTTGTCTGGAGTGAGGGCTGGAGAATCACATCTTGACCCATCGTGTCTGCAGAGTTATGTCCCCACCGTGTTTGAGAACTACACCGCCAGCTTTGAGATAGACAAGCGCCGCATTGAGCTCAACATGTGGGACACTTCAGGTAGCCACCTCCCTGGGGTCACCCTGACTTCCAGGGTCCCCACCCTGGCCCCTCCCTCGGCTAGACCTTTAGGCTTCAGCTCAGCCCATCCCACTTAATTCTAGGAAGAAGGAAGAGCAGCCGTCTGCTTAAAGCCAGAGAAACTGAGGCAGAGCTTGCAGACAGACGAGGGAACATGCCCTGAAGGAGAAGAGCCCAGTCCCCAGCCCCTCCGCTGGGTTCGGCCTCTCTGGGAAAGCGGAGAGCCAATGGTTTTCATTTGGGAACGTGTTTTTTCAGGAGGGTCGTACTGGATTTAGGAAAGACATTTAGAATTTCTTTGGTATGGGAACGACCTCTCTAGACTGAGCTATAGGCGTCTGAGATCAAGTCCCAAGAGGATGGGAGAGCGCCCTCCCTTCTCCCGAAAGGAGGAGGGTTTTATTTTTACTCTGGTCCCCTGGAGGTCATTAGAAGATGTCTGTGAGCGCCCAGAAAGCACACGCAAAATGTTGTGAGAATGTCGAGAGATTTCATGAGCTTCTCAGACTCTGGGAAGATTAAGAATGCTTACTTTTAGAGAAGCCCCTGGGGAAGTGGAGCGCTGTGTTGTGCCATCTAACCTCCCCTCTGCCTGTCCCCGCTTTGGAGAAACCTAGACTCCTGGATGGCTACTAATAACTGCTCTTTCCCTCTCCCTGACCCCAGCGTCAGGCCGCCCCTTCCCTTCCAGGCCTCCCGCCCACTCAGGACCCTGACGTGCCCTCTCCCCTCTGTCTTCTCTCAGGCTCCTCTTACTATGATAACGTCCGGCCCCTCGCCTATCCTGATTCGGACGCTGTGCTCATCTGCTTCGACATTAGCCGGCCAGAAACACTGGACAGTGTCCTCAAGAAGGTGGGGAAGCAGGAAGTTAGACGGAGGGGGGCCAGAAACCAGGGTTCTGACGCAGCATGAGCCAGCAACTGGAGAGTGTGTGAAGCTCTCATCCCACCCCCCTTTCCTAGAAATCAACCCTCAAAGCGGGGTAGGGCATCTGGGGGTGATGGGGGAGAACAGGGAGAGGTATTCAAGATGTTCCGTAGCTACCCTCCCCATCTCCTCGGGGCGTGGGAACCCCAGATGGACTGGATGGGAAGGCTGCTCTCAGAGCTCAGGAGAGCCCTGTGGTCCCCTCTCCAGGCCCCTATTTCCATGAGAAAAGCCTACGGGGAAAGGCCAGAAGTCAGCTAAGGCAGCCCCAGTTCCCAGGTGGGGGAGGGGTGGGCTGTGCCGGTCTGTTCCCACAGACAAACTTAGGATAGGGAGTCAGAATGGGAAGGCTCCAGGCTGGCAGAAGCTACATGGCCCCTGAGTTAGACGCAGGGCACAGACCATACAGCCCCACCTCAGCCCTCTCCTCCCTCCCCTTCTCCCACACCCCATCCCTGCTTTCAGCCCAAGCCCACCATCCCCACCTCCTTGCTCACACAGGAGCATCCAGAGGGGTGTCAGTTTCTGATGCTGTGGTAAAGGGGGGCCTCCTGGTGGGGAGCATGGCTCACCACGTGCCTTCCTCTACCCTCCACAACTCTGTTTTCTTTCCCCAAACAGTGGCAAGGGGAGACTCAGGAGTTTTGTCCCAATGCCAAGGTTGTGCTGGTTGGCTGTAAACTGGACATGCGGACGGACCTGGCCACGCTGAGGGAGCTGTCCAAGCAGAGGCTTATCCCTGTTACACATGAGCAGGTGGGACTCTTGACCTTTCAACTCATCCCAGCCTAGATCTCCCATTTCTGACCCTCTCAGTCTCTGATTTGAAAACACCCTATTTTGTTCATCCCTTGTCCTGGCTTCTAACCTCTGGCCTGATCCCTTGACCTCCTCCCCTCCCCCAGCCCTCTGCCTCCCTGCCCTTTGCTGAAATGCATAACTTCCTTCACACACTCCATCCTTCCAGGGCACTGTGCTGGCCAAGCAGGTGGGGGCCGTGTCCTACGTGGAGTGCTCCTCCCGGTCCTCTGAGCGCAGCGTCAGGGATGTCTTCCACGTGGCCACGGTGGCCTCCCTGGGCCGTGGCCACAGGCAGCTGCGCCGTACTGACTCACGCCGGGGACTGCAGCGATCCGCTCAGCTGGCAGGAAGGCCAGACCGGGCGAACGGGAATGAAGGCGAGATACACAAGGATCGAGCCAAGAGTTGCAGCCTCATGTGAGGAGCCGGGGAGGGGCAGAGCGTCGGGAGGGGCGGTGAAGGGCACAGTTGTTCCCCTGCCTGCACCCTGGCTTCCGGACCCCCTGACTGGCTGGAACTTCAGGGCTGGTTGAGTGAGCAGTTCTCCTGGGCCAGGGACCTGGAGGCAGAGGGTACTATCATTCCCTACACCCTTATCCCCCTCCTCGCCACAGGAAGCTGAGGGAGCTAGCAGAGCAGGCATCTGGGTCAGGAGCTGGGACGGGGCAGGGGGTTTAGGGAAGCTGGCATCGAGCAGTGACCTTGGTTGAGTCTGGGTATAGGAAGAGTGCCTTCCCTCCCTGCCCCCAGTCCCCGGATCCTGGCTTCCTTCCCAAAGGAAAGTGTCCATTCTATGAACTTCCCCTTTCCTCTCCTCTCACTTCTACAGCTGTGCTCACTTACCCTAACCTCCAGGTAACATGCACTAAATTAAAAAGCAAGTTAAGAAGCCCTTCCCCCCATATACCCACCAGTCCTAGCTCGGCCCTCTCTTCCCCGACAGTCCCCAAATAAAGCCCATGTCCATGGAAAACGGCTGTGGCTTTAGTTTTGTTGCTGTCTAAATACCAGTCTACCAGTCTCCAGCAGGGAAAGTTAGACTTCAGGAAGAAGCGGGTTGGATCAGCAGTGTCCTTTTAGGAGCCAGAGGTGGGGAAGTGAGGTATCTTGGGACTATTCACCTCAGTTAATGAGCCAAACTACCCTAAAGCCATTAGAGGGTTTTAAAGCGGACTGATGTGCAAATTCATTACTCAACCCAGCTGGGCCCCCTGCTCGAGTGGGAGGGGTCCAGCCAAAGTGGTCCAGGCTCTTTGCTCACCATCTCCACACACACACACACACCCACCTTGGAATCTGCTGAGACCTTAGGAGTGGTGGGGGTAGGAAGAGCACCAAAAGCCCCTACATCGCAGAAGTGACCCTGGACATAGGTCACTTCTGGAGTGACCATAAGGGGACAGAGGTTTGATTCTGGAGTCTCCTCAGAGGGGTGCAGGGGTTCTCACCCTCTTTCCATCCTGAGCTCTTTGATGATTTTGGAGGGAGCATCAGCTGAGTTTAGGGTCACCCCCTCCCAACCCCCTGTGGAAGGAAAGCTGGCGGAGGGGCTGGCTGGAGCCCTTGTTGTCAGGAAAGACAGTGCTGGTCTGTTTTCTCGGGCGTCCAGTTTCACATTGTCCTGTATTCCCTCCCTGGCTCTGGTCCCACTGGCCTCTTTTCGGTGACATTCTCCCCCAGGAACCATCCCTGGCCCTCCCCTCCCCCACCCCCAGACAGCTCCTCCAGACACACTCTGGAGAGAACACAGACCTTACCCTCCCATCTGGAATCCCCACCCCCAAATCACAGCCCGTTCCTCTGGCATTCATTCAGCAAATGTGTGCCGAGCACCAACTGTGTGCCAGACACTGGCTTGGGAGGCTGAAGGGACCAGTCTCTTTGCTCTGGGACCAGCGCATCAGGAAAGAGAGGTACCCCAGGTGTGACAGTGCCGTGGCGGTGGGAGCTCCTGACAGTCTCGGGAGCAGTGCCCTGAGCCAGGGAGAAGCACTCTGGACAGAGGGTAGAGCATGTGCAGGCGTATGGAGATGAGAAAGCACATGGCAGGGTTGGGGCTGCCATGGCGGGAAGGGCAGAAGACAAGGCTGGGAAGGTGCGTTAAGGCCCCCGCAAGGCCCACAGGGGAACCAAGACTTCCTTCTGAGGTTGTGAGGAGGCACCAGGGACTTTGAGCACAGAATGGAGTGACCAGATCTGGCTTTTGGGTAGATGGGTCATCTGGATGAGGTGATGGGGGCTGGGGGCGTTGGCCTGAGGTGTATCATTTAAAGTAGCTTCTTTCCCTGTGCCAGGGCCCTGCCTTGAGTGGAAAAGAAATCCTCACTCACTCCTGGCTCTTCAGACACCTCTTTCCCTCCCTCTCCTAAGGACCCTGTCCTGGTCCATCTCAACCAATCTCCTCAAGGATTCTGGGACAGCTTAAGGGCATAGGATACCCCACCCTCTCAAACCTTGACCTTGTTAGAGGCCGACTCTGGATCCTGAGACCTGGATTACGGGTTCTGGGAGAGGTCAGTCTCTCAGTCTGGTCCCAGAGGACTGACTCTTCCCCCACAGGGAACTGCCATACCATCAATTTAGGACTTGGGGCCTCGTGGCTTCCCTTTTCACTTTGGACTTTGGTACCAAGCAGGCTCAAGCCGGTGGCTGCCAAAGTGCAGTGCCTGTGTCCCTCTCTCCTCCCAGCCTCCCTCTCCTGCCAGGCTGGCGCTTGGGGAGTGCAAACGCATTTCAATATCCGCCTGAAGCAAACATAATTAGGAAAATAAATCAGTTGGAGGAGCCCCCAAAGTTTAATACATTTCCAATACCACTGGCAACAGATTTTGGTCCTCTCTGTAGGTCTGGGTTGCCAGACGTTTTATTTCCCAGAGGGGCTGCACCTCTGGACTAAGGAGCCCAATAGTTAGGGTGTGGGGAGGAGGCTTATTCTTGATCCTCAAAGCTCCCTGCAGGCTGGAGGGAGGGAACCGAACTCCCATCCCCACCCTCCCATCTCAGTTGCAGGCGACAGACTCAGCTTCCGTCTCTGCAGCTGTTTCCCCCACAAATTAGATACCCCTTTGGGAAGCAATGTAGCCTCGTTTATCATTTAATGAAATAAACTAATCACTGTGATGCTTCCAGTGTTTCTTAACCTCAGCAATCAGCCTGCCCAGGAGGGAGGAGGGGAAAGGAAGGGCAGGGGCAGGGTCAAGGGTAAGGGGAGGGGCAGGGGTAAGGGTAAAGGGAGGGGCAGGGGCAGGGATTAGGTCCAACCCCTGAAATGCTTCACCTGCTAGAGAGGGTCATCTCCTTGTGACTCCAGCCTTCGAAGCAAGGGACAGTCATGTGACGAGCTTCAGATTGGAGGCAGAGGTTCAAGGGCCTGGGTCCCAGCTCTTCCCCTTCCTGCCTAGGGAGCCTTTGGGAAGGCCCTGCACCTGCCTGAACCTCGGTTTTCACACCTGGAAAAGGGGAGCTGTTCACCACATCGACCCCGTGTTGTTGAGGAAGATTCAGAGAAAGGATGTAGAAAAGCTGTTTGACCCTTTATGGCTGAGCTATGTCAACCTTTCTTCTTCTTCTATTTTTATTTTTATTTTTTTGGTTAATCCTCACCCGAAGATATTTTCCCATTAATTTTTGCAGAGAGCGGAAGAGAGAGGGAGAGACAGAGAGAAGGGTCGATGTGAGAGAAATTCATCGACTGGCTGCCTCCTGCACAAGCCCTGACCAGGGCCCAGGCTGGGGAGGAGCCTGCAACCGAGGTGCGTGCCCCTGACCGGAATCGAACCTGGACCCTTCAGTCTGCAGGCCAGTGCTCTATCCACTGAGCCAGACCAGTTGGGGTTCAACCTTTATTCTTTACGGTGTAGTCACCCAGTGCTTCTGAGCTGGGCCTGAGGGAATGAGGAATGGTGTCTTTGAGGGGGGCCTCCAGTGCTGAGGCTTCAAGGGCTGGAGGAAGGCCAAACACAGGAAGGGGAGGTGGCTGTCTGGCTCTCACGTATCTTAAGGACTAGAGAGACCCTATCGTGACTCTGAAGGCTGAGGTCTTTTGGTCCTCATTTTTCTAAACTCTTCCCATTACCCATTCTGAAGTCTCTGGGTGAAGACTCCAGGTTACCATGGTGACCCCACCACAGATACACTCAGATTGGTCCTGAAGGCTGAGGCAGGTAGGAGGAAGAGGTCATGTCCGAGGTTGCCAGTGGACACCAGCAATCCTGTCACAGCTCTCTCCACCAACTCCACCCTCTCTTCCCCAGGAAAGGGATTCAGCTCTTCTGTGGTATCCCCCCTGCCTCTCTCCTAACAGGAGATTTTCATCTACACACTGCAGGTCTCTCTCCAACTCTCTAGTCAATGCCCTACTCCTTGTCCTGAAGGTTGGGGGTGAGGGTCAGAGAGGGGGAGGCTCCAGTTCCAGGTGGTGGGGTGATTCCCAAGCAGCTACCTCCCAGGAGCCAGAGAGACAAGAGGGACGTGTACATAAGTGCTCCTCCCCCCAAGAAAATGCCTCTGCTGTTGACTCCTAAATAACAGATGTCTGTCTGCATATTAATGAGATTGGACGAATAATTGGTGAGTTTTTCATTCAGTGTCAGAATGAACCCGGAGGCCTTATGTTCATGCACACAGACACCCACTCACCCCCGGCTCTCCCTTTCCCCCAGAGCACAATGAGACAGACGCAGATGCTGGCAAGCTTGACCCACAGAGGGGAGGGGCAGACAGGGAACTGGGAGGGGGTGTCAGCAGGAGGGAGACCTCTGAGGTCTGGGTTTGTCAGGTTTCTCCCACTTGATTGCCATCTCCCCAGCACCCCCAGGGGCATAAGCTTGCATTTGTGAGATTTCACCACTGTGCAGAAGGGGCCCAGAGGAAGGTGGGAACCAGAGGGTAAAAGGGGTAGGGGGAGGCAGGCACTGCCTGGGGTGGGGATGGGGGCGGGGGGAGGGACAACAAAGCAGTAGCCCCCTTCAGAGAGGTTGTACCTCCCCTGAGCCTGGCATCTGCAGGCCTCTTACCCTGCTTTATCTCCTGTGCCAGGGTGTGAGGTGGAAAACAGGTTTTGGAGTCAGACAGCTACCACTTACCAACAGGGTGCTCTAGTGCAAGTTACCCAACCTCTCTGAGCCTCTCTCTGTCCTTGTCTCTAAGAATACCGGCCTCCCTTGCAAGATGGGAAGGATGAAATGAGATAGTGTCACAACACATATTTGTCCTCTCCCCACCTATCCCCCTAAACACACCAAGACAGTTTCAAAATGGCCGCCTCTCCTGCCAGATCCACCCTGGTTAGGGCAGGGGTTAATTAGGAGCTCAGTGATTATCCTGGCTTCCTGGAAACGGAGGAAACGATAGAGGGGCAGGAACAGAGAGAGAAGCGATGAGATGGCCACAGGAGAGAAAACTGGTAGAAACCAAGGCCTGGAGCAGAAGGAAAGAAACCAGAGACGAAGAACCCCGAGCCCGCGGCTAAGGGGCAGGTATTGCAGCCAAATGGACTGAAGCCCGGAACGAGTCTAGAACCTAGACTGTAGACTCTAGAAGCCCCAGGTCAGCCAGGAACTCGCTGTTGGACCTTAGCAGTCTCCCCCCCTTTTATTTATTTATTTACAGAGAGGAAGGGAGAGGAATAGAGAGAAACATGGATGAGAGAGAAATACCAATCAGCTGCCTCCTGCCCACCCCTCATTGGGGATGTGCCCGCAACCCAAGTACATGCCCTTGACCAGAATCAACCTGGGACCCTTCAGTCCGCAGACTGACGCTCTATCCACTGAGCCAAGCTGGTCAGGGCTCACCCCCTTTTAGCATCTTAGTCTCCTCATCTGTAAAAGGATGGGGTTGGTTTGCTCTCCAAGGTCCCTTATTGTGTGAGTGCCCCAGTGGCCTGGGGAGCGTAGGGGAGGGAAGGTGGGCTTGCCACCTCCCCACTAGGGCCCATCACTCTTGCTCTGTCTCTGCTTCCCCTTGGTAAATGGATCTGCTGCGCCAGCAAACAACTGTCCATTGTGTCTTAATGAGGGACGAGCAGGGAAAACCAATCACTTATGATGCAAATGAGCGGCGGCTGCAGCCTCCTCGCTTTCACTGAATAACTAACTCTCTTCTGCCCAGATCCCAGCGCTGCCCCAGTTGGGCTTTTCTGCCGGCCCCAGTTCCCATCTGGTCCTGGAGGAAGACGGGGGCGGCCCTTCCCATTGTCACTCGTTGCCACTCCCTGCAAGGAGTCGCAACCCTCGCAGCCATGAGAGGCCCAGCTTCTCTCTCCCCTCTGAGGGCAGCTCAGTTCTTGTTTTCAATTGAGGCGAAATTCCCATAACGGGTGATTAGCCATTTTAAGGTGTACAATTCGGTGACCGTTCATAGGGTGACATAAACAACAGCACCTACCTCTCTGGGCTCAGGTGCCCTGCCTTCTGCCCATCTCAGTACTCCCTTAGCCTCCAGGCAGTGGTACAGGGAAGCTGCTGAGGCCTCAGCCAAGGATCAAGGAATAACAGGGGCTGGTGTTGGATAACAGCTGAGAAAAGTCCAGAGCTGGTAGGGTGGGATGAAGGGGACAAGCCCTCAACTTCAGAATGGAGCCAGGGGAGAAGGCTAGGGCCGTGGTTGGCAAACTGCAGCTCGAGAGCCACATACGGCTCTTTGGCCCCTTGAGTGTGGCTCTTCCACAAAATACCATGGCCTGGGCGAGTCTATTTTGAAGAAGTGGCGTTAGAAGAAGTTTAAGTTTTAAAAATTTGGCTCTCAAAAGAAATTTCAATCGTTGTACTGTTGATATTTGGCTCTGTGGACCAATGAGTTTGCCGACCACTTGGCTAGGGCTTTGGTGGGAAGGGAAAGACCATCACTGCCTTCCCCAGTTCAGCCCTGGGGCCATGTCTTTAGAAAATGGCCTCTTGAATTCCTATGGAGATTTAAAAATTATTTCTCTGGCATTTGGTTAGAAACCAGATCTTGCTGTCCATGACTTTCAGAGCCTCTGTGGGCTTGGGATTTATCCCACTTTGGCAGCTGTGGAGGGCCCCAAAACAGCCCTCAAAGCCCCCGTGCCTCCAGGAGAGCCCTGCCCTCACCAGGCCCCAGGGACAGGTCTTACTGGGGAAGATTGCCTACCTACTTGGCAGCAGTTTACTCCATCCAGAGTCCGAACAGCTGGGAAGACCCATATAAGTTGCAGTTTTCCTTTCTCTTGTTAATATACAACACCATTTGGTTTTGTGTTGTCTTCAAGAGAAGATGGCAAACATCTGCCTACCTGTGTGTCTATTGCCTTCAGATTCACCTTTTTCTCCCTTCTCTAATCTAGGACATGTGGTAACGTTTTTTTAAAAAACTTGGGGAATTAACCAGTGCCAACTGCTGCCGCATTGCAGAGAGAAAACTTCACAGGGTCACACACTTTCTTTTATCTTCACCAGCCCCTGCTCCTGCTCCACTGGAGTCCGTAGTCCCTCCCTCCCAGACAAAACACGGTCCAGACAAAATAACGAGGGAGTTTCCATCTGTGGCCTAATGAATAGGGACTTCTCCCCTGGTTGGCTCCAGGTCTGCCACCGATTCACTGAGGGACCTTGGCAAGGCCCTGGCCCTTAGTGTCCTCACCCATAAAGTGGGCATAACCATCTTTCCTGTAGCCATCTCCCAGGGAACAAGTGACGAGAGAGAAATAATGGTTGTGCCAGCGCTTTGAACTTGCAGAGAGATTATCATGAACGTAATTATTTCTGTAGTGATGGCGGTAAAGGTTTATCTGTCTTGAGTCACCAGCTTGGAGGTGGCCTGGCTGGAGGACACAGGGATAGGGGAAACGGATGTTCTCAGTGCCGGTGTTGTTTTGATTAATCATAAAGGGGGTGGGCTTCGTGATAGGCAAAAGAGAACTGAGGAGGAAATCTGTATAGATGTGGGCTGAGAAGAGGAAGAATGAATTTTGGATAGTTAGATCCCTCATATTGTGTTTGGAGTAAATCGGGGCCCTAGAAAAATGAGTGGGGGAGGTTAAAGGGAAATAGTACTCTCAGGGGCAGAATGTGAATAGTTTATCAGGAACCAAAGTTCTTGAAGGTGAGGCCAGTAGTTGGATAAGCCATTCACTCAGTGAGACCATTCATTCATCCTTGAACTTACTCCTTTAGCACATACTCATTGGGTACCTAACAAGGAAGCTGCCAGACACACAGCTGGATTACAGCAAAGATAAACTGATACTGCCCTGGCCCGCATTGCTCAGTGGTTAGAGCATCAGCCTGTGCATCCGAGGGTTTTGAGTTTGATTCCCAGTCAAGGGCTCATACCTTGGTTGCAGGTTCGATCCCTGGCCCAGTTGGGATGCATGCAGGAGGCAACCAATCTCTCTCTCCTCTTTATCTCCCACTCCCCCCTTCCATTCTCTCTAAAAATATCAATGGGAAAAATATCTTCAGGTGAGGATTAACAACAACAAAAGATAGTGATATTAATCTTGCCCATAAGGACCTCCTAGTCAAATAAAGAAATAACTTACTGAAGAGAGAAAGTATCGTAAATAAAGCAAAACTTCTGAGTGTTCTCAGTGGGGGAGATTCTGGCCTAGAAGACCTGGGAAGACTCTATAGAGGAGGGTGGGGGGAGGGCAGGATGTGGGCCTGCAGAGATGGCAGAACAGAACTGGCTCAGTATAGGACAGAGGTGAGTAAAATCTGTGGGTCCCATATTTGTTGGTCAGAGTGCCTGAAAGGGATCAGCAAGCGAACCAGGGAGAGACTGGGTTTGGGCTTGGGACAGAAAGTCTGGGGAGACTGGGTGAGTGGCTCAGAGAAATGTCTCCTTAGAAGATTCTTCTCTCTCTTCTCTTTCTGGATCAGGTGTTCCTTCTCCCAATTCTGACAGCTAGGGTTCTTACCTGAGCCTTCTGAAATCTCCTGGCTTCCTTTTCACCTGGTCAAATCCTTCATAGGTTGCAAGGGCCAGCTTGAGATGCTTTACCCAAAGGTTCCCCCACCACACATCCCACAAAGGGCCTTTGAACCAGAAGCCACAATTCTGCAAAGGTTTTCTGTAGCTTTCTTACCTTACCCCTGGAATAGCAAACAATTTGAAGGCCAGAAATTGATTTTTCTCTTCCACAACCCTAGTATGCACACATATACACACACAAGCTACTCCCGAAGTGAGCACAGATTCTCCCTTCAATCATTGACCTTGCTAATGTTATTCACCTTCACCATCTCCTACAGCTGGTTCCCAGTACAATTTAGCTTCACATGAATCTTTGTTTGGATCAAGGTTTTGCTACCTCCTTTTTCTGTGTAATCTTGGGCAAGTTGCTTGACCTCTGAAGGCACCATTTTCCTCCTTTGTATGTTGGGAATAATACATGGCACTTAGTAGGAGGGAGGCAAATGACAGTCATTAATGATTATTATTATGGTTTTCCTGAGAGCCAGCAAGATCAGGTGGTCATCAGAACTCAGGGTTGAGTTTCCATTTTCCTTCCCTTTTAATTTAGTCTTCTCCCATCTGCCTCCTGTTTTGTCCAATTTGGGTCTTTCCTGTCCCTAGTCTACATACAGCCCAGCCTACCTTTCTTCCTCTAGGCCCCTCTTTCTCTTCTCTCAGAGAGCCCAAGGGCAACAGACTCACTGGGCAGGTTGTCTGTGCCTTGCTCTTCATCAGTCAATAAAAATAAATTACAAAAATCATTTGTTTTATTTGTTCTTGTTACCTTGAGGACTGCCTGAGATTCTTTTCTTTAGAAAGCCGTATTTGCATATTTCTGTGCTGGAGTCAAAGGCTGCAGCTGTGGTTTCACTGCAATTTAAATATTAATAAAACCTCCTAAACCTCTAGCTGTTTCTTTTAAAGCAGTCTGCTCCTAGATTGCTAATATAATTTAACCTTTGTCCTTCACTTTGTATTTGTTTAAAGGACCATTTTGGAGTCAACTGAAGTCAGCTGCTGCAACCTTGTAGACAAGAACTATCTAAGCCCTTAATACCTTAGTTTTTCTTTCTCTCTTTTTTAAGTTGATTGGAGAAAGAGAGAGATATTTGTTGTTCCACTTATTTATGCATTCATTGGTTGGTTTCTACATGTGCCCTGACTGGGACCGAACCTGCCATGTTGGCGTTATCTGGAAAATGCTCTAACCCAGTGGTTGGCAAACTGCGGTGCAATCCGCTGTTCGCCGCTCTGTTGACTAACGAGTTTGCCCACCACTGCTCTAACCAAATGAGCTAGCTACCAGGCTAGGGCAACCTTAGTTGTTTTTTTTCAACAGACCCTAAGATTAATCTCTTACGGAGACAAAGATTAGACCATAGGTAACACTTTATGCTAAGCTAGTGGTTCTCAAACTTGAGCTAGCTTCAGAAGCCATTGCTGGGTCCCACTGTTTCTAGAGTGAGGCACTAGGATTTGCATAGCTAACAAGTTACTAGATGTTACCTGCCCCCCTTTCCCATCAGGGGCCATGGTTTGAGAATCACTCCACTTAACTGCATATTAATCAGCTTTTATCATTCTAGGTCCCAGAAACTAGGACTCCACAGTTCTCCTGGCCTGGAGACAGGATCAGCTCCCTTTGCACTCCCCAGTCCCTGCTCTCCAAAGGACTTGGCTGTCTCCAGTTCTCCTTAATGATCTATTTGCCCAGATTCATTTCATTAATTTTCTCCTTATTATGGGCAGATTTATAGGCTGTTTGAAGGAGCTAACCTTTACAGGGGCCTCTGGCTCAGCCATTTTACAGGTTTGATAAGCAAGCAAGCCCCCTCTCTCTTGGTTTCTGCGGGGAGATATACAGTCCCCTCACCCTGCTTTCCCTCTGCCACTGCCTCTGCCTCTGGGGCTGCCCTTATCTGCTCCTTGCAGCTTTCATAGGATACATTCTGGGCAGCTTGGCTCCTTCCGCTCCTCCACCCCAACACTGATTCCTTTCTTTTTCTCCTGCATGTTTTTGAACCCATACTTTGTTGGTGATTCCGGCTGCATTTTTTTTTTTTTTTTTTAAGGAGGGAGATAATCTACCAAGCTCTTCTCTAAGCCCCTCCCTGCGCCTGCATGATAATCCCTCCTCTTCTTCCTTTCCAACAGTTCATTTTGTGAAATGAGATAAAGGCAGCACAGGAACCAATTCCCAAAATACTGCTTTGCCCAGAAAGGGCTAAAGATTGTGGGATGGGAAACTGGGAGGGAATCTTAAAGCCAGAGGTGAAAGGAACAGGTAGATTTACTTTCTCACAGAGAAGACTCAGACCCAGCCAAGCATCATGAGGCAGAGTCAGAAGTTGACTTCCAGGAAAAGGTTACAGAGCTCAACAAACAGATGAGGTGGCCAAAACCGGTTTGGCTCAGTGGATAGAGGATAGAGCGTCGTCCTGCTGACTGAAGGGTCCCAGGTTCAATTCCAGTCAAGGGCATGTACCTTGGTTGCGGGCACATCCCCAGTGGGGAATGTGCAAGAGGCAGTTGATCGATGTTTCTAACTTTCTATCCTTTTCCCTTCCTCTCTGTAAAAAAATCAATAAAATATATTTAAAAAAAAAAACAGATGGGGTGGACAATTGTTGGGAGACTGAGAGACAATTATAGACAACATCTTAATGTGTCTAAGCCATCTCTGCTTCTACCCAGGATTCCTGGGGAGGCAGGCTGTCCTAGATAGATACTGCTTTTCCTATTAACCCATCAGTGATGGAGCAGCAGGCTGAGGCCTGGCTCACTCCCAGAGTCCAGTAAGCCATGACTTGTCCCTATAAATGAAACACTTTTGACTAAAGACTGAGTGTGTAGTACTTGCTTCCTGCCTGTCTTTCCTGCTAATGCTGAGAACCCGACTCCCTGGCAGGTAGACAGGGAGCTGGCATGGGCCCCTGAGAGGTTGTGCTGCAGGCGAGGTTGAACTGGAAGGCTTTGGCTACTGAAAGATGAGCAATCATAAACTGGGAGGATGGATGGGAGCGGAAACAGGAGTAGCCATGATCTAATCTGGTAAATCCCTTTGCCTAGGGCTGCTTTCCCAGGCAGAGCTGCCTCTTGGAGACAGGAACCTTCTACTGCCTCCTGCCATGACCCATACAAGAAGCTAGAGTGCTAGTTCCCCTCACAACCCACTATTTTCCCCAGATTTCCTTGAATCTTGAAGTGATGCCTTCTGACCTGGGTCAGGGACTGATACATATGGGAAGTTGAATGATGGGATAGAAAGGGCATGGGTTCAGGTCTCCAAGTTGTCATTTACTAGCCATGCAAACTTTGAACAAAAATCTTTCGGTTCCCATTCTTCAGATGAGGTGACAAATACCTACTTCATAGAGCTGTGGTGAAGACTGAATGCAATAAAAATGTAACAATGGCAGTTAGCTCAATTTTCCCTACTCTCCCCTTACCTACCACCCTCCTTACAAATATGGCAGCATTGAATTGTGTGAGGACTTTCATTCTTTGCCTCAAAGAGGATTCCAATATACAACAGTGTAAAGACCAAGAAATGAGGACACAGACTATTATCTATGGATTAAGCATGTTAAACAGGAGTGGTTGTCAGAATTCTAAAAATGTCCTTCCTAGATTTCTGGCCCCTGGCTATTTAATCAAACAACTCTTAAAAAAATTATATATATATATATATATAATTGATTTTTTACAGAGGAAGGGAGAGGAATAGAGAGTTAGAAACATTGATCAGTTGTCTCCTGCACACTCCCTACTGGGGATGTACCCATAACCAAGGTACATGCCCTTGACTGGTATCGAACCTGGGACCCTTCAGTCCGCAGGCTGATGCTCTATCCACTGAGCCAAACCGGTCAGGGATAATCAAACAACTCTTAAGGGGGCTCTGCAGCTGTAATTAAGGTTTTGGACAATAAGATAGGGAGATCACTCTGGACTTCCTGGTAGGCACAATCTAATCACTTGAGCCCTTAAAAACAAATTCTCTGGCAGGAGTTAATAGAATTGACCAGCCATGGCTGGTTTTGAGGGTGGAGGTAGGGTCATAAGCCTCTGAAAGCTAGGGATGACCACTGGCCAACAGCCAGCAAGGAAACAGATCCTATAGCTGCAAGGAACAATCTGGCCAATACCATGAAATGAGCTTGGAAGTGGATTCATTCCCCCAGAGCCTCTAGAAAGGAACACAGCCTCAGGGACACCTTGATGTTGGCCTTGTGAAACCCGAAACAAAGAAACCAGTTGAGTCAATTTGGACTTCTGACCCACAGGACTGAGATAGTAAACAGGTGTTGCTACAGTACAGTGAAAAGGCTGTGAGAATCTGCAAGCATGAGCATAAAGGACAGTCATACATGTGGAGGAGTTTGCTACCAACTTTATTTGAAGGTGAATAATACAACATTGACAAACGTATTTTGTGCAATCAAGTCTGCACTGCCCTCACTCACTGTGGGGCTAAGGAAGACATAGTCCTTCCAACAGCTAGAAACAGTCCCAGATAATGAGTTTATGAAAAACACTTTCTCTTCCTCCTGCAAACAAAATTATTTATGAAGTTGTACAGTTCAACAATAGGGAGCAAAAGGAAAAAAAATTACCTCAAGGAAAGCAACAGCTCCTTTTCTGGTGGGATCCGTCATTTCACAGACATGAAATATTCATATCAGAGATCTTATATTTCAAGAGGAATGGGTTACATATCAGAGCTACAACAATAAACATTTTATTTATTACCAACAGGGAATTAGAAGACTCTCTTTGAACACAGTTCTTACCCAGATTTTTGGAGACCAGGGTCAGCGTGACACCTCTAATTAATCATTCCCTTCCCAATACCCCGATTCAACATTTAAGAGCTGCCTAAGGACTGTTCTGATTTTAAGTTGCATCAGAGACCCCCCTAAGTGCTTACCTCACTCCCATTTAAGAGTTTGACCCTTGGCCTTTAGGAACACAGGGTTTTAGAAAAACAAATTCAGGGAAACCATCTATTCTCCTGAGCCCAGCTACACTGTGCCACCAGCTCTAAGCCGACAGCCTCAGTACAAGGAATAGGGCTGATAAATAATGAATCAGCATCTTGCTCAACTGGAGGCATTGAAAATTCTTTTCAAGTGAAAAATTACCACAATTTTGTGCTCATGGCAGATTTCAAAGGGAGACTTGGAACAGAAAATCTTTAAGGGACCCTTACACAGCCAGATGTTCTTCTCAGGTTGACGTACATAAAACATTTAGTAACCGGGACAGTGGAAGGACTGAAGAGGAGCTCCCAGGGCCTGAGAAAAGGCCATTTCTTAAGCTTATTCTTGGGGTCCTGTGGAGACAGGCTCTACACCTGGTTGGCAGGAATCAGCAGCAGCCCCAGGGCCCTGGGGTATCAGGTAGGCGTCCAGCTCCTGGCACTGGTAGAGGGCTACGCTGTCCAATACCCACTCTCGGGTTACCATAGGTACCTCACACATCTGCCCGATCACTGAGGACAAGAACACAAGTAAAGATTAGTGTCAATTCACATTTCCCCAGACCAGACTGTGGTTAATCTATTCTGGGCGCCTGGTTGTATGGGTTCTTAGGGTTACTCAGGAAGAAGCAAAAGTGTTGATTGTAAGCAATGCTCTAGGACATAAGACCTTATTCGGCAGCCTGAGGCGTGACAGGTGGTGAAAGCCTATAGCTTTAACAACTTTGTTAACATGAGCTCCAATCTGTTAAATAGCATTGTGATTTAATGACGGGAAAATATCTGCAGTATCTTAAGTGAAAAGCAACACAGTATGAGCATGAGTACATTCGTGTAAAATATATGTACGTACATATACACACATGCTTGAAAGAATTTCATGGTGATCATCTCCAAGGGGCGGGGTTACTAGGATTCTTATATTATTTGTGTTCTTTTTATCTCATGTGATGAACACTCATACTTAACCCCTCAATGGAAATAGTTCATGCATTACTTTTGTAATGTCAGATAAACAACAAAAAGGTTTTAAAAGGATATTTTAGTCATTCCTTCAACAAATAAGAGCCCCTCAAATGCACTGAGCGCTGTGTGAATTAAGCACTTGGTAACTGGTGGTGAACCAAACTCATCTCATAGGCACATACGCTTGTGGCCTTCTGAAGCCCCAAGCAGGGGCACCATTCACTCCAGTTGACCTAAACAGGGCAACCAGACCTAAAACCAGCACAGTGATCCGCACACTTAACCGGCCGGGCCTCTGCTCCACTCCTCTGGATGAAGGCTTACAGTGAGACTCACCACGGAAGCCACTGTCGTCTGTCCAGGCATCCGGCTGCATGACCACAATCGGGTGAGTGCCCTGCATCCCCAGGAAGGAAACATTGCAGGTATCAGAACAGGACTTTGGGAAGTCACTGCACCATTTCTTGACAGTGTGATGAAGCAACCACATATCGGAGGAGGAAGAGCACACGGCAAAAAGGAAGGATGAGGAAAAGGAGCCTTCCCTCAGGATATTAAATACTTAGAGCTCCCAGGTCCTCCTCCCTTACAGGAGTTTTCTGAAACACATGGTCAGAGAGGACTGGGCTAAGAGAGACCTCTCAGGCTACCCCGGGGTGTGGAGAGGTAGTTCATAGGGACTGATGGGTGCTGCCTTGGTCCTTTACCAGACAGAATATTGTATTTGCCCCTGTGACAGGACACCAAATGCTTACCTCGCCGAGGGTGAATAATGAAGGTTCCTTCACCACAGAAGCCCCACAAAGCTGCACCATCCACTCTAGTTGATCTAAATAGGCATTCAGACAGAAAATCACCACAGTGATCTACATGTTCAACCTGGGCTCCCGGCCCCATACTCCTCTGAATGAAGGCTCATAGCAAGGTTCTCAGGGGGAGCCCCTGTCTCTTTACTCCAAAGGGACAGAAAGGCCTGAAACTAGAGGGGCATGGATTCTAAATTAATTTGCCACTGATCTGCTACTTACTCTGGTTATCAGTCCCAATAAGGCCAATTGGTAGATAAGGTTTAACAGTCTCTCAAATAAAACACAAGGAAAAAAAATCTAATTTTCATTAATTTGCTAAGTTGCAAGTAGGATACTGTGAAAAAATATCTACCCATCTTCCCTCCCTCCTTGCCTAATTCTGTGTTGGTAATTGATAATCAGGGCCACAGAGAGCACCATACTTGTTGGTAATTACTGTAAATGTCAAGATAGGGGAAGGTAATTAAAACAAAACAAACAAAAAGCACTTATCACCTGGACAGAGACTCAGCACATTAGCTGGGAAAGGCTTCATGCTGAGCTGGTATCAACACACTCAAGGGAAAAAAATCAGAAGAGGTTGTACCTGTACTGAAAAATTAGTAGCAGTGACCAATGGGTGGCTTCTGGGCCCCTATGGGTGCTCTTTTCTAACATCCCATTTCTGGGGACAGTTAAGGTGCTCCTCTTTGTCTGAGCGTACCGAGGACAACTGACTCACTTCTAAAATGATACCTGCTAGGGGCCCTGGTCTTTGTTATACCAAAGTACAAAAACACTGAGAAATCCATGTGTGGCATGTTGAAATTTCATAAAAATCCAATCAATAACCAATAAAGAAGACATAAGCAAAATTACTTTGCTAGGCTCTCTTGCTGCCACTCATCTATCTCTGAGCACATGTTAAGGCCGTCTTCTGAGAAGCAAAAGGACTTGATCCTGGGGCAGAGGTGAGCAAAGATGTAAAGATAGCTAGCCTTCATTAAAAAAAGAATGGCTGAGCCAAAACCGGTATGGCTCAGTGGATAGAGCGTCGGCCTGCGGAACGAAAGGTCCCAGGTTTGATTCCGGTCAAGAGCATGTACCTTGGTTGTGGGCACATCCCCGGTAGCGGGTGTACAGGAGGCAGCTGATCAATGATTCTCTCTCATCGATGTTTCTGGCTTTCTATCCCTCTCCCTTCCTCTCTGTAAAAAAATCAATTAAAAAAAATTTTTTTAAAAGAAAAGAATGAACCAGCTTTCTCAATGGTTAGAGCATTTTACTACATACCAAGGGTTATGGGTTCACTCCCTGCCCCTGTTCAGGGGGTGGGAGGATGAGGGTGGCAACTAATCAATGTGTGTCTCTCACATTGATGTTTCTTCCTCTCTCTTCCTCCTACTTCCTCCCTCCCTCCCTCCCTCCCTCCCTCCTTCCCTCCCTCCCTCTCTGAAAAACAATGGGAAAAATATCCTCAGGTGAGGATTTAAAAAAGAAAAAGAGAACAAATCAAATCTATACATATGCCAGGGCTTCAGTACTGCACAACTCCAGAGTTGAGCCCCACAGCACTAAAACATCACATCAGTGTCAGATTAATTAGAAAATATTCATCAAGTCTTCCCCTGCTCTGAGCTTGTATGGGAGAGGCTTATGCAGCTGCTGTGCTTTCTTCACCATCAATTGAAGATGGTTTAGGGAGAGTAGAACTCTCTCCTGAATTCATTTCTCACTCTTAGACCAACAGGCACTAAGAGCAGCTCTACCCCATCTGAGCAGAGATGCTAGTTCTTCATTGCCTTCAAGCTCTCGAGAAGAGGCTCAGGGCTAGGTTTTGTTTCTGTTTGCCACAGGATAACATTTACCTGCAGTTCTGTCTGACAGGTGGTAACAGACTCACCTCTCACCAATCTGAGGAGCCCCCATAAGGTGACCCCTCCTATAACTATGTACTGGAAAGGCGGGTGCTGGAGCCTGCGGTCCCCCAGGCTCTTACCTGTGGGCATGTTGGTAAAGGGCCCATAGCAACAGACTTCTAGGCCCTTGAAGATCTGGGAGAAGACAGGAACAGAGGAATAAAAGAAACACAGTTACAAGAGCATGGGTTTTATAAAAAACTACAAAGAGACTCTCTAAAAACGTTTATTTTTCTTTTCCTTTCCTTTTTTCCCCCCTTAAATATATTTTTATTGATTTCAGAGAGGAATGGAGAGGAAGAGACAGAAACCCCAATGACCAGAGAGAGTCATTTATCAGCTGCTCGATCCCCTGGGGATCGAGCCTACAACCTGGACACGTGCCCTGACCGGGACCCGAACCGTGACCCCCTGGCTCTCAGGTCGACACTCAACCCCGGAGCCACGCCAACTGGCTGGGCATCTTTTTTCTTTTCTTTACACCAGATGATTTCTGCTGCTACTTCCAGAGACAATCAGTCCAATGTCCAAAACACTGTTGGATTTTAGAAGACTTTTTTTGTTTCGTTGTTAATCCTCGCCTGAGGACATTTTTTAGAGAGAGTGGAAGGGGCACGTTTAATGGCTAGAAATCCAGCTATTAGTTGATATTTGCTGTTTACCCAAACTGGGCACATCAGTACTAACTAACCATAACTCTGACTGGCAGAGAGGTCTATGCTTATTTTATACGTGCACGCTCCTTCTCTCCTGACTTTCTTCTGGTCTAGCACCTGTGAACGCCAACCGAGGAAGCAGGAGGTCAGTTTGATTCTTGGTCAGGGCACACGCCTGGGCTGCAGGCTCAATCCCCAGTGTGGGGGGTGTAGGAGGCAGCCAATCAATGATTCTCTCTCATCACTGATGTTTCTATCTCCCTCTCCCTTCCTCTCTGAAATCAATAAAAATATATTGGGGGGCGGGGGAGTTCTCAGGCAGCCAGCTGGAGCCACATGTTGCTGTAAAAAGCACAAAAGATTAGAATTTTTTCCATCCAGGCTGATATTCATTGAAGAGGATGTCTAGTTATAAGATAAGAAATGTGAAGTTTCACCTCTACAAATACACTTCTCTTTCATAGGAAAATACTATGGTGATATTTTTGTATCTTCAGAATGTCACTGCTTTGATCAGGTACTTCTCATCATTGCCACCGCGTATGCAGGAAAAAACCCCCAAACACCGAAATTTCCTTTGAAGGAGGGAAAAATCTGGTGCTAGTTCTGCTTTGCATTCAGTGGAATAAAAACAAATGGCTGGGGCCTGTTCTCCCTCTCAGGAGCAAGCCCTGCCTTTCCTTTCCCTCTCTTCTCCCCTTCCCGCTCCCCCAGGCCAGTTCCTTTGCCTTTCTCTCTCCTAAGCTCCAAGCGCGCTCCCCCCAACCCCATTTTTTTTTTGCTTCTGTAACTTGTTTCCTGAGTATACGCAGCCCAGCTGGCTCACTTCTACAACCTCTACAACTTTCTAAATAAACTTGCTTACTTTTAATTTGAAGAAGAAAAAAAATGTTTGGCTCACAGAGCTCCCCTGGGGTGAAGGCAGAAACAGACACAGGGCCAGCAGCTTTTCTTGGCACCTGGGAAGTTACTTGATTGGTTAAGAAGGTGAGGGTGTGCCGAAACCGGTTTTGCTCAGTGGTTAGAGCGCTGGCCTGCGGACTGAGGGATCCCAGGTTGGATTCCGGTCGGGGGCATGTGCCTTGGTTGTGGACACGTCCCCGGTGGGGGATGTGCGGGAGGCAGCTGATTGATGTTTCTGTCTCATCGATGTTTCTGACTTTCTATCCCTCTCCCTTCCTCTCTGTAAAAAATCAATAAAAAAAATATTTTTAAAAAAGAAGGTGAGGGTGGGCTGACCCCAGGGGTTCAGAGCTCCAGGGACTGATAATTTGTGATCACCTCCCAAAGCAGTTTTCCTTAGAAAAAAAATCACGTCTATTGGTTCGCCCTCAGGTTCTGTGAAAGGACAGAAGGCGCTCCTGTGGGGATGCTCCAAAATGCCGGGCGGCGCACATTGAAAGAGGAAGAAAGGCAGACCTGGACGTAAGCACTCAGCCAGGGGCCTACGACAGCTGCTGGCTCAGGCCTGACAGGCAGGTGTGAAATCTCGCCTGGATTTCTGAGAGAAGGACACAGTTTCTGGCTACGTCACTTGCTACAGGATGATCTGGGGAACGCCACTGAGTGTTCCTGAGTGTTCTAGTCCTTCATTTTCAAAGATGTTAGAATCAGCTATTTTTCTCCATGGTGAAACCTATAATTTCCCAAGAAATATAATATTGTTATTAAGAGCTCAGATTCCAGGCTCTGGCCAGGAGACTCTGTTGGTTAGAGTGTGGTCCCAGCAGGCCAAGGTTGGGGGTTCAATCTCTGGTCAGGGCATATATAAGAATCAATCAATGAATGCATAAATGAAACAAACAACAAATCAATGGTTCTCTCCCCCTTCCGCTCTCTCTAAAATCAATCAATTAAAAAAAAAAAAAAAAAGGAGCTCATCTTCTGGAGCTAGAGTCCCTGGTTCAACTTCTATTTGTACATTCACAACTAGCTGTGTGAGCTTGAGCAACTTACTCCACCTCTCTGAGCTTCAATTTTCTCATCTATTAAACAGACATAATTATTGTACATATCTAATAGGGTTACTATAAAATTGTTAATCAGTTAAAACATGTTGAATATTTAGACTTGGCATACAGTGAACATTATATAAATATTAGCTACCGATTATCAATCATTTTCTCTTCTATGCATCTACAGACAGCACTGCGTATATCCCCTTTACACAGCACTTACCACACTACCTTAGAGAAAGACAGTGTTGTAAAGTGGGAAGAGCAAAGGCTTAGATTCATATCTGTTTCAAATCCCAGCTCTGCCATTTATCAGCTAAGATTTGAACCCCAGATTGGACCAAATTACTTCCCTAAACCTCTAAGTCCACTCATTCATTAAATGGATATAATACTTATTTACCTTGTTGGCCTAGAAGTAAAAAAAGGACCTATATGGAAGCACCTAGCAGTAGGTAACACCCCTTAAAAGATGAACTAAGTGGACTGGAACGCAGAGGCGTGGTGGGATTTTTGTCAACACGGGAAGGGCTTTACCTTTCTGTCCTGGGATTCTCTTGCTCGCTTTGGACCTTGGTGGTTCCTTCCGTTGATAACATCTCCTCTGACTTCAAAATCACGCTAAAAGAGACCAAACACAAACCACAGGGATCAGAGAAAGGGAAGCCATCCTCAAGGGAAGCAGAGTAGATGAGCCATATTTAAGGAATTGGTATTGCCAGGCAATCTTCTGACCACTCCCCTCAAATCATTCTTTTTGGTAGACTGGATGGACCGACCAGCATCTCAGCTGCTGAAATCAATTCTCTGAAGTAAAGCTTTGTGGGCAGAAATTAACAATTGGCTTTTCACCTCACTGGGACTTAATGTATTTTAATTTTCAACATCTATCTCCTCTCAAAACATTCACTTAGCATTTAGATTAAACTGCTAATACTGCGCAGTTATAGAGATAACAGGAGAATTCCTTATCTCTTAAATCAGTTGTATATTATCAGCTAAGGGCTTTTCAGATTTTCATTGAGAGATTCAGTTAATGAAACCAAAAAGCTAAAATATACATTTAATACACTGAAGAAAAAAGGTTTTACTTATCACTATTTTGATTGGTCAAGGATCAGAGTAATGGGATTGGGGAGGTTAGAGCTTTTTGGATAAATTAGGAGAAGAATGCTTAGAAACAATTCTGACTGAAACTCAGGCTGTAGAAGAAGATCATATCTACTGCCAAGATTATTACGAAGTAAAATAAAGTCATGGTAGTATAACCACAGGCTAATATTAGGGGAAGGACCACTTCATACTTTCTAGTCGCTTGAGTGAAGAGTCTAATGATAAATGTCATCTATCTGAAGATGGCCTTCAATTTTATAGCCTGATTGTACCCCTGTCCCTACTCAACCTCTCTTCCTGGATACCTAGGATATACCCTTTAATTTTTTTTTCATTGTTGAGAGATCACAAATATCTCATTTTCTCTCCTTTGCTACCCTCCACCCATCTTTACCACCCTCCAGGCCTTCTAAATACCCAAATTTATACATCTTGCCCCTTGCCTAATTTATGCTCCCTACATATTATTCACCAATTATTATCCTCCAGCTACACTAGTGTATTTTTCTTTAACAAACAAGCTCGTTCCTACCTTATGATCTTTATGCTTGCGGTTCCTCTGCCTTCAACACTTGTTACCTACATTTTCTAAGGCCATTTTTTTCTTGTGTTTTAGGTTTCAGCTCAAGCATTTCAGAAGCCATCCTGACCTCCTAAAGTAGTCAATCTCTGTCCCTGGTCAATTACTAATCTGCTGCTCATGGTATTTATTGGTATCTTAAATTATCTTTATCATCGTGTATTTTCCTTCAACAAAACAAGAATCTGGCCAGAGAACAGACCTGTCAGTCTTGTTTACTGCTGTATTCCTGGTGCCCAGCACAGAATAGGCTCCCGATAATATATGCCCCGGAATGATAGTTAAAACCAACAAAAATATAATTTAATTACGAATATACTGAATAGTACATAATATCTCAAAACTATTTTTATTAGTTTTATTTTCCCTGATCTGTTGTTACCAGCAGCTCTTAGATGGTTCTATTCTAAAATTATTTCTCCTCCTACTCTCTTCTTATTTACCTCTCACTGTTCTCAGTGTCATAAAGAGTAACATCTCTCTGAAGGATTCTGATTTCTAAACATATTTGCATATTAATATAAAAGATTTTTCCTTAACAGTGAACAACCAGTTCTCTATCAAGGTCAATGTATATAGATTTAGGTGGGTCTATTTCTTTTGCTTATGAATCTTTTTTATGCTTCATAAATTCCTTTTCCTTCCTCCAAGGAAAGGATTGTTTCTACTGAAATATAGAACAAGTGAATGAGGCACAGAATTTCTGGGTTTGCTCTGCATAATTCTTGATGATCCCCATCATCAAAGTGGTACAAGGAAGAAAGCAGCTAAATTTTCGGTGATTATGTGACTCAGTGGCATCAAGTCTTTCTGATTAGTTTAGAACAGCAAGTACCTACCTCATCTAGAATCTTTCTTTCTTTAATAGACTGGGTCACCCCTAAAGAGATCACAGAAAAGACAGGTCAAAATGCAGAAGAACATGCGGTTTTTGTGAAAGTGGATGGGGAAGTGATTCATGCAAGAGCTTGGGAGGAATAACACTGTCCCATCTCAATAAAGCCGCAGCTCTTTGTAGTTGAGATTTCTTTTTGGAGATATGGTTGATGCGTAATCAAAACATTGTAACAGTACCTGCTGCACATGGATTTCTGCCTACTATTAAATAAATCCCTAATTCGTATACTAACATTCTAGGAGCAGATTAGGTCCTATTAGTTATAATACCAGCTTATCTGAACAAAGACATATGTGTTAAAGATAAAACTAGTCTAGTGTTATCATTAAAGACCTTTTGGTAATTCAGATACAACATCAGCAAAACACCTTAGTAAGATGTTTGGTGTAAAAATGCAATTCTGAAGTATTAAAGGGGGGAGGGGAGAAATGCACTATACTTACAGAAATAGCTAACTACCCATTTTCCTCCTGCAATTCCCAGAAAATATTTCAGTGTCCGTTCACACACAAATTCAGCATCTGAAGAATGAAAAATATCCAAAGGATCAGTAGAAGTTGAAAACAAAGCCAGGAAGTGCTACCCTAACAAGCTAACGAGCTCCAATTCTATATGCTACTTGCAATCAATATGGATCAATGATTCCAATACCCCAGTGATAGAATCAGAGGCTGGAAGCACCCCTACTTATAACCAGCAAGTGTGGATTTTTGGAAGTTAAAAAAGGCTGATACGAAGTTAAAACCAAAGGAGATGTCTGTCCTATTTTCTAAATGACAAGACTAGCTACAGACATCCATCACTGTGTTCAGGGAATTATCTACATCAGTAATATTGATACATGGGGAAGACCTATTTTATTGGATGGTAATAAGTGGCAGGAGAAGAAAACAGTATTGCTGATATCCTCTATCTGATGTGTCAATGTAACAACATTGTCAATGTAAGTGACAAAATTTTCACCCCCAGATTTCTATCTGGGGAAACCTAACCTCCTAATTTCCCTGAGAGGGACAGAAAAATAGAGTATTTTCATAGTATTTTCCCTCTATTCATAAGTATTTCAGAAAGTAGCTAAAGAATCACTTCTGTTTATTTCCTAGTGTTTCAAAAACCCCTCTGTACCCTAGCTGGTTTGGCTCAGTGGATAGAGTGTCCGTCTGCGGACTGAAGGGTCCTGGGTTTGATTCCAGTCAAGGGCACATGCCAAGGTTACTGGCTCAATCCCCAGTGGGAGGCATGCAGGAGGCAGTTAATCAATGAGTCTCATCACTGATGTTTCTTCTATCTTTCCTTCTCCCATCCTCTCTGAAATCAATAAAAACAAAATAATAAAAAACCACAACCCTCTGAAGAACTAAGCAAATTGAGGAAATAAATGTATTTAACTAAATCTTAAACAAAGCAGTCCATCTACCAGTAGTAGCAACAGGCATTCTCCCTCACAGAATTCTTCACAAATTACTAAAATCTTTTTTTTTCATTAGTTTTATAACTTTTTGTTTAACTGCTGTGAAAGTTGATTTAATAAAATGGTTTCAACACAGAAATTTTAGTTTATTTCTAATTCAAAGTTGTATTGCCACCTGGACAGTGTGGCTCAGTGGTTGAGCACTGACCCATGAACCAAGGAGGACACAGTTCAATTCCTGGTCAGGGCACATTCCCAGATTGTGGCTTTGATCCCCAGCAGGGAGTGTACAAGGAAGCAGCTGATCAATGATTCTCTCATCATTGATCTTTCTAACTTCTCCCTTCCTCTCTCTGAAATCAATAACAACATATATTTTTTAAAAAGTTATATTGCCTTTGAGTTTAAACACTAATTACTTTAGATTTAATTTACATTTTAAAGTTTTCTTTTCACCTTCCAGCAGCTTTGATCCTAACCTATAGCTTAAGATATATTAAACTTTAATGACATTCAACTCTAAAATAGAACTTGGTTCGAGGTATCTTGTTCTGGCACCTGGTTCCTGTAAGTATTATCCTCTGATGCGATCTGTATTGAGTACAAAGTTAACGTTTTAGAGGTTCTAAGGCAATGTGCCCCTGCCAAGGACTCGGGATCCTCTACTCAAGGGCCTGCAGCAATGTGAACACAGTGGACCATTTTATTTCCTAAATCAATCTGGAGAAAGGCTTTAAGAGCTGCATCTCCTGTGTGCGGCACGCACTGGTCTCTGCTCCCCGGAGCCCAAGAGCATGTCCAACTCCTCTTCCAGACAACACTTCAAATATTTGAAGACAGTGGCCTTGTTTCCTTAAGTCTTCTCAATTCCTTCATCTGTTCTTCAGATGACATTGTTCTCGATTCCTTTTCCCCATCTTCATCATCTACCTCTGGATAAACACTCTCTTACATGTCAGTGACCAGCTTAAAAAGCATAGTGTTCAAAACAGAGCACATGTTTTCCAGTAAGTCACTCCAGCAGAGAATACAGTGGCGGGGGGGGGGGGGGGATCAGGATTTTTACTTTACTTGTTCCAGACATTAGGTTTGTATTAATGAGGTTCAACTTTAAATGAGCTTTTTAGCAGCCCTGAAATATTTATTCAGATTTGGCTTATAGTCAACTAAAAGACTCCGAGGTCTACATTATCATGGGAGTCAGAATTAAGATTTAAAAAGGAGAAGGTGTAGGACAGATGAATTTTCCCCTTCGGTTTTTCCTTTTTCACATGCTGGCTATCTCAGAGCTGACACTGTACTTATTTTCTGAAAAACTCTCAACCACACTCAAACTAGTGTTTGTGTGGAGCTAGGACATGAAATAGACTTGGAGCTAGGGCTTTCAACCACCCAGATTTTGAATAAAGGCTCACTTCTGTCCATTCTCCTCTTTGCCCCATTTATTCCTGTAGGATTTGAGCGCTGCCTTACCAGAGAGCCCTTCACACAGGACAGTCCAGGCAGAGGAGATTAGTAAAAGTGGTTCACTGTTCTGGTTCATCACTCTCCAAATCTTAAACCCCAAACAAAAGGGGGCCAGGAAGTAGAAAAACTATTATTTTTCTTTTGCAGAACATAATTGACCAACTACTGGAAGACTTTCACCCGTGCTATGCTTAACGAATACTCCACTTCTTCCTATAGTTCCATGTAACAGATGCAATGCATTCCATAAAGGTTCTTGGTATACCTGTTTTCATAATGACATGAGTAGTCTCTTCGGTAATGAGATCAGTTAAAGTGATGTGGTGTTTTCTGGCAAACTTGTGCACGTGCATCTGAAATCAAATCAAATATTATTATAAATTACCTCTAGTGCACAGCTTAGAGCATTAGTTATCCTAGCTTTGAATCTCCATTTTTTTCTCACAGAAAGGGTACATTCTTTTTATTCTAACATGTTTTAAGTCTCAAAATAAATAGCAATTTAATACAAATTATGTATAAATCAGAGGAATAAATTCTAAAGTAATTCATGCTCGGAGACATGAACTATAACCAAGGATTCAAAATAATATTAATTTTCCCTTTAACAGCAGATATCATTGAATTCCCTAAGACATCTAGTTTCTTTTCAGAGTGCTGCTCTACTATGATACAGATTTATCAGCCTACACTATATAGAAGCTGAGAGGTAATTAGCCGGCACAGAAAGTTATGTTACAGATTAGGTGGCTTAAAAATAAGATGTGCCTGAACCGGTTTGGCTCAGTGGATAGAGCGTCGGACTGCAGACTGAAGGGTCCAGGGTTCGATTCCGATCAAGGGCATGTACCTTGGCTGCGGGCACATCCCCAGTAGGGGGCGTGCAAGAGGCAGCTGATTGATGTCTCTCTCTCTCATCCATGTTTCTGACTTTCTATCCCTCTCCCTTCCGCAAATATATTAAAAACAAACAAACAAACAAACAAAAAAACAAGATGTGCCTGGCTGAATGGCTTAGTTAGCTGAGCATCATCCTGTGCACTGGCTGAATGGCTTAGTTAGCTGAGCATCATCCTGTGCACTATAAGGTTGCTGATGTGGTTCCCAGTCAGGGCACATACCTGGGTTGTGGGTTTGATTTCCGGTTGGGGCACATACACAAGGCAACCAATTAATGTTTCCCTCTCCCTTCCTCTCTCTCAGTCAGGTGAGGATTAAAACAAGATGCAAACCTCTGATAGCTCAAAAACATTCAAGTCAAGAGTTCAAAAACTATCAATTCCTCTTACGGGGAAGGACTGGAGAGATTCATATTATTCCCCAAAGAAATCTAGAGCCTTCTAGCTATTTTCTATCAACCAAATAAAAATCAATAGGTAGTAAAAGAAATTAACCAGATCCATTATGGACACAACTGACATAATGAGTAGCAACCATTTGGTAAATAACTCAGTTTACCAAAGGCCTTCATTTATTAGCCATCACCACCCATGCCAATATTTATGTGCTGCACAATATTGCGATGGAGATCAGGCCATCCTTCTTTCATGCTGCTCCATTCCATACTGCCACAGGGCACTAAAAAGGCAGATTAGAGAAGCTAATGTCATCCTCCCCCCTTTTGTCACTGCCCGCTGCCAGGATCATTAGCAATTCTGAACTGATTAAATGCTGAAATCCCGGCCTTGAACAGTGTTCAGTTAGAAGAGCAACCGCTGAAAAGATCATTTTAATATGGGTTTCAGAATTAATCATGTGTAATACAGTCAGCAGCTTTCATAATAAATTTACCACACTTCAAGTCTGAATAGAGCTGAAGTTTTCCTCTTTGCTTGTTTAAAGACAATATGTACCCAAGCCACTTATAGTTCTAATGTGCAGCTCAAAATTGCCCATGGCAAGAAAGATTAAGTTATTTTAGCCTTCTCTGAAAAGCTGAACTTCAAAACAAGAAATGCTAATTTTCAATGAATAAACGGAAATTCTAGATATGTAGGCAAATGATCAAGAACAACATAAACCGAACACAGGTATGAATTTTCAGAGCAAATAGCTGGTTTGGACACCTGATTGTGAAATTAGAATTCTAGCATTATTGATGAGAATGTATTCATTGTATTTTCTAGGGCAGATATAGTATACTTTGCCCTTTTAGTAGTAGACTACAAAGAATGTTATGCTCAGCTGCTACACACAGAGACCTTAGAATGAGAAATGGTTCTTATCCTAGGAAGGATATATTAAGAAAGATAGTTAAGAATGACTGGGTCATCTCTGTGTATAAGTTATACCCCCACTGAATCCATTTGATACTCTGGTGTGTTATCTTATCATGGTTCTTTAAGTTGTATTCACTCAATTATTTTATTATGAAGGGATACCAATGATAATTAATTTACTAAGATGTCTGAAATCTACACTCAGAGACAATGTTTCAGTGATCTTAGTATTTTAATGGGTATTTTCCTTAGTGAGAAACAATTCCTGTTTCCAGCATTAGGGACCCAAGGAGATGTCAAAATCCTAATAGGGAAGAGAGGCTCTTGCAGAGCAGAAATGACAGGGGAGGCTACTGAATAACTGTATCACCAACTGGGATAAAGACAACACTGAAGAAATGCCATTATCTGGCAGTGAGCTTGGAACCAGGTTGAATTTAGCTAATCATGCTGGTGCATTCTCTCATATGTGAACCAAAGTGGGGAAAAGATGCCTTCTGGGGAGTAGAGCTACACCTACTTGCTTTTTATAATAAAAACTAAAGGCCTGGTGCATGAATTCGTGCACAGGTGGGGTCCCTCAGCATGGCTTGTGGGAACTGGGCTGGAACCTGCAATCCAATGCTGCCTGCCGCTCCTGCTTCCCGGCCCCACTGCACCTGTTGTGGTCTCACGCCCAGTCAGTCCTGATCGGGAGAGGCAAGCTGTGAACCCTGTGCCTGGCACAGTTCCTGAGGGTGGGGGCACCCGGAACACAACTGGCCCTTTGGGCAGGTGGTGGGACGCCCTTGCTGGCCTGGGATCCGGATCCATACTGCTGACTGCTTTTACACTGTTTATTCCTTGCGGAGTGTCTAGGGAGGGGAGCGGCTGTGGTACCTGAGGCCGACTTCCAGGAGGCCAGCAATGCTGTTGGAGCCATGCTGATCACTTGGTGCCTGGCCCTTTCTCAGGAGATTGGACCTGCAAGACTACTGAGGGAGCGAGTGGCTGCCACTGGGATGGGTCAGCAGCACTCCCACTATGGGAATGCACTGACCACCAGGGGGAAGCTCCTGCATTGAGCATCTGCCTCCTGGTGATCATGTTTAGTTTTATACACACACACACACAAATTTCGTGCATCGGGCCACTAGAGTGTATATATGTATATACACACACACACACACATATATATATACACTAGAGGCCCGATGCACGAAATTTGTGCAAGAGTAGGTCTTCCTTCCTCCAGCTGCTGGCACCAGCTTCCCTCTGGCACCTGGGACCCAGACTTTCCTCTGGTTGCCAGCAGACACCCAGGACCCGGGCTTCCCTTGCAGCCCCAGCTTCATCCATAAGGTCATCCAGAAGGATGTCAGGTCAAATTAGCATATTACACCATATATATATATATATATCATACCCAAAAGTATAATCTCTCTGCTGATATTTAATAATTACTTTCCTTTTAAAAAATTGATTTGAGAGACAGAGACAGACACAGAGAGAAATATCAATTTGTTCCACTATTTATGCATTCATTGGTTGCTTCTTGTATGTGCCCTGACAAGGGATCTTGGTGCATCAGGAGAACACTCTAACCAACTGAGCTACCCATTCAGGGCTAATAATTATTTTCTTAAGTAAATTTATACAAAATAATTAATGATAGAGTGTTGTCTAGGTCTAAAATTTCAAAAATTAGTAATAAAAATTAAATTTCATTAGAATTATGCCTATTTCTTAGATTTCTTCTTACAAGTTATTTATTACTACGACCCAGTTAAAACAATGACGGCATGTAAATGAAGTCTCAATCTTTAGGAAGACACATATGGATACACTTACAAGTTCTTTTGGGGTCAAACCTGATGCCACCATAGATATTCCTTTGTTGACTGTTTTTGCTGAAGATGTCACCTTTGGCTTCTCCCTGCTAGCACTTTCTTCCCTCACATTATACCCAGCAGCATTAGCAGTATGAGTAGCAGCTGGACTCTTAGCAGATTCAACTTGAAATAGGGGTAATTTCAATGCAGAGGTTGAAGTTGGCATGCTGCAAACATGAGCTGACTCTGGGGCTCTGTCTTCAGGAGGATCAGACTCTGGGTCATCCGAGAAGAGGGTGATTCCAGAATGTATGTAAGGACTTTCCTCTGAAAGGAATGGGGGATGAAATTTAATCTAAATGAAAATGAATCTTGAATTACAACATCTGCTAAGAATTGAAAAGATAGATCAAGTCAGGTTAAGAGGAAAATGAGTGTGCTAATACACTATTGGTGAAGGTGCAAGGTGTCTTAACTTTTCTAAAGGACAATTTGGCATTATATTCCAAAAGTCATGTGTGTTTACACTTTCAGTTAATAATTCAAGTTTTAGAAATGTATCCTAAGAAAGTAAAAGATGTATGCACAAGTTTAGCCACAGGAATGTTCACTGCAATATTGTTTATAACAGTAAAGTTCTAGAAATGACCTAAATGTCCATCTATTTCAATGGAGTACTCTTCACCCATTACATTCAGTAACTATGAAATAGTGACATGCACACACCTAGCAGAATTATTTACAATAGGCAAGAGTGAAAGCAATCCAAGTATCTATCAATTATATGAATAAACCAAATGTGTTATATATATACTAGAGGCCTGGTGCACAAAATTCGTGCATTGGAGAGGAGTCCCTCTCCAATCTGGGACTCCTCGAGGGATGTCCGACTGCCCGTTTAGGCCCGATCCTAACAGGACATTCTTCTCACAATCCAGGACTGCTGGCTCCAAACTGCTCACCCGCCTGCCTCCCTGATTGCCCCTAACCGCTTTTGCCTGCCAGCCTGATCACTCGCTAACCACTACCCTGCCAGTCCAATTGATGTCTAACTGCTCCCTGCCAGCCTGTTTATCCCCAACTTCCCTCCTCTGCTGGCCTGGTCACACCTAACTGCCCTCCCCTACAGGCTTAATCGCCCCCAACTGCCCTCCCCTGCTGGCCTGATTGCCCACAACTGCCCTCCCTTGCAGGGCCTAGAACCTCCCAATGGCCCTCCCCTGTTGGCTATCTTGTGGTGGCCATCTTGTGTCCACATGGGGGCAACCCTCTTGTGTGTTTGAGTGATGGTCAATCTGCATATTACTCTTTTATTAGATAGGATAAAGGCCTGGTGCATGGGTGGGGGCCCTCTTGGGGTGAGGGGCGGCCTGTGCAAAGGGCCTGTGGAGGTTTGCAGGCTGGCCATGCCCCCCAGCGACCCAAGTGGAGGCCCTGGGATCTGGGATTAATCTATGTCTACAATTGAAACTTTGTAGCCTGGAGCGGAGCCAAGCCTTCTGCTCACTTCGGGGCAGCAGCCATTTCTGTTTGAAACTTTGTAGCATAGAGTGGAGGTCTAGGCCTGCAATGGCAGGCTGAAAGCTTGGCTTCCTCTGTTGCCAGGGAAACCCAGACCTTCCTCCTGCTCTCAGTGGCAGCAGCCATCATGGTTGGGGTTTATTTGCATAATCTGTTCCTGAATGGCTTGTGGGTGTGACTGTGGGCATGGTGAAGGTACGGTCAAATTTGCATATTATTCTTTTATTACATAGGATACTAGGGGATGAATGGATAAGGCAAATGTGTTATATATATGTGTGTGTGTCTGTGTGTGTGTATGTGTGTATATATATATACATAGTAGGGGCCCAGTGCACAAAATTTGTGCACTGGGGGTGGGTTGTCCCTCAGCCCAACCTGCCCCTCTCACATACTGGGAGCCCTCAGGGGATGCCCTACTGATGGTTCACCCCCCCTGCCCAAGGCTGAAAGGGGACCTTGGCCAGGGGACCCCAGCAAGAGGCTTTTCCCCAGCCTTGGGAACCCAGCGAGATTGCCCTGCTGTGGGGCTGATCTTGCTGGCTGGCTGGGTTCACTGGATTCCTAAGGCCAGGGAAAAGCCTCCAGCCTCGGGCAGCAGCCATCTTGGTTGGGTGTTAATTTGCTCCTGATTGGCTGGTGGGTGTGGCTTGATTGGAGGTAGTCAATTTGCATATTACTCTTTTATTAGATAGGAGATACACACACACACACACACACACACACACACACACACACACACACAATGGTTTAAGTCAGTAACAAAAAGACAAATGCTGTACTATTCCACTTATATGACACAAACTTTTAGACACAAAGTAGAATGGTAGTTGCCAGAGGATGAGGTATGAGGAAAGTGGAAAGTTGCTATTTAATGGGTACAGCTTCAGTTTTGCAAGATGAACAAGTTCTAGAGAATAGTTACACAACAATAATATACTTAACACTAGTATACACTTAAAAATGGTTAAGATTGTAACTTTTGTTATGTATTTTTACTGCAATTAAAAACAAAACATAAGCCATTGAATTTAAGATGCTATCCTATTTCAGAGTCCAAACATGAAAAAAATTTGCACCTTAGAATCCATATTGTAAGGTATGCTTTCTATAATTTTGGTCATTTGTTTTATCTAATTTAAATAACCTTTTTTATTACCTATATTCTACAACTGCTTGGCAATGAACATATAGTACTTTAGTAAGGAAGGAAAATATATTGAAATATGAGAAATATATTCAATTTTTGTTTCCTCATTCACGGTGATATAATTACCTTTTTCACATAATAGATCATCAGATATCATCACCAAATTAATAATAGGAGATCATCCCTGAAATATTTCAGAAAATGCCACTCAATCAGGCAGTAAGCATAATTAAGTAGAATGTATGAGATTCCCAAAATGACCCTAATTAAAATGGTCAAATACCACATTCAGAAGCCAAAAGGCATCTTTTATGATAATGTATTTTAGAGGATCAATTTAAAATTTTCTTTACAAATTCAAACTTTAATTCACAAGCCGTAACACACACCGTTCATTTAAAGTGATTTATAAGGCATAAAAAATAGTCATTTATATTCATTAATTCATAACATAAGAGCTTACTTTGGAGATGTGAGTCATTTTTCAATCAAGGACAGGCCTAAAACTTTGTTCTAGGGCTCTAGAACTCTTATCTAATAGTTTAAATAAAATATTTAGAGCACACCAGGACTCTCTCATCTCCAAAAAGAATTAAACCAATATAGACAGATCAACAACTGCAGTAATTTTCCAGTAAACTTGGATAAACATTCAAGCTATTTTTAAAAAATGGGTTTAAGTAAGACAGAAGCATTCATGATATACTAGTACTAGTACACATGAAAGATGATGAACCAGAATACCTTTAGTTCAGATTCAGAGTAAAACAAAAGTCTTGTCCAACAGAGAAGATGAAACGTTACCTAGACCTTGTTTTGGCAAACGAGACGGCTCCATCAAACCATGGGTCTCAGACTTGGTCAGTTGTTGCTCCTCTGCATCAGCACTCTCAATGAGCTCCTTCTGAGATGGGCGGTTTCTGTTCTGAAGACTCGGTGCGTGGCAGCGCACATACCACCTGTCATCTAACAACTGGGATGCAGAAGAGCTAGCAAAATGCAAGGAAATTTTTTTTATCACCAGAACTCGTGATCGGACTTATCACATGTCCTGGCAGCCAAAGCGTAAGTAAAACAGCTCATTGTTGGAGAGACACTCAAGTGATGGCCTAGAGGTCTGGATTCATGATGTCTGCCAACATGTCAAGGTTGACACAGAACATTTCCCCTAAGGGTCTGGTCCGAGGCAGTAAGTATTATATTTTCTAGCTGTTTAAAAGCTTGCCAGCAAATTTCAGCAAATTATCTACCACCACTTATTCAAATTCTATAAAATAGAAAGTACTATTCCACTTGAGTCCCCTTGGATGTGTTAATCACATCTCTTATGAAAGTAGCAAAAGTTAATGATTAATTTTGACATCGCTACACTCATTCTTTCTATATCCAATTTCAGCAAAATTCATAGAATCACCCTTATCTCCTGCCTTTTCAGTATCGAGTCATTCTAAAAACAAAAGCTATAAAACGTTGTTAGAAGAGTATATGCACACAATAAGTAATTCCTTTACTCTTTCAGGTTTTAGGACTTTGCTGATTAAGATACTTAACAGATTTAAAGGACCTCAGAGATCACCTATTAATTCAAACAATTACTAGGTGTTTACTGTAAGTCAAACATCAAAACTAGGCTCTGTGGATTAAAGATGAGCAAGATCTAAAGTGCTGCTCTTAAGTAATCTAGTAGAAGAAGGAAGTTCAATGAAATGTTTAAGTCTCTTGTGGAAGGGGGAGGAAGAGCAGAAATATTTGGTCTGAATATTAAATGGATGCTTCAACTAGTTAAAACTTAGCAATGAAGTCATTACTTTTAAACATAGGATTAGTGCCTACGGAGGCCAGATCTTTATTTTATTTTTGAGAACATTTATTGGGTAAAATGAGCTTAGGAAACAAGTTATAGAGGTAAGGGAAGAGCCCTTGCCTCAGCCAGTATGGCTCAGTGGTTGAGTATCAACTTTGGACCAGGAGATGGCGGTTTGATTCGGGTCAGGGCATATGCCTGGGGTTGCAGACTGGATCCCCAGTGTGGGGCATGCAGGAGGCAGCTGGACAGATTCCCTCGTCATTGATGTTTCTATCTCTCTTCCTCTTTGAAATATATACATATATTTTAAAAAGGAGCTTGGGATCCTGGGATTCTTTTTCTAGCGATGTAATACATATGTGGAAATAAAATGCCTCAAAGGACAAAAAAAAAAAAAGGAGCTTGGGAGTGAGGAAGCTAATAATAATGTGCCTGGCCAGGGAGGGAAGGGCATAAGGGAATCTCTGGAGGGAGAGCACTGGAGGCCAGATCTTTTAATTCTGTCAGCCACAGAGGTTTGGAAAAGATGGTGTCATTAGATTTTTGACAACTTGTCACTATTCCCAAAAAGGTAAGTAAAAATATATATATACTCACTAGGAACTCAATAAATATGAATTCCTTTTCCTTCCTAGAGTGGTGAGATGTGTGACTCTAATGGCTGAGACTCTTTCCTGAACTATCAAATAGGAGTAATAGTCCAGAACTTGTTCTTTTACCATCACAGTGTTGCTGTTAAGGTCAAATGAGAAAGTAGGTACAGTATTTTTGAAAATATAAAGTACTATTCTATCTAATCTCAATAGTAATTTGAATACAAACTCAAAAGATAATAATAATATCTTTTGTAAAAAATATTTAACAATAAGAGTTCAATGTAAGTAAAGGTGTTACTTAGATAGCACAATTTGACATTTATTACTTCTTACCTTTCCATCCCTGGTTCTTTATTTTTATATCTGGTGGAACTATCCAGAGAGTCTTGAAATTTGTCTGCAGAAAGGTTTTCTGGATTCTGGTTTACAGGATATTTATCACTTTTCTCTGAAGTTAATACTATTTTAAACAGAATAGGAAAACAAAGAAATTTACTGCTTTGTCCTGATGGTGATAATTCAGGTGAATATACAGATTTTTTCTTTATTTTTCTTTATTGGTTTTAGAGAGAGGAAGGGAAAGAGAGAAAAACACTGACTTGTCATTCCACTTATTTATGCATTCATTGGTTGATTCTTGTATGTGCCCTGAATGGGAATCAAGCCTTGGTACACTGGGACAATGCTCTAACCAATTGGGCTACCTGGCCAGGATAAGTATATTGATTTTCAAAAGCAACAATCTGTGACAATCAAACTGGTTTTTAAGCAAGTATATCAGATATAATATTATAAACACAAGTGATATAGCACCAAATGGAATGAAAATAAGTAAATAAGTAAATGGAACACTTTAAGACTGGGTAAATAAAGACACTCAACTGGGACAAGGCTGAAAAAATCATATATTTATATATTCTTGGCCCTAAATGATAAAGAAACAAGAATAAAAAATAATTTTTATCTCTATAGCAAACTAAATTTTACTCAAATCCCCTTAGATAATAGGGAACAGAAAATACTAGGAAGAAAATAACATTCTCTTTTCTATACCTACTGCCTCCACATCAAAGACTGTATAAAATAGGGTGTGAACTTTTACATGTGTGAAAAACAGGTGTCAGTTTGCTTCAGATTTTCAATTAGTAAGAAAGAAAAAACCCAATACATATTCAAAAAAAACAAAACAAAAACCTAAGTACTGACTGATAAGGAACCCTGAATACATGAACTAATGATGAAATGGCACAAGAAAAGGAAAATAGACCCAAGGGAAAGTTTTGACACGTTAGTACATCCTTTTTATTTATTAATTCCTCCAGATATATTTCTGTGCTTCTGTTTTCTAGGAAGTAGCTTAAAGGCAGAAAAATTAAAAAAAAACAAATTCTTAAAAATTACAAATGTCTTTTATCCATTAATCACTGATGACTATAATTTATTTTGAGCTTTTATCAGAAAAGCTAAAATTGAGGCAGAAAATGTAAACAAAGGGCTGTATTAATTAAACTGTTTTTAAGACACTGGGTGACCTGGGGTAAAATAATTATTGATTTCCTGAGTTAATTCTCAAATGCATTATTTATAGTTTTCTCTGTGCTTATCTTTTCTGAGAGTTTCTAGGAATATAAGAACTCTGCCTGAAGCTACCAGTTGCTGAAAGTAGGCTGAATCTAACTATGCAGATTTTTCTTTCAACTAGTTCTGTAAAGCTTTTTAATAAGGGGGAAAGGAACCATAGAATTAACCATTGGAAAGGGTTATAAAAAATAAAATAAGTAAAAGGACAGGGAGGAAGTCTCAGACATACAGATATTAAAGTCATTTCATCACATCTGAACATTTAGCATATGAGTTCCTCTTTGCACTATAATAGGGCCAAGCTATGAAGAAAATAAGCTAACCTGAGTTAGAATTCAATTACTAATAGGTACCTAAAAAGATAGGGCAACATTTTTCTGTTTTTCTTTTCCCTTAATCCTTATTTCATAAATGCAGAGATCCAGAGCCCAAGTACTGGAAGAGTACCAGTTCCTCTTCAATAATTTCCTCATCTGGGGATTTTAACATGTTACATATTTTATTTTTCATGGGTACGGAATATGAGCCAGACCTAACATTTAATAAATTTACTGATTGCCTATTATGTGCTACTAGTAAGTACTGTGCAAAGTATTAGGAGGATCAAAGGAAAAGACATTGGGAAGAAAGGAAGAGATATTAATAAATGATAAACCATAAAATAAAAAACCCCTAAGGAAATCCAGCTTTAAAAAGCATATAACCCATTCACACAGTTAATTCAATATTTCCAGAGGAGGAGCACAGGAATTTTAACAAAGTGCTTCCAGGAATGAATATACTGCAAGACAAAAAAGCTCTGAAGTATCTGAAAATCACTTCCACTGTAACAAATTATGATCTTATAAATGCTAATGTTTGCTTTATGAACGGTTGGTAATTCACAAGAAAAAAAAAATGACTACGTGCCTGATATGAAATAACTACCTGCAGAGGAGGTACACATAATTTTTTTTTTGTTAATATATATTTTATTGACTTTTTACAGAGAGGAAGGAAGAGGGTTAGAAAGTTAGAAACATCGCTGAGACCAGTTTGGCTCAGTGGATAGAGCGTCGGACTGCAGACTGAAGGGTCCCGGGTTCGATTCCGGCAAGGGCATGTACCTTGGCTGCGGGCACATCCCCAGTAGGGGACGTGCAAGAGGCAGTTAGTTGATCGATGTCTCTCTCTCATCGATGATTCTGACTTTCTATCCCTCTCCCTTCCTCTCTGTAAAAAATCAATAAAATATTTAAAAAAAAAGTTAGAAACATCAATGAGAGAAAAATCAATCAGCTGCCTCCTGCACACCCCCTACTGGGGATGTGCCTGCAACCAAGGTACATGCCCTTGACCAGAATTGAACCTGGGACCTTTCAGTTCGCAGGGCGACGCTCTATCCACTGAGCCAAACCAGCGAGGTACACATAATTTATAAGTATACAGATTTACACAAAAAAATATTATGCAGGTTTGAGAATGACCCTTAAATAAACAATAGGATAGAACTATGTTGAGGGCAGGACATTTGATGCAAAGACTATGAATACCTTACTACAAAGGATAAAGTGAAACCTCTTAACAAAATATTTTATAGAGAGATTCATAAGAAATTTTCAAAAAGGTTTTCAAGCCCTAGTCTAGTGGTGGGCAAACTGCAGCTCTCAAACCACATGCAGCACTCTGGCCCCTTGAGTGTGGCTCTTCCACAAAATACCACATGCAGGCGTGCCATACAGTGTGGACTGAAACTTCGTGGCCCATGCACAGAAGTTGGTTTTCGGCTCTCAAAAGAAATTTTAATCATTGTACTGTTGATATTTGGCTCTGTTGACTAATGAGTTTGCCGACCACTGCCCTAGTCAGTTTGGCTCAGTGGATAGAGCGTTGGCCTGTGGACCAAAGGGTCCTATGTTTGATTCCGGTCAAGGGCATGTACCTTGGTTGCGGGCACATCCCCAGTAGGGGGTGTGCAGGAGGCAGGTGATCGATGTTTCTCTTTCATTGATGATCCTAACTATCTCTCTCCCTTCCTCTCTGTAAGAAATCAATAAAATATATATAAAAAAAAAAGATTTTCAAATCCATAATAAAACATGTATATAAATATAACATTTATAAAATTTTTAAAAATCCACAACAAAACATTCTGTCTGCAGATCTTCAGAAAAAAATAAACACCCCTCCCCAAAGATGAGATAGATTTACACATATGATCAAAGCCAGACAATAGCATTTTGTAAGCTGTGCATAAAAATGAAAAGTCTAGCCTGTTTTTAGACTGAAGATGGTGAAAGCACATCAAAGAAGAGAATTATGCTGTGGACTAGACTTTGGGCTTCATTATCTGGGAGATGAACTAAATGAAGATATAGTTACAAAGAAACCATTGAAAGAAATAACATTTGAACCACTGCCATAGCAACAGAGTTCCTAACTTCTCATGCATAAGCTACTGTTTCTCCTTGAACATAAAAATATTGCAAGGCACACTCCCTGACCAAAACCACGATTCTGAATAAAAAAGACTTGAGTTCCTAGAAGGACCGAAAGGAAGGCCCTATTGCCCTGAGTAGGACCGGGGAAGGAAGGGATGAGGAAGGAACTTGAACACTAAGTTAGCTGGCTAGGTATCACCGAGATAAAATGAACACTTTGGGAGGACTTGCCATACCTGCCTATTCAAAGCACCAACGCCCCCTCTGAAACCCATGCCTGTGCCTAACCTCTCATCTACTTGACTACACATTTGCTCCTATTTAAAAACCTGCTCGATGTGCTGTCTTTCATAATGCTCTTTTCAACTAAATACTAAAAATTTCATCTTACTGTCCTTTATTTATGCCACATTATCCCTCGGCTCAGCACTCACTCCTTTAAAAATATATATATATTTTTTTTTTTATTGATTCCAGAGAGAAAGGGAAAGACAGAGACAGAAACACCAATGATTAGAGAGAATCATCATCGGCTGCCTCCTGCATGCCCCACGCTGGGGATCAAGCCTGCAACCGGGGCATGTGCCCTGACCAGGAATCAAACCATGACTTCCTGGTTTGTAGGATGATGCCACACAGGCCAGCCTCAACGCTCACTTCTGATAGAAAGTTAGCTCTGATCAACTCCATCTGTCTTGGTTACTCTAATCACTCCCGCAGAGATCTACTGGTCTTGTTGATAACTATAAAGCACCTGATTCTGCCACATAATCCGGTTTTTTGGGGACCAAGATGAATTCCTCAAGTAAAGGGCATCTCTTCCTTATAAACCAGAAAGCACATGGAATAGGGCTTTATGACCTCACACCTGTGGTATAAGGAATATGAGTGTTTTTATAAGCTTTCTAAAATGAGGGGGCTACTTATTTCTCATCTCTCTCGTTGCACTCCGCTTCCTATGGGCCCCCCATAGCATCTCCTCATTTTGGGTACTCAGTCAGAAAATTACACTTAATGACCGTCTTGATCTCTCTGAATAGTAAATCAGCTGGAAGCAGGGACTAAAACCGAGGCTCTAAAATTACCCATGGAGTGACTCAGCAAATCTATGCTGAGCAAAGATCATAAAATGTTCAAGCTAGGGTCACATTTTTCTGGAGATAAAGGCTTCGGGAGAGGAAGAATTTTGTTTAAGAGGAATTTGGCCAATATTACAAACCTTTTTCTGACGTGTTTTGTCCTGGATTTAGTAGGTCCTCAGAAGCACAAGAATGGAATGTGAGGGAAGGGGATTTGTCAGAAGGCTGGCTCCCCTGCTGCTCTAACACAGCTTCCAGCTGGTCCATCTCCTGCTTGAGCTTTATCAGGTTATTTTGCATGGTATCCCTCTGCTGCAGATACAAAAAAAATGACAAGGTTACACTCTTTTAGAAATGTACCAGAACACAAGAGTATGTCATGCCAATTAATTTTAGCATGGGAATTGAAATCACCTAGTATGGAATTATAAATTCTGGCTGAATACCTTTTAATCCAATCACATTCATGCAGTTAATGCCCATAAAATGATTTCAGAATAATGTTAAAGGATGGAAAAGAATTCCTCAAATTCTCCCAAATAGACTTGCTTTATTTTATTGTGATGTCCTTTTGAAGTTGATTACTTTATTTTAAAAGCTCAGGAGCGAAAAAATAATTAAGGTGCTTATAATACTTTTGATATTTAAAATTAGCATGACTTTGTTAACATTTTACATAGACTGTGTTTCAAAGGCTTAGTATTGTGGGACTCATAAGAGATATAGATTAGTCCATATAAAAAGGTCCGATTTCTGTTGTGTGAGGACACTTCTTTTTTTCTGGGATTCTTTGAACATTTAATTTCTTCCCTTTTTAAAAAAATATATTTTATTGATTTTTTTACAGAGCAAAAGGGAGAGGAATAGAAAGTCAGAAACATCAATCAGCTGCCTCTTGCACGCCCCCTACTGGGGATGTGCCCGCAGCCACCGTACATGCCCTTGACCGGAATCGAACCTGGGACCTTTCAGTCCGCAGTCCAACGCTCTATCCACTGAGCCAAACCGGTCTCGGCTGAACATTTAATTTCTAACAGAAATAACAAAGAGCTAATTCATTAATTTATCTACTTGCTCATTCAACAACTATTTGTTGACAATCTATTATATGTCAGACGCTGTCCTAGTGCTGGGAATATAGTCCGCATGGTGCTACCATTCTAGATGGGGACAGGATACCTAGAGAACTTCACAGAGAAGGACCTATTAGAACAGTGGTTCTCAACCTTCCTAATGCCGAGACCCTTTAATACAGTTTCTCATGTTGTGGTGACCCCCAACCATAAAATTATTTTAGTTGCTACTGTTAATGAATCGTAATGTAAATATCTGTGTTTTCTGACGGTCTTAGGTTCTAGCAGGAACGCCTAAGACCATCGGAAAACACAGATATTTACATTACTATTCATTAACAGTAGCAAAATTAGTTATGAAGCAGCAACGAAAATAATTTAATGGTTGGGGGTCACCACAACATGAACTGTATTAAAGGGTCGTGGCATTAGGAAAGTTGACAACCACTGTGTTAGAGTGAAGGAGCCAACAGAAACAGCCCTAGTAAAGCCTATAAGGACAGTTATTATTTTCAACTCAAGATAAGGTTTTCTCTGTTTATGGGGCTCATGTTTATTTCTGGACTAGAGACCCGGTGCACGAAATTCGTGCACATGGATAGGGGGTGTCCCTCTGCCCAGCCTGCACCCTCTCCAATCTGGGATCCCTTGAGGGATGTCTGATTGCCTGGTTAGGCCCAATCCCAGGAGGATCGGGCCTAAACAGGCAGTCGGACATCCCTCTCAAAATCCAGGACTCCTGGCTCCCAACTGCTTGCCTGCCTGCCTTCCTGATTGCCCCTAATTGCTTCTGCCTGCCAGCCTGATCACCCTCTAACCACTCCCCCTGCCAGCCTGTTTGCCCCCAACTTCCCTCCTCTGCCAGCTTGGTCACCCCTAACTCCCCTCACTGCAGGCCTGGTCTCCCCTCAATTACTCTCCCCTGCAGGCCTGGGTCCCTCCCCCAAATGCCCTTCCCTGCAGGCCTGGTTGCCCCCAACTTCCCTCCTTTGCAGGTCTGCTTCCCTCCCAATTGCCCTCCCCTGCTGGCCTGATTGCCCACAACTGCCCTCCCTTTCAGGCCTGGAATCTCCCAACAGCCCTCCCCTGCTGGCCATCTTGTGTCCACAAGGGGGCAGGATCTTTGACCACATGGGGGCAGCTGTCCTGTGTGTTGGAGTGATGGTCAATCTGCATATTACTCTTTTTATTAGATAGGATAATGCTCTAACCAATTGTGCTACCCAGCTACACTGTGTTAGAGTGAAGGAGCCAACAGAAACAGCAATAGTAAAGCCTATAAGGACAGTTATTGTTTTCAACTCAAGATAAGAAAGGTTTTCTCTGCTTATGGGGCTCATGGTGTTTATTTCTCCACTTCAAAAAGAAATCTGTGCCCTGGCTAGTGTTCTCAGGTTAGAGCATCATCACGTACCGACGGGTCACAGATCTGATACCTAGTCAAGGGCATGTACCTGGATTACAGGTTTGATCCCTGGCCAGGTTCAGGCTCTTGTGAGAGGCAACCAATTGATGTGTCTCTCACACTGATGTTTCTCCCTCTCCCTTCCATGCTCTCTAAAAAGCAACGGAAAAAGTATCCTTGGGTGAGGATTAAAAAAAAGAAGAAGAAAGAAATGTGTAGCTGGGTACCACACAGCTGGTTAGAGCATTATCCAGATACACCAAGGTTGTGGGTTTGATCCCTGCTCAGGGCACATACAAGAATCAGCCAATGGATGCACAGAATAAGTGGAGCAACAAATGGATGTTTCTCTTTCTTTAAAATCAATGACTTAAAAAAACAAAAAAACAAAAAAAAAAAACCTCTAGGGCAAAATAAAAACACTAATTTAAAAAAATTTCCTAAGTCTAAGTGTTTTCTTTCTTCTTTTTTTTTTCCTCTTTTCTTCTTTCTTGAGTGTAAGGTTTTTGATAAGGAAATTATTTCATAATTAAGGAGGTTTACAAAATATACGTTTCATTACTTTTAGAAGGAACAATGGTTGCCAGCAAACCCTGGGGAAATACACTGTTTCATCATCTATTTCTTCTTCTCATCCTTAAAAATGACTTTGCCCAACACAAAAACTAGCCAGCTAATTTCTCTTGCTACACTGAGTAATTTTCAGGTTTTTACGACCAGAAAATGTATTCCCAGCTTCACAAAGGCTTCCAGGGCTACCCTGATACTGTTTTGCTGCCAATGTCCGCAGTAGCGCCATTGCCACCACGTGGTGCTTGTGAGTAGTTCCACTGCTGATCAAGAAGGGCTTGCCTAAGTAAACTGGAATGGAATCAGATATCCATAAGCTTCAAAAGCTGTACTGGATATTACTGTCATGATCATCACATCTAACCTCTATGTGGCTATTAAACAGGTTAGAAAACCAGAAAAAAAAAAATAATGGGAGAATTAGTTAACTTTCCTTTAGGTTTTCCCAAAGGAATGACTTTATAACTTGGACAATTCCCCTATAGGCAATTGGCCAGATATATTTGGGAGACTGAAAACAAATTGGTTACTAAGTTTTCTTGATTCCAATTCTTAAGTGTTTCTTAAATTAGCCCTAATCTTCTATTTCCCACTATGCTACTCTGACCTCTACTTTTACTTTTTATTTTTTCAAATATTCATAAGATTTTATTTGAGCCAAACTGACAATTGCTGGGAAGCAAGATCTCAAATGCTTCCTGATCTCTTACTTTTTAAAAAATATACATTTTATTGATTTTTTACAGAGAGGAAGGGAGAGGGTAGAGAGTTAGAGAGAAACATCTATCAGCTGCCTCCTGCACACCCCCTACTGGGGATGTGCTCACAACCAAGATACATGCCCTTGACCGGAATCGAACCTGGGACCTTTCAGTCTACATGGCGACACTCTATCCACTGAGCCAAACTGTTTAGGGCAGCTTTTAATACAGACAGCTACATTAACTGTGGAAGTTCCTTAAATACATGTTTGCCTCTTTCTTCCATAATGGCTGTGGTGGTATACCACTGCTTAGATAACACTTTCTGAAAGCTAAATAATTATTACTCATTATAGCTCTCAGGATAAAGTCCAAACTCTTAAGAGATATTCAGGCCTTTTATGCCCTCTTATCTTTTAATTCTCCCCCAAACCACCCATATGCCCTGTTTTCTAGTTGCACAGAACAAATTTGTGCTTCCTGGACATTTTATGCCTTTACATTTGCCTGGGTTGCTGCCTCCCTTCCTTTTCCACTGGAAAAATTCTTCTCATCTTTCAAGGTCCAGTTTAAAGTCCCCACCAAGAGGTGATCCCTCACTACTTCATTTATACTACTAATGCATTAGCAGGCCAAAGTGGAATACCTAAGCCTCCTTTAATACAATAGTGCTTTCATGTTTTTGCTATAGGAAACATGCGTTTTGATCGTTTAGCTTTTCATTAAGTTCAGTATTTAGTGTTCTGCAGTGAGCTCGGCGGTATGTACGTGAGTATGTATGAAATAAAAGGTAGAATGAGTTCCTGCGTGAGTTCCAGCCAGGTGATTACAATCTAATTTGAGGGGGCATGGTACCACATACAACTGTTATACCACTGATTCTAAGGGGTGATAAAAGCCAATGCAAGAATGCAGGATGCATTCTACTGAATGCACAAGACACCATACATACACCCACACATGCTTTTTACCTGAGTTGTTAAAATATCGCTCTGGGAGGACAGCCCTGAACAGTCTTCAGAGAGGTTTGTTTCACTCTCATATTCAAATGCTGGTTCATCTAAATGATAATAAAAGTAGAGATTCAGATGTAAGGACAGCAAATACTGCAATTTGCTATATGTTTCTTCCCATTGGCAGACAAATATCACTTTCATGTCACACAAAATGATTCCACTCCTTGTGTTGAGACACCTGATTTCTTTTAGAAATAACAATGAAAACCAGAAGCAAGTCCACCAACAACTAGGGCACTAAATCTCATTCAAATAGAGATGTTCCAACGAGGTAAAGGACTTTTAAGGAAAAGTACCTTAGGAGGAACACGCTTAAAGTTTAAGAAGCAGCTACTTTATAATTGTACTTCGAAACTCACAGTGTGCTCCCCCAAAGGCAAAAAAACATTTAGCTCATTTCCATAAAATACCTAAGTCTGAATCTGCATTCTGTTCTTCTTGATTTTCCTCTGACAGGCCGGTTTCCCTTTCGTCATCATCTGAAATCAATTCCTTGTCACTCAGAACCTCCTGGTTTTCAGAGTGACATCTCATTTGCTGGGAAAAAGGATCAAACTTCAGGAAAGGATCCTGGGTGTCTGTATCAGCGGTCAAGTCCTCTGATGCACTGCACTGTGAGGAAAATAAGCTCCTGGAATATTTTTCTTCCTCACTAAGGTGATGTTCCTGGGATGCCTTTGTCGACATTACCTGGTTACTGCAGTTACTTAAGCTACTCTTTAATGTTACCAGGCTCTCATCTATTTTATTAGACTGACTCTCTGTGGCAACACCGTTATGTCTGGTAGACGGAGGTATTTTGGTTACTTTACCAAATAATAAATGTTGGAAGCAAGGAAGCTCTTCATCCTCACTGGACATGTCCTCTTCTGAGGACTCTAATTTCCTGGCCCTTCTTTGGTGACCCCGAGTCAAATATGTATGGGCTAAGGGGCTAGGGCTCCTTCTGAATTCTTTCTCAGCACCTTTGCTAAAAACAGCAGATCTTTCCTTAATGCCACTTTCATCAAAGCCGCTGGTCTCCTTTATTTCATCATCAGTTAACAAGTCATCTGGTGTCTCAGAACAAACCTGAGAAACAGCGTTCCTTTCCATAGGTTGTTCCAGATTATCTGAAATTTGACCTGGAGGGAAATCTGCATCAACAGCCTGAACTACTGCTTCGTTGTCTCCTTGCCTTTTTATTTCAGGATGTTTACAGTTACTTATAGGAAGGCTTGGCTGACAGACTTCGGGTTGCATGAGACCTAATCTGAGCATAGGATTTAATTTTGATCCTTTGTTTATAGCTCGTTCTGCATGAATGTTTTCACCACTGGAATCTACTTCATTGATACTAGAGCCTCCTTCATTAGCACTGCTTGAGCTGCTTTTAAAAGCGCTTTCTCTGATGTCACTTAGGCTAATTGGGCTCATTGTACTCTGAACGCTCTCATTTCCCATTGCTCTTTCAGGTGACGCTGAATGTTCCTCAGACTTTTCCTCGGACAGGTTTTTCTTACTTACAGTTTTAACAAATGGCCTGATGGGAGAAATGGATGGTATATGATATGGGTTTTGTGAAATTCCATGTATATCTGCGATAGCGAGTTCAGTTTCTTTGCCTCTGAACCCAGAGGACTGACCATGCCCAGAGGTTCCTTTTATGCTGTGTTTGGCATCCTCTCCCGGCTTTTCGTCTTTCTCACAAACCACAGGAAAGCCTACAGCTGTGTGAACTGCCTGTACATGCTTGATTTTAGATTCTTTCTTTTCCTGATTTTCTTCTTTTTGTCCACATTCAAGAGTGACTTTTGGACTTTGTTTCCTTAAAGACTGGGAGTGAGCACAGACTGTTGCACATTCCTTCCCTGGATTTGAAAACAGAGCGAATGACTGGCGCTTTGAAGCCTTGAATGTATTCTGTAAATACTGTGTATCAAGTTCACTCTCTTCCACTTCTGTGCTTGTCTGAGTGTGGTTGACTTCACATTTCAATAGATCCTTAAAGCCCTCTCTGCCATTTCTAGTATCTTTAGAACCACTACAAGTAAGTTCTTCAGGATTTTTAACTGCTGCACGCAGATCCCCACACTGATTTGAAGCTGTTCTTGCCTTCCCTGGGGTGTCAGGTCCCAGTAATGAGAGACTATCCTGGGTGCTATAATCAGTTTCAGGTACCAATACAATATTGGTACTCTCCGAAGACCTATCAGTTTGCATACTTCTTCCTCCATCTAATATCAGATCTTTGAGGTCTTTGGGACTATTAGGCATTCGAACTGTTCCTATGTTCTCTTCTGTTTCTTCTCTTTGTAGGTTAGGACTGACAAATTCTTGAAGTTTATTAGAACTTGCACTATTAGTAAAAACACCCGGTATGTTTGCTAAGTTTAGTTCTAGAAAAGCATCACTGGCAAGTTTTTTATTTACTTGTTCATCTGACTTATTACTCTTCTTGGCTCCAGTTGCAAGTTCTTTACCTTCCATGAGATGAAGCTTCTTTCTGTGTCTGACTGGTATTTGGTCAGAATTTTTTTCCTTCACCTCTTCACTGCTAGAACAACTATCAATTTGTAGTTCAATATTGTTAGATGGGCTTGGATTTTTATTGACTACTAGTTCAAGTGCACAAATATGCCTGGTAGAGGACTTCCTCTTCATCCTATTCTTCTTAGGTGCTTTTGACCTATGGACATTTAATTCTAGCTCCATATTGCTTATGCTGCTGCTTATAGGTTCAGTGTCAGTTGTGAAAGCAGATGCTTTTTCCAATGATTCTGTTAGGTGAGCATTTTTCTCTTTCTGCACATAACTGCCTTTTGTTTCATTCTCATGACCATTATTAGTAATATTCATCTCATGACCATTCTGTTCTATTCGGTCGGTTCCCTCAATTATCTCTTCAGGAGTCTTTTGAACAACTGCCAAATCTACTTTCTTGATAAAATCCTCAGGATGAAGGCCCGATGTACTTCTCTTTTTACGCTTTAGTTTATTTTTGAGGGGACACTCTTGTGTTATCTGAGGTTCTATAGCAGACGCTCCTATAATTAGATTTTCAGTTATGTGGCTCAAGTTAGGGAGGCTTGTCTTCCTCCGATAGGTTTTCCCAAATATTTTATCTTCAATATTACTTTCGACTGGTTTGGAGTGAACTCTTTCACTTTCACACATTAAAGCACCACGAGGATCAGGGGCCATTAAGTTTATTTTCCCTGGAGAACCAGCATACCCATCTACTTCATTTGGAACTTCCACTGCACCAGCTACGTCCACATTTGACTCAGACTTCCCATCATGTGAGCCATCAGTAGTTGGTATTTCATCACGTCTGGAAAACCACTCATTAACTTTCTGTATGCTACTGCTTCGTGTTATCCAAGGCACATCTTGGGAATCTCTAGGATGGTCAGAGCGTGGAAGTTCTTTTCCCCCAATCAGAGGATCAGCATTCAGAATTGCCCTTTCCTCTGTGCTGGGAGCCCGCCCATCATTACATGTTTCTTTACTTTCAGCCCATCTGCTCTGCTGGCTCCTTGCTAAGCCAGGCTGCTTGCTTTTATTACAGAATTCAGCCTTTTCTACATCCGTTCCGTCTTTAGCGAGTAGTAAACTGCTGTTCTCATGCTGTAATGAGCTGGCATGAGTATCTGTGCCACATGGCTCCACATGCGAGTCTGACACAGAAGTTCCCTGATACTTTTCTGTATGCTTCTCAGCTGCATGCTTCTCAGTGGTGGTCAAATCTTCATTTCTGGATTGACGATGTTCAATATTTGTTATGTCCCCAGAAAACTCACAAGCAGCTGAAAGTATACAAAAACAATAGGTGATTTAAAAATGAAATTATCATAAAAAAATACAAGCTTAAACAACTTGAAACATTTGGCTATTTTTACAGAAATTATCCTTCTAAACAAACAAGTATATTGAAGTTATAGCTCACACTCTTTCATGGAATTCCTTTTATTCTCATTAGCTCCACTCAAAATAATTGAAATTTTAATTTCAGAATTCTCCCTACTCATAAACCACACCTCTTATTTCCCTAACCTGTAACAGTGAATTAAAAGCAGACTTTATGCATCAGAATACTGTGCTCTGTTCTATCTTCAGACTCATACCCTCTGTATTTAAATACCAGTATACAAAAGTTGACATATAAACACATAAATTTAAAGTAAAAGGCAACAACCAGTTATGAAGGATGCTATTATAATCACATAAGTCTAGTCAACTGGAATAGATCAGGCAGTAGCATAACATCTGAGAAAGAATGATATTCTAACTGTGCCAAGAGATGTTGTGAATTATAAATGTCCCAAATGATCTTCAGAATAATGTAATTATAGTACTGTGTCTACCCATTCTCTCGTCAGTGCCTGTTACGTTGGAAAGACTTGCCATTACCCTTTTTTGCAGAATTTACTCTGGCTTCAGCCCTGGTTCCTTGAGGAGTAATTTGTAACAGTTCATGATTTCTCACACTATAGGGAAAAGACAAAAAACTTAATGAGAAACACTAGTTACATGCTCAAAGAGTTATCAAATGAACAAGATCAAGTATTTTAGCTCCTTTAGGTAGAGTGACCAAATCTAAATCTACTCTCTCCTTTAATAACTTCTAATCAGAATGAAAGGATCAAAGACCGACACACAATCACAAAAAACCAGAGCAGGAGGAAGAATACTGCTTCATGGACCTGCCAATGAGAACCAAAATTTAAATAATAGACCATTTAAACACAAACAATAACCAAAAGACAATAAAGCAAAACAACAACAACAATAAAAACAAAAACCCCCACAAACGACACAAAATTTAAAAGGATATCTTAATAAGACTGCAGGAACAAAAATATTTAAACAAAACGAGCACTAGGATGAAGAGACTTCCCAATAGTATGCAAAGAATGCCGCATTCTGTAGCTCAGCCTTCTGTTTCTTTTCAAGCTTAAAACCACTTCCTCAATTGAGATTAGGAAAAAATCACTTGCAAACAAAATCTGATTGGCAATGACATCATTGTAGTTCAGACAAAACATCACAGATCTTAAGGTGAAGCAGTAATTCTTAAGGAAAGCAATTTGCCATGTAACACAGTTGGGGGCTGCTTGTAGATTATTGTATAATTTTACATAGAGTTTGAGGGATAGATGGAATTAAGAAACAGAGAAAGGAAAAAAAAATGGAATCATCTAATATTTTCATCAGCCATAATTACCACTGTGTCAACACTACTGTACATGAGGAACTAAGCTAGAATAGAGCAGAACCATTGGCTGCATATTATTCTGTGCAGAGTTATTTTAAACTAGAGGCCCGGTGCATGAAACTTGTGCATGAGGGGGGTGGCGGGGGGGTGCCCCTCAGCCTAGCTTGCACCTTCTCCAATCTGGGACCCCCTCAAGGGATACCCAACCGCCTGTTTAGATCCAACTGGGATCGGGCCTAAATGGGCAGTCAAACATCTTTCTCACAATGCAGGACTGCTGGCTCCAAACTGCTCGCCGGCATGCCTCCCTGATTGCCCCTAACCGCTTCTGCCTGCCAGCCTGATCACCCCCTAACCACTACCCTGCCAGCCTGATTGATGTCTAACTGCTCCCCTGCCAGCCTGTTTGTCCCCAACTTCCCTCCTCTGCCAGCCTGGTCACACCTAGCTGCCCTCCCCTGCAGGACTGATAGCCCCCAACTGCCCTCCCTTGCAGGCCTGGTCCCTCCCAACTGCCCTCTCCTGATGGCCTAATGGCTCATAACTGCCCTCCCTTGCAGGCCTGAAACCTCCAAACGGCCCTCCCCTGCTGGCTATCTTGTGGTGGCCATCTTGTGTCCACATGGGGGCAGGATCTTTGACCACATGGGGGAAGTCCTCTTATGTGTTGAGCTGATGGTCAATCTGTGTATTACTCTTTTATTATATAGGATAGAAGCCTGGTGTATGGGTAGGGGCCAGCTGGTTTGCCCTGAAGGGTGTCCTGGATCAGGGTGGAGGTTACTTAGGGCATGAGGTGGCCTGGGCGAGGGGCTTATGATGATTTGCAGGCCGTCCATGCCCCCCAGCGACCCAAACGGAGGCCCTAGTATCTGGGATTAATCTATGTCTACAATTGAAACTTTGTAGCCTAGAGTGCAGCCAAGCCTTCTGCTCACTCCTTGGCAACAGCCATTTCTGTTTGAAACTTTGTAGCCCAGAGTGGAGGGCTAGGCGCTAGGGCTGCAGAAGTTTAGCTTCTTCCATCGCCCTGAAACTTCGTACCATTGAGGCCTTGGCTGGCAAAGGCAAATGAAAACTTGGCTTCCTCCATTGCAGGGGAAACCCAAGCCTCCTGCTCTCAGTGGCGGCAGCCATCTTGTTTGGGGTTCATTTGCATAATCTGCTCCAGATTGGCTGATGGGTGTGGCCTGCAAACACCCTGCCCCGGGGCCACTTCTGCTCATAGCGCCCCTTGGGGGTGTGGGGAGATGCATGCTTGCAGCCACTGCCATTTCATCTCCAACCCCGGGCCCCGCTCCACTCCTGATTGCAATCAGGAGCAAAGGTATGGTCAAATTTGCATGTTTCTCTTTTATTATATAGGATTCTTTTGGACTCTGCTGAAAAATCAAACAAGGGCCTTGGCTGGGTAGCTCAGTTGGTTAGAGTATTGTCCTGACATGCTAAGGTTGCAGGTTTGATCTCTGGTCAGGGTATATACAAGAAGCAACCAATAAAAGCATAAATAAGTGGAATGACAAATCAGTGTTTCCCTCCCTCAAATCAATAAAATAAAATAATAAAATATAAAATAAAATAAAAAGTAGTATTAGCCCAGCTGGTGGGGTTCAATGGCTGAACATTGACCTATGAACCAGGAAGTCACGGTTCAATTCCTGGTCAGGGCACAAGCCCAGGTGTGGGTTTGATCCCTAGTAGGGGGCATCCAGGAGGCAGCTGATCAATGATTCTCTCATCATTGATGTTTCTATCTCTTCCTCTCCTTTTTCTCTGAAATAAGTAAAATCATATTTTTTAAAAACGAGATTAAAATGTATGGTCTATTCCAATGCCATAACTCTAATCTAAAAAAATACCAACCCTTAATATTAACTAAACACAAAAACAGCTTAATAGACAAAGGCTCCCTTTAACTCACCTGTCATAACTTGCTTTATTAGTCGTATCTTCAGAAGAATCAGATCCTAAAAATAGTTCCCCAAATAACAAATCAATAAAAGAATTTTTATTGAAAGGATTAAACTAAAAAAAAAAAAAAGTACTTTTTGCTAAACAGTTTACTCATTCAAGAAATATTTACTAAGCACCCACTATATGGTAGATAGAATGATACACATGCCAGGAAATAGAGAGAAGTAGTTGTAAGCACAAGCTCTGAAGCCCAAATTCTAGGTTTGAATCATGGCTCTGCCAACTGAGTAACTTTATTACTTGGGCCAAATTTCTTAACCTCTCTATGCCTTAATTTCCTCACCTGTAAAATAAATATAATAATAGTAACCACTACAGGGGTTTGTCAGGCCTCTTACATGAATTTTATAAGTGAAGTACAGATACACTAAATGCTCCTAAATATTTGCTATTACAATTATTTTCATTATTTTTGTGATACGACATTGTTGTGTCACAAAAATAATCAAAATAAAAAGTCACAAGTCTAGGAACTTACGGTTTTAAAAGAGGAAAAGACATATAAGTAATTTCAAGACAATCTGGTATGTGATATGGCAAACAAATGGTGGTGCCTGGGAGCCCAAAGGGCCCCTCGTTCCAATGATAAACGTATTCTAAACAAGAAGACAACTGGAGAAAAGTGACTGAACTGAGCTCAGCTCTTCTTAAGTCTTTCTAGTCTAGTACAATTTATCCTGGATTCTTCCAAACGCTGTAGCCAGCCCATCATGTCTTCCTTGTTCCTACCTCGCATTTTTCCAAAGTATAGTAAGTTCTCACTTATCATCAAATGGTTCTGTGACCTCAAGCAACATGACATACAGCAAAGCCAATTTTACCACAGACCAATGGATGTGAATGAGTTACACTCCGTTGGCACCTCACCCAAGTTATAAAGAAATGACGCTGAGCCTGGCCAGTGTGACTCACTGGTTGATTGTCAGTCTAAGAACCAGGCAGTCATGGTTAGATTCTCGGCCAGGGCACATGCCCAGGTTGCAGGCTCAATCCCCCAGTAGGGGGCATGCAAGAGGCAGCCAATCAATGATTCTCTCTTATCATTGATATTTCTATCTTTCCTTCTCCCTTCCTTTCTGAAATCAATAAAAAATATATATATTTTAAAAAAATACTAGCAACTAATGTTCTAAACTTAAAAAATCTGAGACTCTTACCCAATTCAATGTAGACAGACTTTTTCCGGGATTGTACCTGCTGCTTTGTCCTCCGTGATCTCACAATCCCAGGGTTAGACAGTTGGGCACTAAGTCTGGTTTCCTGCTAAGCATAAAAAATGATGAACTAATTATTGGCCAATTCTTTGCTTTTTTCCTTGAAGATAAACTTGAGGCCATGTTTCTATCTCTCTCCCCCTCTCCCTTCATCTCTAAAATCAATAAAAATATATTTAAAAAGAGAAAATTGTTTAAAATACATATGAGTTATGTTTTAGTAGTTTGATTATTTTTTCCTGTTTTAAATTTTTCTAAACAGGCCCTGACTGGTTTGTTCACTGGCTAGAGCATCGGCCTGTGGACTGAAGAGTCCAGGTTCGATTCCGGTCAAGGGCATATACCTTGATTGCAGGCACATCCCCAGTAGGGGGTATTTAGGAGGCAACTGATCGATGTTTCTCTCTTATGGATGTTCCTATCTATCTATCCCTCTCCATTACTCTTTGTAAAAATCAATAAAATATATCAAAATAATAATAATAATAAATTTTTCTAAACAGAATATGTATTATCTGAGTAAATTTTTTGAAGTATAAGAAAAGCATATTTTGCCCTAGCTGAGTTGGCTCAGTGGATAGAGCGTTGGCCTGCAGACTGAAGGGTCCTGGGTTCAATTCTGATCAAGGGCACATGGCTGGGTTGTGGGCTCAATCCCCAGTAGGGGTGTGCAGGAGGCAGCAAATCAATGATTCTCTCTCATCATTGATGTTTCTATCTCTCTCTCCCTCTCTTCCTCTCTGAAATCAATAAAAATAAATGTTACAAAAGTATATTTTGAAGCTAACACTTTATATAATAGTACAGTATAATATAGAAAGGAAATAATGTTCATTTGGTAAACATTTCTAATAACATATGTACATCTGATAACAGAGTTGGCAACTAAGATAAAATAAAATTTTAAATTATTTATTGTCTTTATTAAGGTATTACATATATATCCTTAGCTCCTCCACTGTCCCCCTGAAATAAAATTTTAAAAAAGGTAAATAAAAACAATAATAACCCTGCAATCAATCCTTAGATCATTCAATATAAGAAAGATTAAAAACCCGACATTATTCCAATGAAGTTTTCCTTCTTTTTGAATCCTTTAACATCTATTGAAAAATGAATGTTGGTAGGGAAGGAACTATTGTTTTAGAGATCTCCATTACTCATTCACATACGTGTAACAACAGAGTAAATCATTGCCATTTTTATTTTTTTTTACAATTACATCCTCTAAATGGAAGCAACTTTCTTTTCTTTTTTTAATTTATCTTTATTGTTGAGTGAATCAATTTTCAAATGTTAAAAAATATTTTCTTTCCAGGCGATTTTTCAGAGGAAATAATGCCTGGAGAATTGCCATATGATGGCTATTATAAAAACTAGCAAACTTAAAACCATCAGAGTGACCTTGTGCCTGTTTTAGACAAGCATAGGGCTGGATAAAGCACTAATGCAGGGGAAGGGCCTGCAAGTTCTCTTCTGACCACACTGAGTACACAGACCTTCTCTCAACAATTCTAACTCTTGTTCATTGGAACAGCTGTCCAACCACTTAATTAACCATCTCACCTTGTTTACCGGCTTTTTATATAAATGCATGAGCATCTAGCACATTCACTAATTCACAATACTCAGTAAAAAGATTTTACCAGAATAAATGAAAATGGCTTTACCAAGGTAGGATTTTCAGGTTCACTCTGTCGAAGTTTTTTGGCACGGTTTCGGAAGCCCAAACTTTGTATCATAGAAACTTCCTCATTTAGATGCTCAGGAGAGTTATTTTCCTTTTTTGAAAAGTTGTAACTGTTTGTAACTGTGAATTACAAGGGAAAACATTATTTTTATAGTTGCCATCAAAGAACCAAGAGAAATCCTGTGTATGCTTTTTTTTATATATTAAGACAATGCAGCAAAGGCTACCTATAATTTTTTAAAATAAAACTTTGGAAATTCTACTCCTGCGAAACAAACACACAGACCATCAAAGTTATTTCTACTGCCCCCACCCATACTAATAAATTTGCCTATTAATCATAGCTCACTCAATCTAAGATACCAATAATATCAGAAGCACTATTATTTTCTATACCACTAAGAAAACACACAATGAAACAATGACACACCACTGATGATAAATTGTCCCCAATTTATGTGAAAAAAACGTTCATCTTGGGATGGATAAAATAAGGGGTGAGACCAGTGGGAATGATTTAACAGATTACAGATAAAGGGCTAAAATTAAACTAGACCAAAAGGTCTTATCACCTATTTACAGAAAATTATGTAAACCTCCTTCAGAGTTTATTTTTTGCTAAACTTCATCCAAGCATATTTTTCAATTAATTTTTAGAGAGTGGAAGGGAGGAGGAGAGACGAGAGAGAGAGAGAGAGAGAGAGAGAGAGAGAGAGAGAGAGATATGATGTGAGAGACACAGATTGGATGCCTCCTCTCCAAACTCCAACCAGGGCTGGGGATGGAGCAGAGCCTGCAATGGAGGTACATGCCCTTGACCATAACTGGTTAGGGCTCCTCCTGAGTTTTAATGACAGCCACTTGAACATTGGCCCCTGGGGCTATACAACACTTACATGGCAATCCTGTATCAAGTTCAAAAGCATGAATGATTTTCAATAGCTCTTCAACAAGTTGACTAAATCTTGTACTTTCTTGTAGGCTTCTGAAATGAAATCATTTGAGAGACACACTTAGCAAGTAATTATCAACTTTTTAAGGACTTTTAAAATAAGGAAAGACATGTACAATAATAAAAGATGCAGCAAAAGTTGAAAAACTATTCAAAGAACAGAGCTACTGGTGACATTACATAATCAAAACATCACTGCCATCAATACTGATTATTTTTGTAATATTTTCTTTTTTGCCATTCAAATCTACCAAAACTATCTAAAACAGAACTATGAATCCACAGTAAATATAAATCCATTGCATAGAGAACTTACTAATTCTTAACATCTGAGCCCCATCCATTCAACATTCCACTTCTAGTTATCAGGGATTTCTGTCATATGATGTTTACATTATTTGGAAAGCACAAACAGATGACAGTGTCCAAAGAAAGATTCTGATTCAGGAAAGTTTTCATTTTCCTTTAAAAATCTGAGTGGCGACTATATGCCAAACACCGGAAAAGCCATGTTGACTGAGACAGACAAAGCCAGTGCCCTAACAGAACTTAATTCCCAACCAGAGAGATACACAATATAGAAATACTCTAGGGGCCCAGTGCACAAATTTGTGCACCTTGAAAGAAACTGTGGGCCGCGAGGCTGCAGTGGGCACAGGGAAAGGTCTTGGCCCATCCTCCACACCCCAGTCCGGCCCCTCCCAGTGTGGCCCACACTCCCCTATCTGTTCCCAACATCACTGCTCCCACACACTGATGGTGCTGGTCCCACTTGCACCTGCTGATGGCATGGAGCAATTAGGGTCTGTGCCGTTAGCGGGTGTAAGCGGTGGCTACTGCCCCGACTGACCCTCAGGATCAGGGGGAGATAGAGAAACCCTGAGGGACGACTGGGGCTGGCAGCCACTGCTTGCACCTGCTTGGGGGGCAGTGGGTAATGGGAAGATATGAACACATGTAATACATTAATTTTAAAAAAGGGGAAAAAATTAAAAATAAATAAAATGGAAGAAAAAAAAAGAATTTTCAGTAACCACGAGGCTTGTCCTGATGACAGTGACCGGCACCCAACCTTGGTCATTCACCTGCTCCACCATCCCACCACAGCAGACACCCTGCCATGTTCCCCATGTGCCCCCCTGGTGGTCAGCACATGTCATAGCGACTGCTTGTTCCACGGTTTGGTCTATTTGCATATTAGCCTTTTATTATATAGGGTTATTATATAGGACTGTGTGTATGTAAATAATTAAGTAGAAATTAAGTATATGAGAAGAAAAATAAAAGGATCAGGAGACAATGGGTGCAGGTGGTACACTCCTACTTTAGATAAGATTGCAAGTTCTTATACCATTCAGAAGCATTAGAAAAATGCATGTTGGTAACTGCTAACACTAAATAAGGTATTATAAAACTTTCAGGAAAATAACTTATTTTGCCAGCTAACCACCCTTTTATACATTTTCCTACTGAGGAATGGTTTGATAGGAACAGCTATAATAGTAAGGAATTTCCACTTTTTCTAGCCTCCCATCACTACCCAATTATATACCTTTTAGTTATGTCATTCTTACACAGAGGACACTGTGACGGCCCTTTCTTCTGGTTGAGAAGTTTCAGCATACAAAACCTATGAATTATAAAGAATAAGAATAATTAAAGTTACTTTTTTATAGACAGAATATTCAAAGGGCAAATAGCCATGAAAAAAATAATCTCACAACATTAAGAACAATTTTAAAGTTAATGGCAGGTGAATTACAATCAATGACTGTCTTTAATTGTTTTTAGATGTTGCCTAAGCAGAAAACTAAACCACCAAGCAATGATCTATAAAAACTAAATTTAGATGCATATGGCCTACTGTTATGATCTAATAAAACTTACTAAAGAGTTAATATGGCACATTTAATAATAATTATTTCATTCTGCATAATCAGACATAAACGGTAAATAGTTCAGGTAAAATTATTATAATTAGTTGGAAAATCTCAGCACCTCACTCTAAGGCTACAGTAACCAAGACAGTGTGTTACTGGGATAAGGACAGACATATACATGGATGGAACAGAATTGAGAATACAGAGAAAAATGTATTCATATATGGTTAACTGATTTTCAACAATGGCATCAAGACAATTAAATGGAAAAAGAATAGTCTTATCAACTAACAGTGCCAGGACAACTAAATATCCACATGCAAAATTTGAAGATAGACTCCTACCTCATACAACACACACACACACACACACAAAAATAACTCAAAATGGATCACAGAACTAAATGTAAGAACTAAAACTAAATTTTTATTACCTTGGGTTAAGTAAACAAACAACCACCAAAAGCACAAGCAACCAAAGGAAAATTAGATACACCGGACTACATCAAACTTAAGAATGTTGTGCTACAATACCATGAAAAAAGTGAAAGGACGATCCACAAAATGGGAGAAAAAAAATATATATATATCCACTAAGTGAGCCGTAGCTAGAATATACAAAAAAATTCTTGCAATTCCATCAATGGTTTTGAATCAAATGTAGACCATTGGTGGTACTACTTGAGGTAAACTGCATGGTTCATAATTTTTAAAGTGTGTATTAATATTATGCATGTTATTGTCCTTTCTTCCATTCTTACCAGTATGTGCCCATTTGCAAAACAAAAATGATTATAATCAATAGTAGTTCTATAAAAGATGTTAACTGTGTTTAGTCATTCACTGATCATTTATTCCAAAACACCCAAAAATTATCTAGCTGTTTTGAGTATCAACATTACCCTGATGTGTTCACTGCTGTATGTATTACCGTTCTTTGTGGCTGTTTTATGCCTCATATTAGCAAAATATGAAATTCTGTGAAAAAAAAAAATCCCTTTGATCTTTAAGTCTCCACACCTTCTGAGCAGGAAACAAATTGCTTGTTCTCATCAAGAATTTAGTGAAAGCAGGTTGACTGTAGATGGGTTGTGGTGTAGTGTATTGAAGGCTATTGAAGGCAATTTACAATGCCTAGTAAAAATCTTTATTATTTTAGGATTAAAAAAACACCCTCTTATAACTCAATAATAAATAGAGAAATAACACGATTAAAAAATAGGCAAAAGATTTGAATAGACATTTTCTCCAAAGGAGGTATTGAAATAGTCAATAAGCACAACGAAAAGATGCTCAATGTAGTCATTATGAAAATGCAAATTAAAGCCACAATGAGATACCACTTTACACTCTCTAGGATGGCCTATGCAAATAAAAAAGAGGTAAGAAGTATTAGAGGAGATGTGAAGAAACTGAAATCCTCATTCATTGCTGGTGGAAATATAAACCGATGCAACCACTTTGGAATACAGTTTGGCAGCTCCTCAAAATGTTAAAGATAGAGTTACCATATGAGTCTGCAATTCTACTCTTAGATTTCCTCCCTGGAGAAATGAAAACATTAGTCCGTGTTAAACTTGTACACAAATGTACATAGCAGCATTGCCCATAAAGCCAAAAAGCAGAAACAATCACCTGGCAATAATTCTATAGTTTATGAAAAAGTGATATCAAAAAGCTACATACCTGTATTGTATGTAAATACCCTATGAAGAGCCACAGAATAGAGGACAATGTAAATCCTACTTGTAATCTACCATAATAGTTCTAGGAGGCATCAATGCATTACACTGGGAAGTGGTACAATTAAATAATTCTGAGTGGAAGTAGGAAGGGAATTCCCTGAACAGAAAGAATACTGCAGAACACAATAGCTAAGCTAAAATGTAGCCTGTCCAATAATTACATAAACACAGGGGGACTAGGCAAATGTACAAAAACCAAAATATGGTTTCCAGTCTTTCGTTATGCTAGAAAATGAACACATGCATAAAGGTCGTTAACTCAAAAGAGAAAATGGACTTGTACATCACTTAAAAAGACTGATGGTTCAACAGAACATTGGCCTATCTTTCAGAGCTCAGAATTTATCAGATTCTGTTTTAGAGTCCTGGAGAATCTATGTGATGCACCAATTAAATAAAGACACACATATGTATGTTCTACATGAGGTGCTTAGTAAAAAGATCTGGGACAAGTTTTGGGCTTCTTGGATTTTAAATGCTTAAGGAAAAGCAATACTTTTTTAAGCAAATGCAATATGTTTTCTGAAGGGTAGCTTCAGCTTTTGTTTTTTGTTGTTTTTTTTAAGCTGATGAAAAACAGTAAAAATCACACTGATACAAACTAATTTGAGAGATTTTTCAAAGAGTCCTCATTTTTTAGCATATCTATATTCTGAGGAGTTTAACAATGTTATGGAAACTCACCTAACTTGTCTAAGTCTATCCTGACAGGAATCAATAAATTAACAGTCTAATAAGCAAAATGAAAGGAGGCTGACTTTTGGCTACCTTTCATTATACTTGGTGCCCTGGATTCCTGTCAACAGAACTAAGATTATGGACCAATATTGTCCCGAGAGCCCCACCGCTTACCATCCACTATGGTAGCCCTTGTGTCAGTTTTTATAACAAGGCTCTGTATTCTTTATCAAACCTCGTTTGTACTTTAGTTTCAACAATTAAGAATCTACCCTAAGCTCTTCATCTGGGTGAGTGTGCCTAGGCTCCTTGCCCGGTATTGCAACCCCATGGGTCAAGGTTCTTGTCTTCTAGGGACAAGTATCACCCATAACCCTTAGCCTCCTATGGCTGTATCCATATTTTTCTTCCTTATAACCACCACTTTGAACTTCTGCTTATTTCTGCTGCTAGACTCCTGAGACACTATGTTTGATCTACTAGTATATGCTAGAAAATCCATCTCTTGACTACTTCTGGGCCACTGACATATCAAACCATTGCTAGACTCCAAAATTCCCTGATATCTAGCCATCAAACCTCCCTAATATGAACTCACCACTTATCTGTATTTCCTCAGTTAGCTGACTCCAAGATTTGCCTTACTTGGTCTTTCTGATCCTTAGACATCAGCCATCCCTGGACTGGTCCCAAGTATATAGGAAGGTCATCATTCCAGAACACTGCTTCCCAGACTTTGTATAAGAATCTTGTTAAAATGCAGATCCTGATTGAGCACGTTTGGAATAGGGCTGAGATTCTAGAAAGTTCCCATGAGATATGGGTACTGAAAGTTCATGAGTCCCACTTTGAGTAGTAAGTTCCTAGAGCTGTGTTGTCTAATACAGCAGCCACTGGACACATGTGGCTACTAAGTAGTTGCAACGCAGCTAGGCTGAACAAAGATGTACTGTAAGTATGGAAAAACACAGGCTCTCAAAAACTTAATACTAAAAAAGAATGTCAAATAAATACCTCATTAATATATTTTATATCAAGATGGTAAAATTTTGGTCATAATTGGGTTTAAAATATGAATATATAACTACTAGAGGCCTGGGTGGGATCCCTCGGGGAGGGGAGGCTGTGGATGTCGGGCCCCAGCTCATACCCCCGGCCACCCCCAGCCTCGCAGCTTCAGCTCATGAGCCCCACAGCCCCACCTGGCACCCTGCCTTGTCCTGGCTCCACCCCCACACCTGTTCCACCATCCTGCCTGTAGGGCCATAAGCCAGGGTCTGCCTGACTCCCTCAGCACCTGGGAGCCAGGCAGCAGCCTCTTTCCCCATTGCCACCCCTGGTCACTGTCTGCGGGATGACTGGGCCCCCACTTGCACCTGTCTTGAGCTGGCACCACCCACTCACCTGCTCCACTATTCCACTGCGGTCCCGCTCTCCTGGGGGCCCACCCACTGCCAGCACCATGTTGCCAATGCCCATCATGTCCCGCGCCAACCCCTGATGGTCAGTGCACACCTTAGTGAGCGGTCGAACTCCCAGTCGAATGACCACCCAAGGGGACAATTTGCATATTAAGCCTTTATTATACAGGATAATTTAAAAACTTTTCAGTAATATGGCTATACTTATTGTTCATATTATATATTTTTGGACAATATGGTCCTAGATCTTCCAAAAAATATCAACAATTCATTTGTTGTTTGGAAATTACAAGGCAATTCATGGATGACCTAAGTAATTTTTTTCTAGACTGATACTATTATATCTTTTGTATATCTCATGAAAGATTTCAGAAGTATAAGCTTACCTCAGTCAATAACGCTATTTTATCATTAGCAATTAGTTTAGTCTGAGAAAATATAATTAATGCTTGGGGTATTTTCCCCAGTTTTCTGACATAGAGATCAAGGCATTATTCAGATTATAAAAGTATTACAGAAGAGGTTTCATGAAAAAGTTGATCTGTCACATGAGTATTATACTATACTTTTAATTCTAACATAGTACTTAAAAATATGACTACTTCTTCTGCTTATCATATTCTCCATATAAGGAGCTGCAAGCCTTTCTCCCTCTCCCTCAGTTGCCACCTTTCAATCTCATAGATGTCTTCACCTCCAACTTCATTGAGCTCAAACTACCTCAGTGGCTCAGTGGTTGAGCCTCATCCTGTGAACCAGGGGTAGAGTGGGTCACGGTTCGATTCCCAATTGGGACATTTGCTCCAGGTTGTGGGCTCGATCCCATGCAGGGGTGGTCAATTGGTGATTCTCTCTCTTCACTGGTGTTTCTATTTCTGTCTCCCTCTCCCTTCCACTCTGAAATCAATTAAAAAAAAAATTTTAAAACTACCTCAACTCTATCTCAAAAGTCTTTCTGTAGAATTATTCTACTTTCCCTTCATTACTGCTTATGAATAATAACTATTTCTTTCTCTTGCAGTCATTTTCTATTTCCAGTCCCACCTACCTCCTCTTGCAAATGTCATTTCCCTTTTAAGGGGCTCCCTTCCTCTTCTCACACAACTCTTAAACAAATATGGAAAGTTAAGTTTCTTTTTTCTGGACACATTCTACTTTCTTCTCTTCATACCTTTGCTTATATTATTTTCTCTGTAATTTCCTTATTCCACAAGTTCTCAAAGTAATGAATGTTTATAATATCTATCTTTTAAATACTGAGACTTTTATATTTTGTTTTACAAAAGTATCAATCTATGATGAAATTGGTCCTATTCTATCTAATAAAAGAGTAGCATGCAAATAGATCATACCTCCATCACACCCACAAGCCAATCAGGAGCAAGTATGCAAATTAACCCCAACCAAGATGGCTGCAGTCATGGAGAGAGCAGGAGGGAGACTTGGGATTCCCCGGCAATGTAAGAAGCCAAGCTTTCTGCACACCCTGGCTGGCCTAGGCCTCCACTCAATGCTACAAAGTTTCAATTATAGAAAATAAATCCCAACATGAGAAAGAGGTCAAAGACAGTGAAAATGGGCTCTAGACCCTTGTTAGGACTGATGAATGGGAAGAATACAGAATATAGAAGAAGAAAGGAGCCAGCCAGCTGGCAGACTAGTGCTCAGAGGATATCCCTCCAAAGTGAACAGGTTTCGCTCAGCTCCAGTCAGCCCTCATTATCCTTAATGCCAGATGCTTTTCACATTTTTTTAGGTTATGGAAACATACTAAGAATTTGATAAAAATTATTAACTGCCTTTTCCCAAAATTGCAAATGCCCAGTTTTTAATACAGTTGAACTTCAGTTGAATATAATTCTAGGACATTCATGAAAACCAACAAATCCCAAGCTAAAACTCTTAAAATTTAAAAATTCTTGAGAAGATATATAAGAAATTGATCATTGTAGTTGTTTCTGAAAAGGGAAGAGGAAGGCAGGGATTTGAGATTAGGATCTCAAATCATATAACCTTTTGTGCTAGTTAAAACTCATTATAAGGGACATGCTTTGTCAATGCAAAAAGAAAAAAATACTTAAAAACAAATTAATTGGCATTCAGGAAAAGTCTCAATCATAGGTTAACATCAGGGAAAGGAAACCCCCCCCTTGTTCCACCAAATTACATATCAAACTTTTTCTGGAATTCTTTCACCAAGAAACATTTTCATGTGGGGGAAAAAGGGGAACATATGTAAATCTTTCAACAATAAAGATTGAAAAGAAGCATTTTCATTTCAAAAGGCAAGATTCTTAAAAATGTAAATGTAACTTGAATCATTGTATGAATGAATTTTAGCCAAATATAAACTGATATCAGATCCTTTCCTATCTTTACAAGGATTATGAAGCAGGCAAATGCTGAATCTTAGAAGGGGAAAAGTGGGACATGCAGAATGTACAGGACAAAAAAAAACTAGCAAGGTTGAAACATGATTTGTTTATTGCACAATTGCTTGCAATCTGCTTTCCCCCTGGACACAAAAAACAAACAGCTGTTCAAAGTGAGTCGATTTCCCACTAAATATGCCAATATTTTACCAGGAACTATGGCTAAAATCAACTCAAGGTGACTTTCTGTGTATTCTCTGAGACAGAATGAAATCGAGTTGGATTTTCCTTTTTTACTTAATTAAAGAAGCTAAGGCTTCTTTACATTTGAGTGTTTCCTCTGTTACGAAGGATAAGCACAACAGGTAATAATGAAGCTACATAAAACATTCAAACTTACTTGCAAAATATGTGGTCACATTTTGTAGAAACAGGCTCTTTGATCAACTCCAGACTAGAAGCGTAGGGAAAAAAGAAAAAGAAAATAAATGTAGCTCAATAATTCATTTAAAAATAAATTATTTATTCTTAGAAGTTCAACTTTAAGTGGTTATAACTAAGCCAAGGTAAGGTTTTAAATTCATTCAATAGATACTTATTAAATGTCTGCTGTGCCAGGAGCCAAAGATACAGCAGAGAATATGATCCTTATTCTCACTGAGCTTTCAGACACCAAAACAGAATTTATATTACTTTTTTCAAAATTCGACATGACCTATAGCACTTAAAAGATTAGCTGACATTATTTCATATCAATTACTAGTAGGGCTCACTGATACACTTTAAGAGCTATCAGTCGGTGCATATCCTATATCTTAACTAGACTTTCCGCTCACAAAGACAAAAACTTCTTGTATTTCTTTTGGATTCCCTGACAGCACTTCCTTTTTGCATGTGATTACCTTTTTAATTTCTTTATATGGAAAATTTCAAGCATTTACACAAATGAAATAGTGAAATGACCTCCATGTACCACCCAGTTTCAACAATTATCAACTCACAGCCAATAGTATTTTTGTCCATGGCTGACACCCACCCAAAGCCCAGATTATTTGAAAATAAATCTCAGCCATCATATAATTTCATCTATAAATATGTTGGAACATATTTTCAAAAGAGAAAGACTTTTTTAGCATAATCATGAAACCATTATTACTCCTAAAAAATAATTTCCTTAATATCACCTAATATATAATTAATGTTGTAATTTTCCTCACTGTCGCAAAAAAGTTTAATAATTAAATCTATGTAAATCAGGATCCAAACAAGATCCACACATTGTCTCTAGTTGGTATGTCTCAAGTCTCTTTTATTCTATAGATTTTCCTTTCTTCTCTCCCCATCCCCATCACTTATTTAAAAAACTAGGTCAGCTCTAGCCGGTTTGGCTCAGTGGATAGAGCATCAGCCTGTGGACTGAAGGGTCCCAGGTTCGATTCCAGCCAAGGGCACATGCCCGGGTTGTGAGCTCGATCCCCAATAAGGGGCATGCAGGAGCAGCCGATCAATGATGCTCTCTCATCATTGATGTTTCTATCTCTCTCCCTCTCCCTTCCTCTCTGAAATCAATAAAGAAATATATTTTAAAAAATTAAAATAAAAAATAAAAATCTAGGTCACTTGACTTGCAGAATTTCCCACATTCTGTATTTTGCTGACTGTAACCCTATGTTGTGTGGTTTAACATGTTCCTCTAGTCTGTACAGTCCTGATCAAATTCAGGTTCCATTTTTTGGCAAAAACAATTTTTTGGCAAGAACACTTTTAGGTACTGTGTACTTCTATTACATCACTTCAAAAGGTACATGCTGTTTGCTTTGTGATTAGTTGGTAAAAACAATGTAATACGCTAACTTAAGAAAATAAAATAAATTCAGACAAATATTAAAAACTAGAGGCCTGGTGCATGAATTCGTGCACAGGTGGGGTCTCTTGGCCTGGCCGATGATCGAGGATTATCAGGACCATCTCACCCAGTCCTGATGGGGGATGATGGGCCCAGTCAGCTGGGGAGGGACCACAGGAGGTTGGCCAGCCTGCCCCGACTGGGGTCAATTGGAGCTGGCTGACCAGGGAGGGACTGTGGGAGATTGGCTGACCGGCCAGGGAGGAGCTGTGGGAGGGCTCCAGGGCATGTCTGGCCCTCTGGCTCCCTCCTGATCCACCAGATCCCAGCAGTAAGCTAACATACTGGTCTGAGTGTCTTCCCCCTGATGGTCAGTGCACATCATAGCAACTGGTCAAGCAGTCGACTGAATGGTCAACTTATCAGTTGGACACTTAGCATATTACATTTTTATTATATAGGATTTGAGAAGAGCCCTGGTTGGTGTTCAGTGGTTAGAGTACCAATCTACAATTGATGTCTCTCACATTGATGTGTTTCTCTCCTTCTCCCTCCCTTCTACTCTATATATAAAATCAATGGAGCCAGGGTTGTATGGCTCAGTGGTTGAGTGTTGACCTATGAACTAGGAGGTCAGGGTTCAATTCCTGACCAGGGCACATGCCCAGGTTGTGAGCTTGATCGCCAGTAGGAGGCGTGGAAGAGGCAGCAGAATGATGATTCTCATAATTGATGTTTCTCTTCTCTCTCTCCCTTCCTATCTCTGAATAAATATTTAAAATAACAACAACAAAACAGTCCTGGCCGGGTTGGCTTAGTGGATAGGGCGTAGGCATGCAGACTAAAAGATACCGGGTTTGAGTCCTAATCAGGGCACCAAAAATAAAGTGATAAAAATAAAAACACCAGAAGAAACTTACAGAAAAAAGAAATTTATAGGAAACAGGGAGAATGCAGGGAGAAGGCAATCAGTAAGCATGACCCTTCTGGGGGGAAAAGGAAAATAGCATTCAAAGATGGGTCCTGGAAATTAAAAGTAAAAATGAGTAAAAGTTTTGATAAATGAAGCAGAAAGTATCAAAATAGCCTGATTGTCAAGAGTTTGGTAACATAACTCTTATAATCGTGGGGTTTCTGATGCAGCATGGGAAAAAAAGAAAAATAGCACATTAAGTCAGAAGGCTGAGATTTTACTACCAGATTTCTTTAGGCTAAGCACCCTACCTGACTAAACCTGTTTCCTGTAAGGAAACTGTCACCCACTCTACCAGTCTCTTCAGGCAATTGTGAGACTAAAATTAAAAGCTACTTGGGAAAATGTTTCCAACTGAGATGGACTTGTATAATGTTAGCAGTATTAGTGGGACTGAATGTGATTTAAAACAACAACAACCTGAAAAAAAAAACCACTCTGATTTGTTACCAAATCACTATTCCTCAGATAAGCTAGATATCAAAAACATTCTCAGTAAAAAAGTGGATTTAGCTACACTAGATGGCTTTCCTTCTCACCACTGACTGAATTCTGAAATAATTATATTTCAGTATAGTAATTATAAGCCAAGCTATACAAACATACTCTAAACAAACTCTGAACAAATGAAAACTCCACTATGGAAAAAAGTGGTAAGTGTTGAAGGAAAAGGCTGAAGAGGGAATAGGAATGAAATGACAAAAATTTGGGGTCCTGATGACAGTAAATGTTTACAATCAAAGTGTCTAGAGCCTGGCCGGGTAGCTCAGTTAGTTGAGTGTTATCCCATTCACCAAAATGCTGAGTTAGATTCCTGGTCAGGAATCTAGGTTGTGGGTTTGACCCCCAGGCTGGGCACATACAGAAGACAACTGTGGGTACCACACCACAGTTGTCAAGGCAGATAGGAGCACAGATATCTTATCAATACACCAGAATGGCCAAAGGCTGCTCTCGGCAGGAGCCTTAACAGGATGTTCAAGGACTCTGCGCCTGGGAATCCTAATCAGACCAAGATAGCATGAGCGGGTGTAAGGACACATGGTACGCTGTGCCCTTCAGTAGCCGATATGATTGGTATACCTATTGGCAAGAAGCCTTCTTTGTCTAAATACTATAAAAGTAGGTTACTGACCAGCCTCGTCAGCTAGGGCGGGAGTGAGAAGTCTGCTGGAGTATGGAGAGAGAGCAGCCAGGATGAAGTGTGTGAAGAAGTCTGCTAGAGAGAGCAAGAGAGAGCAAGAGAGAGCAGCTGGGCAGGACAGACAGGAGAAGCTGCTGAGCCGGGGAGCTCAGATACCACTATGATGTGAGGCGGTGAGTCTGGGAGGCAGCATGTGGCTGCTTGGATAGTAGCTGTGGGTACAGACACTGATGCTGCTTTATGGGAAAGATTTATGTGTCCGACTACATACCTGGATGGACTTTGCACTGAGGGCTGTTCTTGTCTGATGGCTATATGGCCACTGGCTTCAGCAATAAAGATTCATTCTTGCCCTAACCTGTTTGCCTCAGTGGATAGAGCGTCGGCCTGTGGACTCAAGGGTCCCAAGTTCCATTCCAGTCAAGGGGATGTACCCTGGTTGCAGGGACTTCCCCAGTAGGGGGTGTGCAGGAGGCAGCTAATTGATGTTTCTCTCTCATCGATGTTTCTAGCTCTATCCCTCTCCATAAAAAAAAAAAAAAAATCAATAAAATATATATCTTTAAAAAGACTCATTCTTATACACCCACAACCTCTCAAGGCTTCTCCGTCTAAGACCCAGCGTCCCAGGAGGTCCAGCCCCAGGCAGAGGGGCTCGAACCCAACACCTGTTACTAGTGAGCAGAGGATAAATGAGGAACTTGGACCAAGTTCCCAACAGTTAGCACGGTGGGCAGGGTTTGAAGAAGAATCAGCCCTGGTGTAGTCAGATGGGAGGATTTAGGAGAGTACAAGAACTCAAAGCCACTCAGAGCGCCAGGGCTCCTGCTGTGTGCTCTGACAACAATCAGTTGGATGTTTCTCTCTCTCCCCCCCTCCCCCTTCCTCCTAAAATGGAAAGATATCCTCAGGAGAGAGTTAAAAAAAAAAAAAAAAGTGCTCAAATATTACAACACTTTTTAAACCAGTCAGTACTTTAGGCCTAACTACATGCCTACATTTTGAGGTTCCAAAATAGACATGTGATTAGAAGCAGCAGCTAGATTAGGTTAAAAAATTAACAACCACCCACCAGGACTCACATTTTAAAAACTCTTTAGAAAGTCAAGAATTTTTTATAGTCATATGTAAAAAGTTAGAACTACCAATTATCAGACATAAATGCAAAAAGTGACTTAGAGGCCAAAAGAAGGAATTTTAGCTCTCGAGACCTAAACAATGCTAGAAACCTATTTTACAGCTATCATAGTAACACTATTTCCAGTCACAATGAGAAACTATTAAGACATAACAGCAAACTGTACTGTTCTAGGCACCGTAAAGAAAAGTCAGGTAGAATGATTCCCATCCTAGAACTTCCCATTTAAATGCATTAAACAATGACTAAGCTGCACAATTTTCGTTAAAAAACCTAAGTGTATTTTTAATAGAAAACAGATTAAAAAATACATTAGCTATAAAATATACAGTATTTGACCAAAATGAAAATTTAGCATTAACTTTCTCATATTACATCTTTAATTTTTATGTATCTGAGGTTTTTTAATTGCCGGTTTAATTTTCTGTGGAAATATAAAATAAATGGACCCAAATGCCACACTATTGAGGACTTTTTAATCACTCTTTGTAATTACGAGTTTTATGACTTTCCAAAAGCAATTTTCCCCCAATTGCCATTTTCTGCTTCTCTGGCTCTTATGGTTCATAAATTTAGCTGTAAATCTCAGTTAGCTCTTGTTTTTGTTTGGCTAAAATGTTGAAGGGCAAGGGAGAGTAGGGTTACTTATAAATCTTGTATTTCTCTAAAAACACAACTTGCATTTTCTCTAGTCTTATTGACTCCAAATATGAAAAATAACTTTCATGAAGCACAAGAGACATTTTACTTAAATTTATTCTCCTTTGTTCAAGATAAGGAGCAATAGGTGCAGGTTCCAATTTATTTATTTATTTTAAAAATATATTTGTATTGATTTTAGAGAGTAAGGGAGAGGCAGAGAGAAATAGAAATATCAATGGTGAGAATCATTAATCAGCTGCCTCCTGCACGCCCCACACTGGGATCACAATGCAGTCACGTGCCCTGATTGGGAATCGAACCGTGACCTTCTGGTTCATAGGTCAATGCTCAAACACAGCCACAACAACCAGGCTAACAGCCTAATCTTAACAGACATAATTTTTTCTCCTTACTATGTAAGGTCAAGTCTATTCATTTACATACGCTATAATCATATAAGGTAAAATCTCATATTAATAAATTCTGTTGACTTACCAGATTGGACACTCTAAAATTTTCTGCATAGCATTAAGGACATTTTGTACTTCTTCAACTCGATCCGCACATAAATCCATTTCTCCTTGTTACAATGAACTTTAACACATAAACAAACCTGGTTATTTGTCTATATGTGTATTTATCTATATACTAGAGGCCCCGTACACGACTCATGCCACTTGGGCCCTCCTGCAATCTGGGACCCCTCGGGAGATGTCAGAATGCTGGTTTCAGCCAGACCCCAACAATGCAACGCGGGGCCTCTGGTTTTTAAATAAGAGAAATTTAAGATCAGAGTGCTTTAGAATTATGCCAGCCATAAAACTAATAACAAAAGCCTTATTTTTTTTAACATTCTAAGCTTTTCATTGTAATTCAGATCACTTTAAATTCCTTATTGTTTCCCATATAGCCTCCAGCCATTTCCTTCCACTTCCCATTGGTCTCTTCCTTTCTCCAAGCCAGGGAAAGCCACAATGGGGTTACTGGATGAGTTGTGGTAGCCTCAAATTTCTCCAATCATCCTGGCTGTTTTCTTTTTCTTCCATAAAACCAAAATCAACACAAACAAAACCAACACCAACCGAGGCTCCCCACCCCTTCCTTCCCGTGTTTCCCACTGGTTTGCACCCATCTCTGGAGCCTTGGGCACATCAGTGCCGGCAGCCTCTGTGATAAGTAATGCCCCTCCACTTTCCTCTGGTCTCTGCTCGGAAACGTACATGAATACAGTTCTTAAGGAAGGGCTCTCCCTTCCACAAAATCCTGTCTCCTCCCCTTCCCAGACACATTTCTGCCCCCATTCTTCATCAGGGTCCCCTTCTCACCTATACCAACTCCTCTTTTACATTACAGTGTCGCCCTCAAAACACATTCCAGCTATTATCTGGATTCCCCTTCGGACACACCCCTTCCTTATTCTCGGTGCCTTTCCCACCCCGCGACCCACAAAGTGCACCCCTCCCCATGATTATCCCATTTTCAACTGCTTAGGCTTCGGTTTCCACCCTCCCGCTAGCCCCAGCCAGATAGCACCCACACTGCTGCCCTTCAGAAGTTCCCTCGCCCACTCTCCGCACGCCTGTTTCTAGCCCGTCCGCCCGAGCACGCCCTGGGCCCACTCCCTTCCCCAAAGTTCTCTCACCTCTACTCAGATCAAAGCGTCTGGGCTTTCCCGGCCCAGGAACCCAATTGTCTGAAAAAGCACACCCCAACCGTCCTCGGTAGAGACTGCTCAGCTTAAGGCGCGCAGTCGCAGGTTCAATTTATCCGTAATTCCCGCGCTTTTCCGTTGCCACGGAAACCCGCCGCTGCGGCGGAGCGAGAGCCGCTCAGAACACGAGATAGAAACACGTTTACGGAAGGGCGGAGTTGAAAGAGCCAAGAGTCTTTTAGGGGCTTCCGATTGGTCAGCCATTCTTTCCCTGTGACATAATTATGACGAGACGGAAGAGAAGGAATTCTCCCGGAGTTTTCCATTAGGCGCCCGCCCTCTCACCTCCACGCTTCCAGAGACGGCTTATTATTACGTCACAGAGATTGCCGTCCTGCGGTCAGACTCGCTGAGGCCCGAATTGAACACAAGGCAGTGCCAACACACTCCCAAGGAGAGGTCTCGTTACCTCCCCCTTTCCGCCGCCATGGAAGTCTCCAGTTTAGGTAAATAAAAGGATTGCAGGCAAAACAAAACAAAACTACGACTTCCAGCATGCATTGCGGACCAAAAGACCTTCGCCACAGTGTTCCTTGGAAACTGTAGTCCTATGGAGAGGAGCTTCCGACACTGGAATCGGGCACGGTTTTCAGGGCAGCGCAGTTAATAGAGGGAAGAGCTTCGCACACTTCTCACGTCAACAAATATGGATTGGAATGTTACGTTTTCGCATCTTAAGAGAGGAGAATAAGCCGAAGAAGCTACAAGTGCTAGGAAGACTACAATTCCCATCCAGCCCTTGGCATCTCGAGTAAGTAGTCCTTTTGGTCAGTGTCCTAAGGGAACGCAGTGGGCGCAGACTTTTCCTGGGAAGGGGACTGTGGCTCCAGCCCACGGCTGCGCACTCGCAGTTCCGCCCCTCATCCCCAGTGTTTATTATTGTTGTGCGGTTCAGGCAGCTCTTGCCCAGCCCCCGCAAGAGCGCCCTCGACCAATCAATAGGGTGGTAGCTTTGAGCGACAAGTAGTAAGAGCCAATCATCTTGTCGGAAACTCAGAAACTGGGGACTAGCCTCCGTCTCTGTCCGCCATGTTAAGATTCACCCCGCAGGGGTAGCAGCAGAGCTGGCAGCGAACGGTCCCTGCACTGGCCTTTGGCAGGCGCCCCCCGGGGGCGGGAAGCTGGTAAGGAAGCCACTGCGATTACCTGGGGGTGGGGTCACGTTGCCCTGAGAGGGCTTGGGGAAGTTTAAGGGAGGAGTCCGGTAAAGAAGAGGGGCGACTTTTTCCTTGTCTAGGGGGCAGCGTTCTTTTCAGGGACTGAATGGGAGAGCCGTTCGTGGGCTGAGGGCCTGAGGGGCCGAGGGGTCGGATACCGCCGGTGGGGTGGAGGGCCGTGGCTGAGAACGGCCGGCTTTTGCTGATGGAAGGCCGAGACTCACCGGCACAAAGAGGGCCTGGGTAAAGGAAAGGAGCGAGTCCTGGGGCAGCGAGACACTGTGTGGGGACATGGAGTGCTAGGAAAGGATAACTGGGAGACTAAAATGAAGTCCGCAAGGAAAAAAACCAAAACACAACAATACAGAGCCTCTTCAACCCCATCCCTTCTTTTTAAGAACCTCGGAAGTCTCCTTGGTCAGGGAGCTCGGGCATTAGCAAAGTACCGTTTTGTTTTTTTTTTAGTTTGTCAAACACCCAGCTTTCCAGGTCCAAACACTTAGCTTTCTAGGTCACACATTTTCATGTCCGGGATATCTGTACAAGCCTCTGGGGGAGACAGTAATCAGAGCTCGGGTTCCCAGGCCTGTTTCATTAAAGAGATTGTTGGTATCCTGAAAAAAAATTCGACATAGAGGAAAAGCTGACTTGTGCCAAGCAAAGGTGAGTCAGTGGCATGAAGTTATGATGCCAGTTAATTAAAGTTGAAGGCCTAGGCCCCAGCTCCCTGACTTGGACTGGCTTAAACTACAAGGACAGATGGGTCTAACCATATCCATAGCTTTGGTGTTTTCCACAAGTTCAAGATTAATGCTCTTGCTAAAAGAATTTTTACATAGAAGCCAAACGGAAATAGGCAGTTCTTTAAGAAGACCTGGACATGATCCAGCTAAGCCAGCCTCCCCCACTTCCTGTTTTCTGGTCAGCAGCCCAACTGGATGAGCTCCAAAGTATCTAAACTAATTTCCAATTGTGTAATTTGAGAAAAGGGGGAGGGGAGGGGAGGTTAGTGTCCTCTGGACTATGAAAAGTGTGGAAGTGTGTTTCTCCGAAGTTGAAAAGACAGACTGTTTCAGAGTCCCCCACTTTTGGCAGGTTGAATCAATCACTTCATTTCCCTAATTTTTTTTTTTTTCCCCCACAAGATCTGGGTGTTGACAGGAATTCTTTTCAAGTTTTAAGGACCTCCAAAATTGCATTCCATATGACTAGATGTCAGCAGGGTTGCTAGAAACCGGTATTATTTTGGTGATGAACTTGACTCTAGGTGGAGACAAAGAATTTTTTTAAATGGGGGATAATTGTTTTTGGATTTTGAAAAAATCCTTAAACCTTCAAGGTCCTTTTTAATGACCTTGTATTGTCTCACAGGATAGTACATTATACTGTGGAAAACAGGACTATTTTAGGTTCTAAAAATTGATTTCTCATTTTACATTTGACTGACATTTTCAAATAACTTGCACACACATTTTTATTTGGTTCCTAAGATAACACTGTGAGGTTGTCAAAGCAGAGATATTAGCCCTATTTTATAGATTAAGAAATCGAAGCTCAGGGGTTAAATAACTTGTTCAGTTATGTGACTAGTAATATGTCTGGAACCCAGTCTTTTCAACCCTGTGCTCGCTTGCCCTTTATGCTGTAAACTTCTGGGGCTTAATCTTATCCATCTATCTTCTGTGCTGGATCAGAATCTGGCTCTTTGTAGATGCTTATTAAAGTCATAAAAGCAAATCAACCTAACAACTCATTTGTAAACAAAATCCTTAAGTAAAAACAGGCCGAACCCGGTAGCTCCATTGGTTAGAGCATTGGCCCCAAGATTTTGGCTTCAAACCCAGGTCAGGGCATATAGAAGAATCAGCCAATGAATGCACATGCATAAGTAAATGAAAAAATAAATCTCTCTCTTCCCTCCTCCCATGCTCTTTCTCTAAAATCAATCAATAAATACGTTTTTCTTTTAACCCTCGAGTAAAACCAAACAACTTTATCAGAATGGACATTCCTTTAAGGAATTGTTAACTTAGGCATAATAATAGTATTATGGTTGTTTTTTAAATTCTTATCTTTTATGTATAGATGAAATGATGGCCCTCTCTGGTTTGGCTCAGTGGATAGAGCATCAGCCTGCAGACTGAAAGGTCCTGGGTTCAATTCCAGTCATGGGCACAGCCCCGGTTGCTTGCAGGAGGCAGCCAATCAATGATTCTCTCTCATTATTGATGTTTCTGTCCCTCTCCCTTACTCTCTGAAATCAATTAAAAAAAATTTTTTAAAGGAATGATGGCTGTCTGTCAGTGTCAGAATAATCCAGTAGGAAAAGGATATTGCTGTAAAAAGATGAGTCCTGAGTCGATGTTAATTATGGAAGATAGCTGCTGAGCCCATAGAGTTAATTAAATATTAATCTCTTCTTTTTCTTTATAATATGTGTTTGTTTATTTTTAGAGAGAGAGGAAGGGAGAGGGATAAAAAGATAGAAACATTAATGAGAAAGAAACATCTATTGGCTGCCTCTTGCACGCCCCCTTCTGGGGATCGAGTCTGCAACCCAGGCTTGTGCCTTGACCAGGAATCAAACTGGTGACCTCTTGGTTCATGGGTCAGGGACGCTCAAGCACTGAGCTATACCATCTGGGCAATCTCTTTTTTTTATTTTATTTTATTATTTTTTAATATATTTTATTGATTTTTTTTTTTTTTTTACAGAGTGGAAGGGAGAGGATAGAAAGTAAGAAACATCGATGAGAGAGAGACATCAATCAGCTGCCTCTTGCACGCCCCCCACTGGGGATGTGCCCGCAGCCAAGGTACATGCCCTTGCCGGAATCGAACCCGGGACCCTTCAGTCCACAGTCCGACGCTCTATCCACTGAGCCAAACCGGTCTCGGCCAATCTCTTTTTTTTTAATATATTTTTATTGATTTCAGAGAGGGAGGGAGATGGAGAGAGAGAGAAAATCATTAATTGGCTGCCTCCTCCCCGCTCCCCTCTGGGGATTGAGCCTACAACCTGGGCATGTGCCCATGACCTGAATCTAACCTGGGACCCTTTAGACCCCAGGCCAGTGCTCTATCCACTGACCCAAACCAGCTAAGGCTCTTTTTTTGTATAGGTTTAAATCTCCCCATAATAATTTTTTGGAAAAAATTAGATTGCTATCACTTACTGGCCTTTAGACTAAAATTAAGTGTAAGAATTAAATTGCTGTAGTTTCCTTAAAACATTAGTTGACTATAGTCAATCCACATTGAGAGGTTTGGGGATGTGTAGGAGTATAGTTGAAGTGAGGGTAACCTGGAATTGATCATTGTTAGAAGTGTTCATTACTCTACACTTTTATGTATGTTTGAAATTTTCTGTAAAAGGTATTACAAAAACATGAATGAAGGGGGTTGAATGCTACCTCAGAGTAGTTTCTTGGCTAGTGTTTTGGCCTCTAAGTTGTTAAAATTGATGTAACAAAGAAGCTGGGTTACTCAATTTAGAAAAAGACTTCTTTTCCAAGAAAAGTATAGGATGTTGTTTTCAAGTTATCAAATACACTATGTAATAAAAGGGTAATATGCAAATAAACCAAATGGTGGAACATCTGGTCCCTATGACATGCACTGACCACCAGGGGGCAGATGCTCAACAAGCTGGGCTGATGGCTGGAGAGCGCCCCGGCAGTGTAGCCTGTCCCACCTCCACAGTAGCCCCAAGGATGTCCCGCTGTGGTTTGGGCCCTCCCCTCCCCCTATCTTCCACCACCCCATCTCCCCCACCCCCACCCCCATTAGTCAGACATCCCCCCAAGGGTTCCTGGACTGCAAGAGGACATAGGCTGGGCTGAGGGACACCCCCTCTCCCACCCCAAGTGCACGAATGTCATGCACCGGGCCTCTGGTGAAAATACTGTCCCTGGCAGTAGGGACATAATCCGATTTACTTATCTTGATATTAGGAGATAATAGGTATCTGTTTAGTTAACCAATCATTATATGTCTTTATTGATATTTTTAGAGAGAGAAGAGGGGAGAGGAAGAGAAACATCGTTCCATTGCTTCCTGTAGCACCCCTACTGAACCTGAAATCTTGGCATGTGCCCTGACTGGGAACCCAACGACAGCCTTTTGTTCCAAGGGGGTGACATGCTCAGCTAAGTGAGCCACACTAGCCAGGGATTAACCAATCATTATGAAGTCCCAGAAAATTCTAAAGGATTTTATTAGATGATTTATATGGATGAGGCTAAAATTTACATTCTCTCAGCAAACATTTAACCTTGAGATTTGTTTTAAACTACCCACTAGGTTGTAAGTAACAGAAAGAGCAGACATTGTCTTTCCTTCATTGCTGTGTCCTCCTAGCCTAGCTGAGCCTGTATTAAATCCTCCTAAGTATTTGTTTGAAATATGTTTTTGCAATTTATGCTCTTTCTAATGTTTCCTCTCTCCTTTCAACTCTAGCACCACAGCATGGAACCACAGGTTACTTTAAATGTGAGTTTTAAAAATGAAACTCAATGCTTTCTGGTTTCCGATCCAGAAAATACAACTTGGGCTGATGTTGAAGCTATGGTGAGCGTTAATGTTATTTTTCTCTATCCTTTAACCATAACCCCACCACCACCACCAGTGGTAGCTATTTTTAGCAGTGTTGTTTCATAGCTACAAAGTCTGTCATATTTACCATTTCTGAGCCTTTTGGAAAATTATTTTTGACAAAGGTTCAGTATTCATATAGGAGATGTGCCTTAGTAAAGGGAACAAATAAATAAATTTCTTTTGAAGAGTTTAGAAAGGCGAAGTTTTGGTTTGTTTTTTTTAAGTTAGATAGGACTTAGAAAACCTATTAATTTTAGAAACAGTCTGAGGAATGAATTGGTGTGGGCCCCACCCTAACCAGGCCCCAGAGGAATGTTCTCTTGCGTGAGAGCAAATATGTTACTGTGGTTTGTGAACCATCCTATATAATAAAAGAGAAACATGCAAATTTGACCATACCTTTGCTCCTGATTGGCTATGCTACCAGCCAATCAGGAGTGGGGGTGGGGCCAAGTGGCGTGAGCGCTGGGCCAGGGGTGGAGATGAAACGGCAGTGGTGGCAAGCGCCCAGCCCCAAGTGCTGTGAGGGGAAGTGGTGGCGAGTGCCCAGGCCCCGGGGCCGGGTGGTCGCAGGCAGCCGGGGCTGAGCTGAGCAGGGCGATGGCTGGGTGCCCAAGGCCTAAAGCCTCTCTAGAGGCTTTAGGCCTTGGGCAGGCTGGGGGTGAGCCATCAGTTGGACATCCCCTGAGGGCTCCCAGTATGTGAGAGGGGGCAAGTTGGGTTGAGGGACCACCCACCCCAATGCTCAAAATTCGTGCACTGGGCCCCTAGTTAAGGATATAATATGTTTTACAAGAATTGATTGATTGCTAGGTCAGAGGTTATCTCATAGTTAAGCAGAAAAAAGCTACAGGTGCTTAGACAGCAGCTCACATATTCCTTTTTTATTCCTTTTTTTTTAATTTGTTTATTTTTGTTAATGCTTTTCCTCCTCTTGGTTTGCCCTTTGTACTCTTGCTTGGTTTGCAGTAGTGAATGTTTTACTTCCTGTATAACTGTTTATCTAACACACACTTTGGTAAAAACCTATTTTTACCTGATTAGTAAAAACCTCAGTAATTGGTTGTGTTATGGCAACTAAAAAGGAAAATAAATGGTGGAGAGACCACAAATTATGGTCTGATCTACTCCTCTGTCTTTCTGCACATAATTTCTTTATACTGCCCCAGACAGATGGTTATGAGGAAAGTTGGATCTTGTTTGTCAAATAATCTGAAAATCAAACGTAGTTAATCTTTTTTTTCCTAGTAGTTAAATGAGCTGACAGCTTGCCTTTTTACTTGATTGTAAATGTCAAATCACAAAAGTGTAATATGTGCCCATTATAAATAGAAGTGAGCCTAACCGGTTTGGCTCAGGGGATAGAGCGTCGGCCTGTGGACTGAAGGATCCCAGGTTTGATTCCAGACAAGGGCATGTACCTTGATTGTGGGCACATCCCCAGTAGGGGGTGTGCAGGAGGCAGCTGATCGATGTTTCTCATTGATGTTTCTAACTCTATCCCTCTCCCTTCCTTTCTGTAAAAAAATATGTATATATATATATTTTTAAAGAAAATTAAAAATAGAAGTGAGACAGTCCAAATATATAAAGAAAAAGTTAATGTCCCTCCATCCACTTCCCACCTCTCTGGGATAATCAACATTAACAGCCATGTTCATACAGATATCATACTAGGATCTTACTATAAACATTACAGTACACAGCTTACTTTTTTTAACCAAAAGTATAGTTTTCAGTGACTAGGTAAGAAGTCAAGCTCATTTTTTTTAAAGTATAGATTGTCCACTGCTGGAAGCCAATCAGTGCTTTAATAATAGAAAGCTGTGGACAGGAAGTTAGGAGGGCTGGTCAGCCTTTTTGCTCTAAGGGGTTGGAGCTGGTTACTGGGATGTTGATGGTTGAAGCAGCCCCCACCTGTTCGTCCTAAGAATATCTACTGATAGATTTTTACTGGTGTTTCTGACCTGGGGGATACAGCTGTATCTTATGGCTTTAATCTTAATAAAAGGAGTGGTGAAGCCAGAGCGAGGGGGAGTTCTGCCACTAGAGCTGAACTACCACCTGGCCCCCATTTTTCAAATTAGTATTTTTCTGAGTCTCTTAATTCATTTGTATGCAGCCTACTCCAGAAAACCAAACCCTGAACCGGGGACCCTGAATCGCTCGGGTCATGAAAAGGGGTTCCCAAAGTCCACATTATTATTTGTATTGGTGGATTATTATAATTTAACCATTTCTCATTGAAAGATTATAGTTTTTTTAATTGAAATGTATCTGGCATTTTATATTAGTTTCAGGTGTACAACATGAGTCGCTATTTATATACTAGAGGCCAAGTGCATGGTTTCGTGCACTGAGGGGTCCTGGATTGTGAGAGGGCACAGGCCAGGCCGAGGGCTCCAGGTCTGGCTGGCCCATCTTGCCCACTCCTGATTGATGGGACCTCAGCAGCAAGCTAAACTGTCAGTCGTAAGGTCTGTCCCCTGGTGGTCAGTGCAGGTCATAACAGCTGGTGGACCAGTCAAATGAGCAGTCAGGCACTTAGCATATTAGGCTTTTATTATGTAGGATACCAACAATAAGTCTAGTTAACGTCTATCACCATACGTGGTTACATTTTTAACTAAGTTTGTACCTTTTGATCACCTTCATCCATTTCATCCACCTTCCACCCCCTGCCTCTGGCAACCACAATGTGTTCTCTAAGTTCATTTGTGTGTTTATTTTTAATATTCCACATGTAAATGAAATCACACATTATTTGTTTTTTGTCTGACTTATTTCACTTAGCATAATGTCAAAGGATGTTGTGTGTTTTTTAACCATTATAAAGTAAACCACAGGGGCTAGCTCTTTGTATATAACTTATACATTGATCTATAGGATAAAGTTTTCGAAAATGAGATTAATGGGTCATAGACGTGATTTTAATTTTTAACGAATATTGCCAAACAATTGTAGCACCTCACAGGAATATATTACAGTGCACTGAATACATTTTTGACAATATTGGATGTTACAGCTTTGAATTTTTTTGGCCATTCTGTTGGGGTGACAGACATTTCATTGCTTTAATTTACATTGTTCTTTTATTTTTTAAAGATATATTTTCTATTAATTTCAGAGAGGAAGGAGGGAGGGAGAAAGAGAAACATCAATTTTGAGAGAGAATCATTGATCAGCTGCCTCCTGCACACCCTCTGCTGAGGATCAAACCTGCAACTCAGGCATGTACCCTTGACCAGAATCGAATTGAGGACCCTTCAGTCCACAGGCCGACACTCTAGCCACTGAGCCAAACCAGCTGGGGCTAATTTGCATTGTTCTGACTACCATTAAATCTTAACATCTTTTCATGTATTTTTTCGGCATATCTTACTACTTTTCCTATGACATTTCTGTACATTTTTGCCCACTTTTACCTGGATTGTTAGTCTTATGATTATCAGTTTTGCAAATGCTCTTCATGCATTGCAGATTCTAACCCTCTGTCTACTTTATGAATTGCAAATATTTTCCCCAGTCCATTGTTTGTCTTCTGACTTTGTTTATGGTGTGTTTTTTAACCATTGGAAAGGTTTAATGTTTATGTTCTGAAATATGTCCATCCTTTTATAAAGTCTAGGTTTCTGTTTGATATCTTGATCATATAGTGTGTACATTTCATTTGCAGGTGAAAGTTTCATTTGACCTGAACACTATTCAGATAAAATACCTGGATGAGGAAAATGAAGAGGTAAAGTATATTGCGGTACCCATTGCCAGGCATTCAAAATAGGGATTTTATTTTTCAAGACTTACGTGGGGCTTGAAAAATTCAGAATGCTATTTATCTTATTTGTGTAGTGGTTTATATGTATTTGATAATTGCATGTTCTAAGCTGACTTATGGCATTTGAGATGGAATTGGGAAATGGGGAAGCAACATTGAAGAAGAAAATTTGAGAGATAGCTTTTAAAACTATATTCTGATCTTAAATTTAAATATAACATAAGTTGCCATTTCATTTATAATAATAAATAATACTGGCCAACCTTTGTTGAGTGGTTACAATGTGTCAGTCTAAAAGCAATACTATATATTAGGTACTTCATTATTATCACTATTTACATGAAGAAACTGAGACTTAAACAGATTAATTAATGAACTTACCCAAAGGCACAAAAGCTGGGTAATACTAGAAGCTCATTTCATACCCTCTAGCTCCAGAGCCCACGCTTCTAGCCATTATATTAGGCTGCTTCTTCATGTATCTGAAATAAAGGAGAATAAAGTAGTTAAGCAGTAAAATTTCTTAACTATTAATTACAACTAGTTCATGGTACTAGAAAAACTGAACCCCTGATCTGAGATTTTGCATCTATCCTGTGAGGCTGGTCCTAGTAAACTGCTCAATTGATGAGAGGTTTATAATTCACTGTTGCTTTTTTGTTCTTTTACAGGTATCCATCAACAGTCAAGGTGAGTCAAAAGCCTTCCATCTGTTCATTGGCATATGCATTTCTATATATACTCAATCTTGTTGCAATATTAATTTTAGAGTAGAACTTGGTATTCAGTAAATTGACATTACACTCATTTATCCATGGACGTTAGTTACATAGCATTTTTTAAAAATATTTTTTATTGGTTTTTTACAGAGAAGAAAGGAGAGGGATAGAAAGAAACATCGATGAGAGAGAAACATTGGTCAGCTGCCTCTTGCACACCCCCTACTGGGGATTTGCCTGCAGCCAAGATACATGCCCTTGACCGGAATTGAACCCGGGTCCTTTCAGTCTGCAAGCTGAGCCAAACCGGTTTCAGCTACATAGCATATTTTTATTTTACAGCAGTTTTTTTGTACCTAAAGGTTGTTGCCTTAAGAACAGTTTGTTTAAACAAAATCCTTACTTCGGGATTTGTTGTTTTATTGATTTTTTTAGAGAGCGAGAGAAGCATCAATTGGTTGCTTCCCATATGCACCCTGACTGGGATTGTACCCTCAACCTTGGCATGTGCCCTGATAGTGAATCTATCCTCAGCCTTTTGGTGTACAGGACTACACTCCAATCAGCTGAGCCACCAGCCTAAGGATAGCTTTCATGGGAGATTCTCTTAAATTTAGATGTTAATCTGAACTGCTTCCCAGTTCAACACATACCATTTGTTCTGGTATTACGTTTGTCTCTGACTTGATATATATGTTAATGTCAATTCACAAACAAGTGGTATTCTAGAAGCTTATTTATAAGATAATTGTTCAGAGGTTGGAGTATATTTTGCCACAGGAATAATGTTATATTTGAAGACTAGGTTCCCAGGCTATCCCAAAAAAACTTATTTTAAGCAGCTGAAACGATAGTATTTCATGAACTCCATTGAGTCCTGAGTTGCATTAAGCCTAGTGTGGGGGATCTGGGTGGAGGTTTTGTAACTAGACGGCTCCAGTATCAAGGAGGAAATTAAAAGGGAGAACTAACCTGCAAGTAGCTCCTATTTGCAATGTGATGAAAAAGGAGTTTGTCAGCAAAAAGATAGTAGCTGGTCATGTGTAAGGATTGTAAGCTAAGAATTCTTAAAAGTAACATTGTCTGTACTTAATGGAATCTTTTGGGCTGGTGAATAAATATCACTGTATGTGTTTTTTTGTTCTTTTAGGAGAATATGAAGAAGCACTTAAGGTAATGGTTATTGCATCTTATTTTCAAATAATTTTTTAAATGTTTATTGACTAAAACTTGAACCTGAATTCTATTGGTCATGGGGAGAAACTAATGAATAAAAATAGAGAAAAACCTATTTTTAGGGAAACTATGATGAGTGGGGCATACCACTCAGCAAAAGGCAGTCCCAAATATAAAGGTTTTTTTTTTCAGTTACTATTCTGCTGGTCTTGGTGCCACCATCCTAGCATTTAAAAATACAAAGAACTCTCTGGAATGGTATTTTCTGGTTGACATTTCTTATCTTCTTCCTTCACCTTGATCTCCCTGTAGAATGCTGTATAATGTGGGAGAACTTAAGGTGTAAAGCATCCAGTTACAAACAATGCCTTGTCTGTCAGTGATAGATCAGAGCATTCCTTAAAGTCACTTTTTTAAAAATATATTTTATTGACTTCACAGAGAGGAAGAGAGAGGGATAGAAACATCGATCAGCTGCCTCTTGCACACCCCCTGCTGGGGATATGCCCGCAGCCACAGTACATGCCCTTGACCGGAATCAAACCTGGGACATTTCAGTCCGCAGGCCGACGCTCTATCCACTGATAGAGCCAAACCGGCTTCGGCTAAAGTCACTTTTTAAAAAAATATTTTTTTTAATTGATTCTTTACAGAGAGGGAGAGGGATAGAAAGTTAGAAACATTGATGAAAGAGAAACATCATGAGAGAGAAACATCGATAAGCTGCTTCCTGCACACCCCCTACTGGGGATGTGCCCACGACTGGAATTGAACCTGGGACTCGTCAGTCCGCAGGCCAGTGCTCTATCCACTGAGCCAAACTGATTAGGGCAAGGCCACTTCTTTAAGGTGTGCCAACTGTCTTTCATTACCACCTTTAGTTAAGGTTTTTCTTTAATGTTTGACTATTCTTTATAAACTTCTAGTCCAAGACTAAGTTATTGTCCATAATCACTTTTAGTCTAGGGAGAGAAAGGCAAGATTTTTTTCATTAAAAGTTGGATTTGCTCTTTTTGGTTTCTGGTCAAACTTGCTGTTCTGGTGCCAAATGTTTCAGTAATTTAGCTGATGTCTTTCTTGGTTTTTACTTGGAAATCTTACCAGCTAGTCTCTTGGTTTTGGATATTCAGGCCTTTCCTTGGATTCTCTTAAGATATCCATCTCTGTTAATATTTCATGCTTCATAATTTCCCTCTGCCCCAGTTTCATGTGGTCTTCCTATTTCCTCTCTGCTTTTAAGATATTTCAGCCTGCTGTCCTCCCATCCCCTTCAACCTTACCTAACTTTTGCTGGCTTTTCTCTTTCCCTATTCTCAGAAGCTATAGTAGTTCATTCACTAAAAAAAGTCTTCTTAGATCTTCAAAACTAATACCTTTCCCACAGTCACTATTAGTTTACCTAGTCTAGTCCAGTGGTCGGCAAACTGCGGCTCACGACCCGCGGTTTGCCACTCTGTTGACTAATGAGTTTGCTGACCACTGACCTACTCAGTCAGAAATCTTGGACCTCAGTAGTCTAGAGTTTATATAAGCCAAGACTGTATGTATATATGTGTGTATATATGTATGCATATCCTCCTATGTAATAAAAACCTAATATGCAAATTGACTGAATGGCAGAAAAACCATTTGCTATGACATGCACTGACCACCAGGGGCAGACACTCAACACAGGAGCTGCCCCCAAGGTGGGTACCAGCAAGGGGTGGGGACAGTTGCCCCACAGATCAGTCCTGATCGCAGCCAGGCCTAGGGACCCTACCTGTGCACAAATTTTGTGCACTGAGCCTCTAGTATATGATAATACTATTTAATACTTAAGTTTCTGTGTTTCCTTGGGCTCTACCACACATTTTACTAAAAGCTTCTTGATTTATAGTCTAAAGTAAGAGGAGTTGGCAAACTGTACCTTGTGGGCTGGCTATATGTTTTTATGAAGTTTTGTTAGAACACAGCCATGTCCATTCACTATTGTCTGTGGCTGCTTTTGTGCTATAACAGATTTGAGTAGTTGTGACAGAAAATGTACATGGCCTGTAAGCCTGAAATACTTACTGTGGCCCTTTAAAAAGTTTGCTAATCTCTGATTTAAATAATATCTTTGAAACTTATTGACCATGGAATGGTCTATTAAAATGAAATCTTGAAAGGTATTATGTGTAAAATACCTAGCTTGTCACTGAGTGACAAATGGGAGAAGTTAAAAGCCCGTGGACTTGATTTCCTAATCCCTTGGGCATTGGAGTACCTTCCTGGATCCTCTAATGCTCCTTGAAGTAGTTTTTTTTTTTTTCAAAATAGGATTTTTAAGAAGATGGTCTTCTTAAAATGTGACCACATAAACATGCTTTCCAAAATATTGTTCTTAGTGGGAAAATAAATAACTATAGGACATAATAAGTTTCTCTCAGATTCTGATAGTCTGGGATTGATTTTTGAAAAGTTGAGATGAAAATCCATAAATGTGAAGACCTACATAAAAACCAATTAAACAGAAAAGTAGTAACCCAGTTAATGAAAACATCTGCTAAAGTGCTGCACTGAAAACCTACTTTTGTGTTTTTAATAACAAAACCATTCCTAGTTAACATTCTTGAAAAAGAAACAGCAGGCTGACATGTATGTCCTTTGACTTCATTAAACATTTTCCAGCATCATGCACCACACCTCTGCTGTTTGAGTGTCTTTGAATTTTCCTTTGGGAAAGGAGAATCACACGTTTTTATTTCATAACATGCCCTCAGATGGCAGTTAAGCAGGGAAACCAACTTCAGATGCAAGTCCATGAAGGCTACCGTGTTGTTGATGAAGCTCCAGTCCCAGTTGTAGCAGAAAAACAGCCGGTTTCAAGGACGGGGAAAAAGCCACTTGCACATTATTCTTCACTGATGAGAGCCTTGGGATCAGACATGAAGACTCCAGAGGAACCTGCAGCACAGGTATGAAGGGAATGGACCTGTCTCTACAGTTTCTCTTACCTTATGTTTCATTCTCTGGTGTAAGATTTGAGCTCCGGGAAGATGGGGAGTTATGGTAACCATGTCATTCTGACTTTTTAAAACTGGTAATGGTACTTCTGGGCGGGGGGCAAATAGGATGACACAGGCTTTGTTTTCCTTTTCTACTTCTTCATACTGTCTTTTTTTTTTACCCGCATATTTTGACAAAAAAATCTCAAAATAATACATTTCAGGAACTTTATTTTAAATAGAAATAATAAGTAACCTGCAAGATCTTGGATTATGTTTTCTTGCAACAGTTTCCGCTTGCTCCATCTGATGCAGAACAGCCTCAAGACAGGCCCCCAGACTGGTTCACAAGCTACCTGGAGACAGTGAGTGTTTTCTGTGACTTCCGTTTTAGCAGCAATGTGTGGAATGTGGAAGAAATGGAAAGCTGAACCCAGATGGCTGCTGCCTCTGGTAGCTAGAAATTTCCAAACTAGAGCAGTTCCAATAAAGAAAGCTCTCAACTTTTGCAGTGATGTAACAGAAAAAGAGGGTATTTAGTTTTAAGGATGTACTGGAAAAGAACAAATCTCTATACTTGAGAAAGAAGAAGTTGGAAATTTATTAATCAAAAGATTTTTTTTTAATATATTTTATTGATTTTTTTACAGAGAGGAAGGAAGGGGAGGAGAGAGTTAGAAACATCGATCAGCTGCCCCTTGCACACCCCCTACTGGGGATGTGCCTGCAACCAAGGTTCATGCCCTTGACTGGCATCGAACCCAGGACCCTTCAGTCCGCAGGCCAACGTTCTACCCACTGAGCCAAACTGGTTTCGGCTTATTTTTATTTTTGAACCATTTTAGCTGTAGGAGAAATAGACCTTTTCTATGTTTTTGTTCATTCATTCAGTAGATATTAGCTGCATAGATTATACTAGTTGCCCTGTGCATGAATCCATGTGCCAATAACTCTCTGCCGGGCCTGGCCACTCAGCACCTGCTGCCCAGAAGCCCATCCACAGCCAGGCGCAGAACGCTTGCCTCATCGCCATGGCAGTGAAGCAAGCATTCCACCAGGTGCTCACACTGCCTGCTCTCAGTGGCCACCCTCCCCCCAGGATTGGGGGACTCCGGTGGGACTGAGAGGACTGAGTGCCACCCTCTTGTGGCTATGGGTGCTGGCATCTTTGTGATGGAGTGGTGGTTAATTTGCATATTACTATTTTATTAGATTGGGCTAGAGGCCCAGTGCACGAAATTCATGCACTGGTGTGGTTTCCCTCAGCCCAGCCTGCACCCTCTGCAATCCGGGACCCCTCGGGGGATGTCCCAACTGCCAGTTTAGGCCCTATTCCTAGCAGTTGGACATCCCTCTCACAATCCTGGACTGCTGGCTCCTAATCACTCGCCTGCCTGCCTGGTCACCCCTAACTGTCCTCTGCTGCCGGCCAGGTTGCCCCTGACTGCCCCCCTCCCTGCCAGCCTGGTTTCCCCCCCCGCCCGGCCTAGTTACCCCTCACTGCCCCCCCTGCCGGACTGGTTGCCCCACACAGCCTGCTTGTTCAGTTGTTTGGTCGTCCCTCACTAACCCCCCTGCTAGCCTGGTCATAAGCAGCCATCTTGTGAGGTGTGATGGTCAATTTGCATATCACCTCTATTATATAGGACCATTTAATATCTTCATGCCTTCTCCTGATATCATAACTGAAGGATTCCATCACACCCCCCTCCCCATCTTGTGCTCTGTGTTATAGTTCAGAGAGCAAGTGGTTAAAGAAACTGTTGAGAAACTTGAACAGAAATTACAAGAGAAGCTTGTCCTCCAGAACCCATCCTTGGGCTCCTGTCCCTCAGAAGTCTCAATGCCCATTTCAGAGGAAACACTGTTTTTGCCAGAAAACCAGTTCAATTGGCATATTTCTTGTAGCAGCTGTCAAAGGAGGATCTTTGGTGTGCGCTACCAGTGCAGGTAAGTACTAACGTGGGAATGATAGCTATTAGTAGACCTGAAAGTAGGCCTTCCTGGCATTCTGGGTAAATAATGAGAAATTAGGTATACTCTATCTCCGAGCATTATATATAGCAGCTCTGATTGGAAGCAAACTATTCTTTACCCACAAGAAAAAAATAACTATTTGAATAACTATTCGGATTGATGTGTTCAGATATACATTTGAATTAACAAAGCAGAACAAAATTATGTCTCCCCCCCAAAAAAACAAACAAACAAAAATTGTCTCCCTGTTCTAAATATTTTCATATCTTGCTTCCTCCCATAGGTTATCCTTTGAAATAGATATAAGTTAATTGTTTCTGTCCTCATTTTATTAATGAGGAAAATTAATACATAGCATGGTTGGATGGCATGCTTAGGTTACTACCTAGCTGGTAATAGAGCAAATAGGGAAGTTTAGTCTCATAGCTCCCTACCTCATATATTCCCCACTGTGCCATTTCCCCCGCATAGCCTATGCCCATCCTACAATATCTGTGAAGATTGTGAATCAGGGCCCTATGTCCATGACTCCAACCATGTCCTGCTGAAGTTGAGGAGACCTGTTGTGGGTTCCTCTGAACCATTCTCTCACTCAAGATTCTCTACTCCTCGTCTTCCTGCTGCTCTGGAACAAGCCAGGTAAACCATTTATAGATGGGATGTGTATTCTCTGGCTTCTTGGTTCTGGTGGCAGGCTATGAATCACAAAACTACAAATAGTCTACTTATTTCTGGCTCATTTCTAGTTGATGTGCAATGATGGGGACAATTATCCAAAGCTAATGAAATGGAAATGAGAATCATTGATTTGGCTGCCTCCTGCACGCCCCTTAATGGGAATTGAGCCCAAAACCTAAGCATGTGCCCTTGGCTGGAATCGAACCTAGTACCCTTCAGTCCGCAGGCCAAAATTCTTATCCACCGAGCCAAACCAGTTAGGGTGTGAGGTTTGTTTTTAAGACTATCATTTATTGTCCCACAGGCTCCAGAAGCAGGTTGACAAGAATTTTCTTAAAGCAGAAAAGCAAAGGTTGCGAGCCGAGAAGAAACAGCGGAAAGCAGAGGTCAAGGAACTTAAAAAGCAGCTTAAACTCCGCAGGAAGATTCATCTGTGGAATTCCATCCATGGACTCCAGAGCCCCAAGTGTCCCTTGGGCCGACCTGAGAGCCTACTGCAGTCTAACACCCTAATGTAAGCCAGGGCAGGGTGGGAGCCAAGTCTTGAGGTCCAGCCCTCTAAGACTAGAACTTCAGCCAGCCAACATCTCTCATTTATTGGTAGCTCCTAACACCCATACTCTTACATTTCCCATTCTCTGATCCGAACATTCTTAAAAGGGTGATCTGGTAGTTATTTTTGACACTTCCTTTGTTGCCTTCTGAACCAGTTCAGAACTGGTGGTGTGAACTCTTCACTGGAGGCAGTCTGGATTTGAAGCAAAAAGAGCAGATATTTTAAGTCTGACTCTTCAGTTGTTTTATTTACAGATCCTCCTCATAGCTTTTTAGTTCAAGAGTCAGATTTGTCTTCCGTTTGTTTAAAAATGTTATTAGTGCCAAGACCGGTTTGGCTCAGTGGATAGAGCATCGGACTGCGGACTGAAGGGTCCCGGGTTCGATTCCGGTCAAGGGCATGTACCTTGGCTGCGGGCACATCCCCAGTAGGGGGCGTGCAACAGGCAGCTGATCGATGTCTCTCTCTCATCGATGTTTCTGACTTTCTATCCCTCTCCCTTCCGCTCTGTAAAAAAATCAATAAAATATATTTTAAAAATAAAAAATAAAAAAATAAATAAAAATAAAAATGTTATTAGTATTACTTATAAGGCAAATGCATTAGTGCATCCTCAAGAGTCAGAGCCTCAAACCACAGTGTTGGATATTTAGAAGCCATCACATCCAACAGCAGGTGACTATCTGAATTTCTGTTTAGGCTTCCTTTGCAGCCCTGTGCCCCAGTTATGCCAACCCTCAGTGCAGCATTTGTGGATGAGAATTTGCCTGATGGGACTCACCTTCAGCCAGGAACCAAGTTTATCAAACACTGGAGGATGAAAAATACAGGAAATGTAAAGTGGAGTACAGATACAAAGGTATTTTTCCCACACAAAAAAAATGTGAAGATGAAGTGATTTAAAGGGACAGAGTGCTCAGCTAACAAGCTTGCTTTCTTTCTCTTGTCACTGTTCACTTCAGCTCAAGTTCATGTGGGGAAACCTAACTATGGCTTCGACAGAAAAGAAGGATGTTTTGGTCCCCTGCCTTAAGGCTGGCCACGTGGGAATTGTGTCTGTGGAGTTCATTGCCCCAGCCTTGGAGGGAACATACACTTCCCACTGGCGGCTTTCTCACAAAGGCCAGCAGTTTGGACCTCGGGTCTGGTGCAGTATCATTGTAGATCCTCTCTGCTCCACAGAAAGCTCTGATGACATTGAAAAGATCATGATTAACTCAAGCAAAACTGGTGATCTCACCTGCCAGCAAGAGGTGAGCACTGGAAGAGGTGACCAGCTAAAAGAGCCCACTCATAGCTTGTTATTCTTTCAGAAATCTGCAAAGATTGGCTTCCCCCGACCCCCTCCCCCCCCCCCCAAAAAAAAAAACACATGGATACGCTTATATTGGGCATAGTACTCGGGGACTGTTGTTTGTGTATCCTTAGGATCTGATGTAGGTGCTCCTGGCTTCTGTGTCTTCATAATGGTGCATTGCCAGTTGTTTGCTACAGTAGGGAACGTGGGACTGCCTGGCTGGCCTGTGGAACCGCTGGACTGATGGCTCTGCTCCTTAACATTCATCTCTCCTGAGTGTCCCTGTGTGTGTCCCCTAAATACTAATGAAGTCTTGCCCTAGTTGTTACTTGGTGCAATTTTTTTAGGCAATTTCCCTGTATTAGATGGGCACTTTTTTAGAGTGTTTACTGTTGAAATTTAATTACCCAATGTTAATGTCCTGGTTTTGACTGTTGTTACTATGGTTAACCTAAGTTGTCATTATAGGAGCTAGGTAAAGGGGGTAATAAGTGAACTCTGTACTATTTTTGCAACTTTTCTATAAGGTGCTGCGGTGTTCGTCAGCTTGCCTTGCTGAGTTCTGTTGGAAGGCCTAAAACGTGTCCCAATGGTTTTTCTCTATAGGAAACTTTTCTTCTGGCTAAAGAAGAAATTCAGCTTGGGGCAACTGAACAGACAGAAGGGACAGGAACCTACATCCCACAGAAGACAAAAAATGTTGCCAGCGAGAGGGAGCTCTACATCCCATCTGTGGACCTTTTAACTGCCCAGGTGGAAGATTGAGCATTTTGAGGGGCAAGGGACAGAAAGCACTGGGGAAAGAATTCTTAACTTTTTGAAGAGAAGGTGGTATAGCCATAGACAGTGCCCAGAAAGTGAGAGAGATGCCCACCATGATTCAGTCAGATGCACTGAATGGGAAGATGTGTAGAAGCGAGTTTCTAAACTAAATGCTTGCTTTTTGAATTGGGAACTCAATCTTGTGCTTTACCACAACTTCCCTTTAGTTGCCTCTTCCTATGGGTTCTCCCTCATTCCCACTGCATTTTCTCTCTTTTCTACCGTTTGGTTATTTGAATATCTAGTTTCCATTTAACTCTTCTTCCTTGTTTTTACTTGGCTGAGGTGGGGCATGAATTTGAACAGGGTTCAAGCTAGGATGATTCGGAGCACAATGGCCTTGCAAATCCTGTGAAGACAAACATTACTCCAGTGTGTACTGCCTAACATTGCCTGTTTTTTCCCCCAGGATCTGCTGTCCTTTGAGTTGTTGGATATAAATATTGTCCAAGAGTTGGAGAGAGTGCCTCACAATACCCCTGTGGGTAAGGCTGTCATAAAATCCACCTTATTATTTTAACAGGCATAAAGGAAGCTAGGTAAAGTGGGTAATAAGTGAACTCTGTACTATACAAGTTTGTATAAGGCCTCCCCACCATAAAGGGACCCTCATCTCCATTTTTCTCTAGATGTTTGTATCCCTTTATTCCTTTACAGTCATGGTTCTGTCTTTGGCATTGCCTTCTGGACCAGACAACTGCTTATGATCCTTCCTGCATTGATCATCTGTCTGAGACACTTACGTACCTCATAGTCTAGAGAAATCCTTTGCCAGGTCTGGAAGCGTACTGAGTTTATATTAGCCCTGTAGGAAGCAAGAAGCCAATGGGCTGCTGCATCCGGACACTGACTGTTGATGATGTGATGCTTCTCCTGTCTTCCTTCTGCAGATATGACTCCCTGCATGTCTCCTCTGCCACATGACAGCCCTTTAATAGAGAAGCCAGGCTTGGGGCAGATACAGGAAGAGAGTGAAGGGGCGGGACTTAAAGCTCTCTCTGGTGAGTTAAATATTTGTAAAGTATTTCCATCTTCCCCTTTCATACCACACTGTTTTTATAGATACCCCTTTCTTCTCCCAGCTAATCCTACCTTAGCTTATAAATGGTTTTTCTGTAGCACCTCATATTAAGTCTCCTCACATTGACACGGCATAGATAGCATCCATTCCTTGGTGTAGTGTCAAGTATGGATATGTGACCAGAGAAAGGTTCTTAACACTTCAAACACCAAGTGTAGACAAGGTTCATGTCTTTCAGATTCCACGGCCTCAGGAAAGAGGAGGGCTGAGAGTGTCACTTCAGTGGAGGAGGCCGAAGACGACCTGAGTGGGACCCAGTTCGTGTGTGAGACTGTGATCCGATCCCTCACCTTGGATGCCGCCCCGGATCATAGCCCACCTCGCCGACAGACGTCTCTGCACCGTGAGTGTCCTGATGCCCCCACAGGAGGGTGGTGTCTGATTGTGATCGTCAGACCTGAATAGGTAGACGTGCGCTTCCTCACTGAGAGAGGCAAGGTGATCTTTCTTAGAATTTGGATCATGTTTCTTTCAACTCCACATATTTTACCTGGCCTTTTTAATTAGCTTCCGGAGCAAAGCAGCCACCTTTACTTATTTCTATACTTTCCCAGGGCAGAATTATAATGCATGCCACAGAGGAACAGCGGCTAGTTGAGCTGTCTGGATTCTACAGGAAGGAGTCTTCCTGTAAACTGACAGAGCTCCCTAGCAGAAACCCCCATTTGGCAGCTGAATTGTCTCTTTTCTCCAAGTCAGCAGTCCAGGAAATAGTGGGCTGAAGCAGGCGTGCCGAACCAAGTTTCTCCAGTTTAAATTCTGCTATAGTAAACTTCTTTATAACAGAAATTTCTAGATATCAGATAAGTAGAACCAGTATTGCATATTTCATCTTTTCCAATTTGGATGCCTTTTATTTCTTCTTGTCTGATCTCTATGGCTAGTACTTCTAGTACTATGTCAAACAAGAGTGGTGAAAATGGGCATCCCTGTCTCCTTCCTGTTCTTAGGGGAAATGGATTTAGTTTTCAGTACTGAATATTTCTTTTTTTTTTTTCTTTTTTTTTTAAAAATATTTTATTGATTTTTTACAGAGTAGAAAGGAGAGGGATAGAAAGTCAGAAACATCGATGAGAGAGAGAGACATCGATCAGCTGCCTCTTGCATGCCCCCTACTGGGGATTTGCCCACAGCCAAGGTACATACCCTTGCCGGAATCGAACCCGGGACCCTTCAGTCCGCAGTCCAACGCTCTATCCACTGAGCCAAACCAGTCTCGGCAGTACTGAATATTTCAAGAACTATCCAAAAATGTTTTCAATAGTTATCTCTAGGATTATAGATACACTTTTTTTTCTCAGCCATGCCTACTCCTTACTCTGCAAAAAGGAGGAGGAAAAGTAGACATTTAGTCCTACAACACTCACCATCTAACATTTTCTTTTATAGCACTGAAAAACTGGCATATCAAATTTCCTTTGGCCTGTGGACTAAAAGGTCCCAGGTTTGATTCCGGTCAAGGGCATGAACCTTGGTTGCAGGCACATCCCCAGTAGGAGGTGTGCAGGAAGCAGCTGATTGAAGTTTCTCTCTCATCATGTTTCTAACACTCTATCCATCTCCCTTCCTCTCTGTAAAAAAAAATCAAAAATGTATATTAAGAATCATATGCCGAAACCAGTTTGGCTCAGTGGATAAAGCGTCGGCCTGCGGACTGAAAGACCCCAAGTTCGATTCCAGTCAAGGGCATGTATCTGGGTTGTGGGCACATCCCCGGTGGCGGGGGGGCTGCAGGATGTTTCTCTTTCATCAATGTTTCTGGCTTTCCCTCTCCCTTCCTCTCTGTGAAAAATCAATAAGATACATTTTTTAAAAATAAAAAATCATAGAGCTGAGTTCTGGATGTTTCTGCCTACCTTGTTTTTGTGAGCTTCTGTTTTATTCAGCTTTGCTTAGGCTTCAGACTTAGAACATGGCCATGATATGGAGCTAGCAACAACCCTTCCCTTGGGTCATCTCTCTCTGCTGGCTTTTCTCTCTGTAGCCCATGACTCACAAGGCTTTACCAGGTAAGGATAGCTCCAGGGGCTGCTTTTAACTTATGCCTTAAAATTGGTTGTTTTCATCCTTCAGTGAAATTTGCCTCACCTGAAGAGGGACCACTTGGAGATGACAGAGAGGAGATGGTCCATATCTCTGAGGAAGAGGCTATTGTGGAGGAGGAAGAGGAGGATGACGAGGATGAGCTCCAAGATGAAGTTCAGAGTCAGTCCTCTGCTTCTTCAGAGGATTACATCATCATCCTGCCTGAATGCTTTGACACCAGCCGCCCCCTGGGGGACTCCATGTACAGCTCTGCCCTCTCACAGCCAGGCCTGGAGCGAGGGGCTGAAGGCGAGCCTGGGATTGAGGCTGGGCAGGAGCCAGTCGAGGCTGGGGAAACACCCCCTGGAGGGGAGAACCAGCCGCAAGGATTCAGCATCAATGACATCCTCATGACCTCACAGACTCTGGATACAGTGCCCCTCACCCCAGAGGTGGTGGGCCCTCCACCACGGCTGCCCAGGTACCATCCACACACCCCTCAGCTGGGCTGTTCTTCAGAGGTGGAATAAAGAGAGGAATCAACTTGATCTCAGAACCCGTTTTGTGTGCACGTGCATGTGTGCGTGCATGGGAAGAGACTTTCCCATAGTAAAGTCTGAATTTAGATGAATAAAAGTTGTACTTCCCAGTATTTGTGTATTCTAGATTCAAAGAAATACCTGTTTTAGTTAACCTTAACTATCTGAGTATCATCTATCTACTTACGTTTTGATCATTGAGAGCCAGTTTTTAAACACATCCCTGGACCTTCTCTCCCTGTTCTATTGACTCATGGGCAAGGGCAGCAGAACTAATTCTCATATTAACCCAACAGAGTATAATTAGGAACTTTATTAAGGAAAGAGTATAATATGAAACCAGAGAGAAGTTATTTTAATTCTCTACTAGGTTCTACTTGTGTCATTGCTCTCTCATAGGATAGGAAATGGTAGAGCCTGGACTATAATTTAAACCATTCTCCATGGAGCTAGACATTTCCCTATATCAGCACCAGTTGACATAGAGCAGTGGTCGGCAAACCGCAGCTCTTTGGCCCCTTGAGTGTGGCTCTTCCACAAAATACCAGGGCCTGGGCGAGTCTATTTTGAAGAAGAGGTGTTAGAAGAGGTTTAAGTTTAAAAAAATTGGCTCAAAAGAAATTTCAATCGTTGTCCTGTTGATACTGGGCTCTGTTGACTAATGAGTTTGCCGACCACTGAGATAGGCGGAAATGACTAAGCTGCAGCCAGTCTTTGTAGCTTGACTATAGCTGAAGAGGAAAACCAGAAGGAGAATGAGCCCTTCGCACCTGATCCCTAGATTCAGACGTGATGGGGATCAGAAACGTGAAGCTTCTGTAGGGAATTCGGCACTGCTGTGCTTTGTGCACTTTCCCCACCGTGACCACAGGTGCCTTTTCAGCTTCCTTTCAATGTTGTCTTTCTGAAGGAGCCCTCCTTGTGCACAGCATCATGGCTCCCCAGGAGTGGATTTACCGGTTACCATACCAGAAGTTTCTTCAGTCCCCGATCAGATCAGAGGAGGTAATGATCCGCCTGAGCTTTATTTCTTTTTCTGTCTTCTTTTCTAATGGAAACCAGGTATAAATGGGCACTCAGTCTTTGTGATTCTTGGTAGTTTTTAGGAGTTTGCCCTTTCACTCTTTCTTTGTGCCTCCCTTTCCTATTCTCCAGCTTAATATTTACTAAATGAGACCTCCCGGAGGTCGGCAGTGTGCTGTACTTGAAAGAACACAGGCTTTGGAGCCCAACCAGTGTAGGTTCCAGCCCCAACTCCATGTTTCCTCGCTGTGTGACCTTTCAGTGGTTCGGCAGGTTTACTGGTGTAAACGCCTGCAGGTCTGTTTCCTTATCTTCAGAATAAGGAAAATGGCACCTCAAAAGTCACTTCCTACTCCCTCAAAAAACAAAGCCTAAAAGTAGTTAAGAACTAATAAACTAATATGATAGGATTAAAGAATTACTTTTTCTGATTTGATAAACAGTCACCTTGCAATGCATTCTGGACAGTTTCTTCTTATCCCTTAAGCCACCTGAAAAATTTCCCAACTATTAAAAGAAAGAAAAAGGCTTTAAACACTGTGATCAGATTGCCACCTGCCTCATTAATAGCCTTGCTTTGAGGTGGGAAGCACCAGGCACTTATGGACGCTGCATCTAACCAATAGCTCTTTTGCTTTTAGAGCCCAGAGGCTCATCAGGACTTGTAAACAGCAGACAGAAGAGCTATGACCACTCAAGGTAACTGGACCTTGTGCAGCCTCTTCTTCAGAAGCAGGTGGATATCCCAGTATTGCTTCTGCTTAAACAAGCCTTCTCGGAGCATGTGCCAGTCCACAGAGCAGAGAAGGAGAGCCATCATTCCTTCTTGTTCTTATTTGTAGAACTTGTGAGCAACACTGAATAGAGGGTTAAAATTGATTTTCAAGAGTGTTCACATTCCATACCAGAGTGTCCTCAGTACAACTCACCCTTAGTCCCAGAGGAGAAGGCAGGAAGGTCAATCCCACTGTGCATCTTAATAACTAGACACACCTGCCTCTGCTCCCAGTCAACTCAGAGCATTGTCAAGGTGGGCTCCTCCCAACAAGTGTCCAGGAAAAAAAAATCACATTTCCTTTGGGAGATGTCTCCTCCGAGGTGATTGAGCAGACTGCCAGTACCCCATAATGTCCGGACCACATTAATTTTCAGCTGGGACTGAAAGCTGGCATGCTAACCAGCCGTGGCGTGTTTTCTGTAGTGCCCCTACCTTGCAGCAGTAGAGCCGGGCTCCACATCAAACCAAGATTTATAGCTATAAAATGGATAAGAAAACTTACTCTTTTTTTTTTTTTTTTACAACTTTTTTTCCTCAAGGAAATTTCATTTGCTTTTAAGGATTAGAACTTAGATTATCTCGCAGGAAGAAGTGGTTTGTGTTTTTTAGAGAGATTAATAATTTAGTTTTCTTCCACAGGCACCACCACCATGGGAGCAGCATTGCTGGGGGCCTGGTGAAGGGGGCTTTGTCAGTTGCTGCATCTGCATACAAGGCCTTGTTTGCTGGACCACCAGTCACTGCACAGGTCAGTGAGTGCATGATTTATTTTCATGAACCGAACCCAAGTCATCAGTGAAACTGTCAGCTGGGTTGGAGAATAGCATGGCATTGTAGGAAGCATAAGCTTTAGGTTTAGTCTTTGGTTAACACTCAATTCCACCACTTTTTAGCTGTATGACTTTGGTCAAGTTTCTTAAGGGAGGAAAGGAAAAACACCTAATGTTTTTGAAGAACTATGTGTGGAGCTCCGGTGCTGAGCGCCGGTGCTTCCAGATGAATAAGGCCCCAGTGCGGGCCGTAGACAGTGGGAAGCAAGTGAGGTAAGCAGACATTTACTGTGGAATGTCAGATACTGTGTCGGTGTTCTTGACAAATGGAATGCCTCATCCAGGGATGGCTCCCTGGTCAGTGATGCCTGAACTAAGTTCTAAAGGACAAAATAGGTGTTTGTCAGGAGAGACAGATATAGGAAGGGCATTATAGACAGAGTAACCAGTAAAAGGACTTGGAAGTGTGAGTCTGGAAGGTGAATTTAGGCTGAGAAAAAGAAGAAAAGACCTTTGCTATGCAAGCACGATGCTGTGTTAAGTGGTTTGAAGTTTTAGGGGAGTCATTAACCTGATCAGATTTGTCTCTAACATGGTCAGATTTGTTCATAGTAAGGTCAGTCTAGTGTGGAGGCTAGTGGAGCTAGGAAAATGATTTGAGAATCCATGTGCAATTGGAAAAGAAGTGTAGGAGAGAAAGAGAAATGGCAAAACTTAGAGACTCTGATTAAATGGCTAGAAGTCAAGGATAAACCCAAAGTTTCCGACTTACGCAGTAAATAGTACCATTCATTAAGAGAGAATGTGCAGGAAGAATATATTTGAGCAAGGGAAGAAAATTAGATCAGTCTAGGTAGTGCTGAATTTGAGGCACATCCAGGTAAAGTTATCCAGAGTGCAGTTGGGAGTGGACACCTGGCTTAGGGAGATACTTGGCCTGGAGATAGTCATTTGTATCCAGGCTGTAGCAAGAGCCATGTGATTGGATCAGGTTGTCCAGGAAGACCAGGAAGCAAGAAGCAGCCTTTTAAAGATCATGGAAAGGAGGGCCCCTTCAAAGAGAAAACAGAACTCGAGGCAAATGAGAGAGTTCTGTGCTAAAGCTTGAGGAAGACGTGGCCAGAGCTTCAAATGTGCAGAGAAATGTGAAAGGACTTTGACAGTGCAATAATGCCTCCCTTTCAAGATAGCTGATTACCCAGGGAAAACGGGAGTAAAAACTAGGGTACTTAAGTCAGAGGGAAACATTTTTAAAGATGGGCTATAGTAGCAAAGGAGATTCATAGTCGAGATGAGAGAGGATAATTAATAGAAAAGGACTTCTGAGGTCGTGATAGTTAATGAGATACAAAGTACATGTGGAAGGATTAACTTGGCAAAAAGAATGGATAATTCTGAAATGAAAGAAGGGGGATGGATGAAGGGAATAGTGGATTTAGATGTAGAGCGAAACGGCAAAATATGCAAACACATCTACATACTTTCTCATCTTAATTCTTTCAGTGTTGCAAAATAGGATGTATTCTGTGCCTCCGTTTCGTAAATAAGGGAATTGATACTCAACACAGTAAATAAATGGTAAGAGTCAGGGTATGCTAAGTGTTAGGAGGATTTAATAAGGTTGTGTCCACCATAGAATTTTGTCTAAAGAGGGAGTAAATGAATGTTGGCCCCCTCTCACCTGGATCACTTCTATTCTTAAAAAAGAAAACCCTAAAAGATCACCGAGGATATAATTTTACAGGCAGTTTTTTCTGCAGCTCTTTTGCATCTAATTAAGTTTCTCATACTAACTTCCAGTAACATTGTCATCTCTTGCTTATATTGTCCCATCCTCACAAGTACAGTTATTTTCAGAGTTTGCATCTTTAAATTCATCTGGCCAAAAAATACTTTCTTCTGAAAGTCCCCTCTGAAGCATCTCGTAGCTCTAAGGACAAACCATACCTAATCCAAAACAGGGCCTTCCCCATTCTGACCCTCTCAGATGACCCATCACTACTAGGTGGTCGGGAGTGTCATACCCTTGCATCTACCTACCCACCTAATATTTTTAATTAATATGAATTGCAAGATAACATGTAAATGTACAGAAAATGTTCTGCTTTTCTTGCCTCTACACAGCCAATAGTGTCTGAAGATCAGACAGCAGCCCTGATGGCCCATCTCTTTGAAATGGGATTCTGTGACAGGCAGCTGAACCTGAGGCTGCTGAAGAAACACAATTACAACATCCTACAGGTTGTGACAGAACTTCTTCAGGTCAACAACAACGACTGGTACAGCCACCGCTATTGAGGAGTGACCATGTATTAAATAACTGCCTGCTGCTCAGAGATGATCTTTATTGTCGTCGGGGTGTGGGGCAGAAGCCCTTGCTTATTTTTTAATCTAATGAATATGAATAGAGCCCATCATCGAATTGTCAAGACAGTACCTGTATTACAGTATTTTTTGGAGCAAATCAAAGGCCAGACGTAAATTTTCACTTTAAACATTGAATGAGTAGTAGAAAGACAGCTTTTCAGTTGATTTGGATAAAACTTGTTTCTCTATTTTAGTGCGTTGGAGAGTATAACTTGAACTTCTTATACCATTTTTCTTTTGCTTGTATTGAAGTTGAGTATTTTTCTTGGTTAATGTAGATGTCTGTATGGGGTTATATGTTAATTGTCAGTTTTTAAAAGAAATTCACCCTGAGCCCTGGCTGGTTTGGCTCACTGAATAAGAGTGTCGGCCTGCAGGCTGAAGGGTTGGTCCCAGTTTGATTTCAGTCAAGGGCACATGCCCAGGTTGCAGGCTCGATCCCCAGTAGGGGGGCGTGCAGGAGGCAGCCAGTCAATGATTCTAATCATTGATGTTTCTCTCCCTCTCTGAAATGAGTAAAAATGTTTTTTTAAAAAAGAGAGGGAATGAAAAGAAATTACCTGAAAATTGTTTTCAAGAATTACTTATAATTTCTCTATCGTATCCCAAGGCTTAGCTATGTGGTATTAAAGTGATACCCAGAGCATGATAGGAATGTTAACTCTTCCTTTCTCAAAGAGAAAGTAATTTCCTGCAAGACTTAGTAATTGGCATGTTGTTTTTTAAAGAACCCATTGATGAATTTAAGAATACCTACCTTCTGGGTTTCTACACTTCAGTGAAAGGAGAGGGGAGTGTGCTAATTAAACCACCAGCACCTTTTGAGCAGTATCTGTTGTAATTTTACATACATTTCTCTTTTATTTAAGGGAGAGGAAATTAGGTAGTGTAAAATATTTTGCAGGGATGGAGACCCTTTTTTCTGCCAAGGGCCATTTGGATATTTATAACATCATTCTCAGGCCACACAAAATCATCAACTTAAACATTAGCCTGCTATATTTGGCCAGACATTTAATCAACTTACCCCTAATGCCTTGGCAGGGCCAGACCAAATGATTTATCAGGCCTTATACGGCGCCCCAGGGCTGGACATTCTCCCCCCACCCTCCACTATAGAGGAAGTAATAAAAAAAAACTTCTATTAAAGGGAAAGAAAATTTAACAATTACCTTATTTTCTATGTCAGGGCAGACTTTATTTACAGTAGAGTTGGGGGGCGGGGGAGAGAGAGAAACGGGAAAAGTGAAAAGCAGGCTCCTGTGTTAATCTTGGCAAAGTTCAAGGGTGGGCAAATGAGTATGTGTGAGGCATAGGGAATCCTGAAGACTTCCTGGAGGTTTAAAATCTATTCAAGGGTACCTAGCCCTAGAGTCTAGAACAGAAAAAAGAGGCTGGTGTTTTGCAAAACTTGGATGGGACAAACACAATGTTTTTGGCCCCCGGATGAGTGGAGAACTTGCTTCCATGGGTGCAGGTCATCCCTCTGTTTAGAGAACAGAGTCAGAAATAAGGAAGCCCCCAAATTGTGGGTCCTGGTAGAACACAAAACGCTCAGGAGTCAGGCAGCAAAGCAAATACCTTCACCTGGTGTGGAAGCACCTGCACATGAGCAGGTGGTCCGCTTGGCTCTGTAACCTGTCGCCTGGGATCTGTCCCTCTTGACTGGAGCTCAGGCGCACAGTCTTTCACGATTGGCTAATTCAAAGGGAGGGATTGGTTTTGGGTTCAAGGTGCAGCCCCAGGGAAGCTGTAGGCCATGTGGCCAGTATGGTGGCTGCACGCCATGCAGCCTAATGTGGCGCTGTCTAAACTGTTCCCCAACAGAAAAGGTAGCTTGCTTGTTCTCACAAGTCTTGGGTACAGCTGGTGAAGAAAGCGGTTACCAAAAAACACTAAAAGACATTCGAGAAAGTGACTTAAAGAAGAATCTCACCAGCCCAAAAGGGGAAGGATAGTATTTAACCTGGTTGGTGCTATAATGAATGACTTCAACATAATGATGATGTTTATTTACAGTATAACTCTCGAACGCTAACTAATAAGCCAGGGTTCAGGCCAGCAGGCTGTCACTATTGAAGCGTTCTTACCCGGCTTCTGGGGAGAGGCCAGCGGCAGGGGGTGTGGGATCAGTGGGTTGATGTGGGCGGAACTGCCTTGATCCTCTGAGTGGTATTGTCGGGCCCTGGGGTGCCGTGTCCGCCCAATTGTACTTGTACATAACTGCTGGGAAAAATGGTGAAATAAAGGTAATTTGAAGAACCTACGTGGATTGGCTGTTCTTGGGGAAGCAGCCCCCGGGGCCTGAGTGACCTCCGAGGAGCATCTCTGGCCGCCGGGTCGGAGGGGCGGGCCCTGCCGGGAACGGGCGGAGGGCCGGGGCGGGGCTTCCCTGGCCCCGAGTCAAAGCTGGGGCGGTCCCGGCGCCTGCACTTTCTATTCCGCTTGCAGCCGATCTTGTGTGGCCGCGGGTAAGGCGCTCACGGGACCCTTCTTTCTCCGGGAGGGAAGGGCCGGCATTCGCGGCTAACGGCCTCTGCAGGTGTCCGGCGGGACGTGCACCGCCTCAATGAAATGCCAGCCTCTCCGCGGGCTCCTCGCCCCGGAGGAGGGCAGGAAGCAGCTTGGCTCTCGGGGTGGTAGGTCGCCGCTCCCCACTCCTTCCAACGCGATGCACTGAGTCACCCAGGACTGCTGAGGGGGCCCGGTTGCCTGGCTGACCCCAGCCGTGGCTCCCGGACGACCCTGCCCTGCAGGCCCTCTTCGCCCTGGACGCAATCCCGAATCGCCTGCAGCTGAGAGGACCCCGGATCTTCAGCTTGAACCAGGGGAAGCCCCGTTGTTTTGGCCCAGGAAGGGCTTTGCCGCTCACCTTGCCCACCCATTCTGCCGCCACTCTGGAGTTGGGGGGCAAGAACCTGGCATTAGCCTTGGCCTTTCCTAGTGAAGGTCAGATGCTGACGTTGCTGTACCCGCCCCGGGGCATCCTTTCTGACTCCTCCTCAGAAGATGGGAAGAGGAGTATGCTCCCTTCCAGGTTATGCTGGGGGTCTTAGCCTCACCTGTGGCCAGTCTAGCCTCCTTTCTCTTTATTTCAAACAATCCCTGCGCCCCATTAAAGGCTGCTCCTGCCCAGGCTCAGGAGTGGAAGCTTGCCTTCCTCCCCGGGCTGGGAGACCTCAGGCATTTCTGCCAGGTGCTCTGGAATCCTCTTGAGAGTCACCCTGTTTAGAGTCATCTTGCAGGAAGAAGGGACTCCACTGCCTTCTGTCCCCTGCCCTACCCAACCTACTACCCCTGACGCAAATGCCTGCTCAGCAACTTTTCCAGGAAAAAAAATAGATCTTCTGTTCACTTACAGAAGTCCCCTTAAGTGGAATAACTTCCTCTTTCCCCTCTTGTGGGCAGATTGAGCGCGCCTACGGTAACGAAAGAAGTTGGAAATGCATTGAGGTTTCTGACCTGAGAGTCCAGTGTAACTGCTCAGTTTCCCACACCCTCGCTTAGGCTTGAATTTGCTGAAACGGTGGTGGGACTCCTTGCCCATCTTGAGAACCTAAAACCAAATTGACATTGAACATCAGTGTGAACAAGCTAGCGCTGAGCTTTGTTCTTTTCTTGTTAGTGAAAAAACCCTCTAAGCGATGGGTGAGGCCTTCTCCCAGCTGGGCTCTCAGGAGGATGAAAGCAAGTCGATCCTCCCCGCGGCCTCAGCCGGCCTTGGTGGCAGCAAGTTTCTTCCTGCACCCTGTGAGAGGGCTGCCGGCGCCAGCTCTGTGACTTGTCCCACCTGCCAGGGCAATAAGCAGATCCCTCGAGGTGAGTGGCTCAGGCTCTGGAAATAGCCTGCAATCCAGGAAAGGCTCTTGGCAGCCAGCTGGCCCATGGCCAGGTGCCTCTGAGACTGTCCTTGAATAGGGTTGGGTCTCCCAGCTCTTGGTCCCCCAGTGTAAGGCTGGCCAGGGAGATGCTAACCCCTCCTGCCCTGGTGTACTCCCCAGCCCCTGGGGTTCTAGCCTCTGCTCCCTTAGCTACAGTGGTGCCTTCGGATCCAGGAAGTTACAAATGGCTTCTCCAAAGAAGCTAGGCTCTGATGGGGAAATGCCAGAGATTCTTCACATCTGTTTATGAAACCCTCACTTTCATTCTAGCGATGGCAATATAGAGCAGTGCTCCCAGTTCTGCTGAGGGGCAGAGGCGGCATGCTTCTGACAGCTTTGGGGGGTGGAGGGGTGCTTCTGGGAGACAGGCACAGGAAACATTTGTCATGGACACCCCTTGGCCCTCCCTCTCCCTTCTTTCTCTTTACAGAACTAGAGAAGCAGCTGGTGGCCCTCATCCCCTATGGGGACCAGAGGCTGAAGCCCAGGCACACGTAAGCTCCTCTTCCTGCCTCTCAGCTCCACAGGCTGTCACCCCTGGGGGCTGTTCCTCTTTGTCTACCCCATTCTGCCTCCCCCAGATTTTCCTCCATTGATTCTCCCCCAAAACGCCTGAGCCTCACTGGGCTCCTATGTACTAGCCCCATTTCTGAGGATTTTCCTGATTTCAGAAACCCAGGCCATAACTACCTTACGCCACTTGGTGTCCTTCTGAGCATCATTGCCTCCAAGAAACATGACTCCCCCCCCCCCCCCCCGCCGCCCCCCTTTTTTTTTAACATTAATTTTTGACAAATTCATCTAGTATTTGCTTTGTTCTTCAACTGCTTTTTTTTTTTAATGTTTTTATTTCAGAGAGAGGAAGGGAGAGGGAGAGAAGGATAGATACATCAAAGATGAGAATCATTGATTGGCTGCCTCCTGCATGCCCCATCCTGGGGATCGAGCCCGCAATCCAGGCACATGCCCTGACTGAAATCAAACCGTAACCTCCTGGTTCATGGGTTGATGCTCAACCACTGAGCCACACCGGCTGGGCCATGGCTCCCTTTTGAAGACAGAGGACCTCTTGTCTCTGCAACTCCTTCCAGGAGGGAGGGAGTGGTCCTGGCTGCAATTGGTTTGGGGAAGTTATTTTTTCCTAAGGGCCCCCCCCCCCCCCCCCACCCCCCCCACCCCCCCCCACCCCCCACCCCCCCCCACCCCCCCACCCCCCACCCCCCCCCCACCCCCCCGCCAGCGATGGCAGTTCAGACATGCTTGTTCTCTTCCCAGTAGAGATGGAAAGCCAGCTGCTTCCTGTTCGGAGACACTTCAGAGCCTTAGAGGCAGTCCTGAGTTTCTCTAGGCCAAGGTTGGGGGTGTCGTGACCCTGATCATCATCTGATGTATTTGACAGGGTCACTGCAGTCTCCTCCCAAGGTTCTCAGCTTCTCTGGGAGCCAGCACCCAGCCCTCCCCACCACTGCACCAGAGTCTAAATCTAGCAGCACCGCTCATGAGATATTTACAAGGTGCTATCTCTTTAAGGCACATCTCAATTTTAAATTAAATGACAGATGACGTCCTGTTCTGAATATTCAGAACTGCCAAAATTCACGTGGACTGGCTTTTTCCGGTGGGAATAGCTAGCATTTGTTGAGTTTTAGCTATGTGCCAGAGTCTGGGATTGGTGCTTTGTCATGCATTGGTGGATATCAAATTCTATGAGATAAGTACTGTTATCTTCATTTTACAAACAAGAAGACTGAGGCTTAGGGTTGCTCAGAGTTACTGGACCAGGGGGTACAGAGAACTAGTAATGGAAGCCCAGCTGTGTGCCACCTAGTCCTGTGCTCCTCCCTGCTCTGTGTCACATTGGAGTGTGGGCTGGCCCTCTACATCCAGGGGCTGCACTGGGGGGACGGGATGCAGAGGGGAGCCTTGTATGAGGAGAGGAGTGTCTGAGTGAGTTCCTTGCGGTTCAGACTTCTCCACTCCTCTCCCCTGGGTCCTGCTTTCCCGCAGGGAGCTCTCCGTGTGCCTGGCAGTGCTCATCTGCCTGCTGACCTCCTCCCTCACCATCTTTTTCCTGTTTCCCCGGTCCATCGACACGCAGCCTGCAGGCCTCAACTCCTCCTCCACTGTGGCCTTGGATGAGGCCGTCTACATCAACATAACGGTGGGTGGGTGCCGTGCCTCTGGGCTCTGACCCCCACCTTCCCGCAATACCCCTCTGTAGCTCTTGTCCAGTGTGGTGATCCTGGGCACCCAGAGGGTGGTAGAAACCTGGGGAGAAGCAGGGCCAACCCTGAACCCCAGATTGTGTAGGATTAGGACTCTCCACAGTGAAGGGTCAGAATCAGGGCCCAAGAAATAAGTCACAGGGTATAATGGGGGTGGCATGCCTGAGGCTCCCTGGGTGGGCAGGATGGGATTGGATCCTGAGGCAGCTTAATGTTTTAGTTAAAGTGACTCCTCACCATTAAGAGCCCCCAAGAGGGGCTCCTGGCACTGATCCTCAGCAGCTGAGGTCCGTATTGGGGGTGGGGCTCAGTCAGGCTGGGGGTTTTGCAACTGACTTTTCCTTTCCAAGAATGGCCACACCCACCCCTCCCGTTCCTTGTCTTCATCCCCAGAGTATCTTGAACATCTCCAATAGCAACTACTACCCCATCACCGTGACCCGGCTAACCATCGAGGTTCTGCACCTGTCCGCCGTGGTGGGGCAGGTCTCCGACAGCCTCTTCCTCCACATCGGCCCTTTGACCAGCAAACAGGTGTCTTCCTCTCCCCGGCCAGCCCTGCCCACAATGTGTGGATGTGTGAGGTGGTGGGAAGGGGTGATGGCTGGAAGTGGGGCTAATCTATGCCATTTGGTTGACAGATGTTTTATGCAGTAGCCAACAAAATCTTGGATGAAAACACATAGTGAGTAATCCTTTGGTCTCGTCTCCCTCAGCCTCTTTTCTGTTTGGAAACCTAGTTTTAATCCCCACCAGGTTTTCTGGTTGTTGAGCAAAAACCCTACAGCCAGTCTTTGGCCTGTACTCATGGCTGAGGCTGCAATGTGCAAGGAAGTGTTCAGGGTCCCCAGCCTCTCTTCCTATTTAGACCGAGATTGGAATGAGGAACAGGCTGGGATTTGTTTAATCCTTACCATATGTGACCTGGGGCTCTTTAGTCTGAATTGGTGAGGATGAATGTTCTCTTCTGCCGAGGAAGGGGCCAGCTTGTGCCTGGGCTCAGCCAGTTGGGATGGGTGGAGTGATGTTGCAAGGAGGATGACATACTCCTTAGAGGGAGTGGGGAGGGGTGGAGTGGCATTGGGGGCCCTGAGGGAAAGGGCCTAGAAGGCGACAAGGATGGGACTTGCAGGTCTTTAAGCCTTCTGATGGCCACTCAGTGTGAAACATAGTCCAATGTTTCTCTCTCTCCCTTTCCCCCTCCCCATCAGCAAAATCTGTAGCTGGCTGAAAATCAAAGTCCACCATGTGATTTTGCACATCCAGTAAGTAGGACCTGGAGCCCTGGTCTCCCCTCTCCCCCCTTCTGACTCCAGTCTTTCCTCAGCCTCACCTTATGCAAGGAGAGTTATCCAAGGTGACCCCGTGAATCTGTTAGTTCTTGGGAAGAGCAGGTCCAGCCCCTACTCTAGGCCCCACCTTGCTCCTAAGCTACTAGTGAGACAGCCAGAGAGTTGCCTGCAACACAGGTGAGGCAGCAATCTCAGATGCCGTAGCAGAGTGGGCAACAAAGGAAAAGAAAGGGAGGGTGGGATCTGAGGGAGCCAACCCCCCATCCCGAGACAGCAGGCCATGGCCAGAGCTTTCCTCTTCCTCCCAGACATAACAACAAAGCCCGCTTCCTCTTCAGGGGCACCTTGACCTATAACTGCCTGAGCCACTCGGAGCAGAAAGTCTTCCAGAGCTATGAATACGTGGACTGCCGGGAGAACGCATCAGGGCCCCACCTGCTGGTCCCTCACCTGCTGTGACCTGTCTGCTGCCCCCAAACTCCAGGCACCTCCAGCCTGGTCTGTATCTCTCACAGCTCCGTGGTGCCCAAGGATGGACTATGGTGACTTGGCCAAAGGAAAGGCACTGCTTTATCCTACCCCTGGCCACACACACAGGAAGCACTCTGATTTCCACAGGCACAGAGGGGCTGCCACCAGCTCTTCCCCTGGGTCTGGCTTGAGGGAAGTCCATACTTCCTACTGCTGCCCCACACCTTGGAGGTACCTTAAAGTCCCTGGCGTAGCCCCTACCTTTGCTGTTCTGAGCACCTTAGTTGCCCAGCTCCTCAGGTCTGGCCTCCCTCCTGCCTGAATGTGAGAAAGGGTTTTATCTAGCTTAAGACATGAATTATTTTCCGGTTCTCCACCTAGTGGTGGGAAAGCGACTGTGGGGGCATGCAGCGCTATCTCCAGGGTCTTTTACAGAACACGGGGGCTCTCCTGTGCCTCCCTGCTTTGGTCGTGTGACAAAGTGATGGTGATGATCGGCTTCTCTCCTGAGAACCTGTCCCCTGCCCATCTGACAGCTGGTTTGGCCGAGGCTCTGACCCTTCCAGTTACACGCTGTTCTGGTTCCTGGGAAGACAGCTCAAGCTTCTCCCCCATGAAACAGTTTATTATTCTCTTCACAGCAGGAGCAACTTTTAAAGTAGCAGGGGAAGGAAGACACCCAATGGGGGAAAGGGGGAGGAGACAAAGCCAGAATCATTTTAACAGAATTCATTTATTGAAGGAGAGCTTCTGACTGATGGTGAGCCCATAACCTTTAGCCTGGGCGAGTAGACATAGGCAGGCCAAGCTGCTGGGCTCTGCCCCACCAGGGCCATCCTCCCCGAGGCCTCTGCTTTCCTTTGGGCATTGACAGTAGAGACAGCACATCAGTAGGGACTGGTTGTTGCTGTCACTCTGATGAAGCTAAGCCCCAGGTCCTCCAGGCCCCACTGGGCTCCCGGTGGAGACGGTTTCTGATCTCTAGCTGAGCAGAAATGGTATTTGCTCACTAAAGAAGACTGTGGTTTTTATCAGGCAGGCAGAGAGGAGCGTGGGTGGTGGGGAAAGCTGAACTTGAAGGAGGATGGGTGGAGAGGGGGACTGGTGACAGAACCTGGTGAGTGGAGGGCTGGGGGAACAAGAGGAAGGAAGGAGGCTGTGCTGTCTCCACATTTTCATGTCTGGGTAACCGGTCGACACAGTGCTGGCAAGAGTGGGGGAGTCCGGGAAAGCCAGGCTAGTGCTGCCTCTGTGTGCAGGTTGACAAATGTAAAGGATTTATATCATCGTCAATAAACTACACTTAATGGTTAAAGAGAAAGTCTCCTGTGAGCGGGAAGGGGCTGGTGGACATGTCCCATCTCAGCCCGTTCATATCCCAGGAGTGTCAAGGTGGCTTCCCCAGACCCTGAGCCCCTGGATAACATGCCCTGCCTTCTGGCTTCTGAGAGATGGCTCCCGAGGAGCGTGCTTTCTCCCTTTCTCACGGTGTATCTCTAAGGCCCCTTCCAACTTGAGTCCTATTCTGTGTCCCCCTAACGCTCCCCCCCCACAAGCTGCTCCCCTCAAGAAATACTGCGCAGAGGGGCTCCTTCAGTCTGACACAGGCAATGCTGTGTCGTCACAATAACAGGTATCCCCCTCACTGGTCCCAGGGGAAGGGGCCGGGCTGGAGGGCCCTGGTGTCAGCTTTAGGAAGTGAGGAGGGGGACGTCTGTGCCTTTGGAGCCCCTGGGCTGTCTCTGCTCCTGGGAAAGGCTGACACCCAGGAAGAAAGAGGCTAATCCCCTCCCACTTCCCAGGGTCTGTGTCCTGACCTGAGGCTGTAGCTCTCCTTCACTCAGTCTCTGTTCCTGCTTCTCCTCAGCCATCCAGCAGCTGAATGCCCCCTGTGGGCCAGGAATGACATTGGACCTGTCTGCCACCTCTTCCTCCTGCGGCCCAGCCTGCTCTGGTGGGGGGCAACCGCTCCTGCCCAGCTCTGTCTCAGTAAGCATCAGCTGGCCATCAGGGTGATGGCTCCTGTGCGGGTCACAAACCTGAAGCCCCAACAGGACTGTCGTTCCGAAGAAAAGGGCCCACCCAGGCTGCGTGGCTCAGAGCTTGACCTGTGAACCAGGAGGTCAAGGTTTGATTCCTGGTTAGGCACATGCCCAGGTTGCAGACTCGATCCCCATTGGAGGGTGTGCAGGAAGCAGTCTATCAATTCAATGATTCTCACTGATGTTTCTCTCTTCCTCTGAAAAAAACACAACACTAAACTTTTTTTTTTTTAAGAAAAGAGTGGAGTTGGAGACGGGAGTATAAGGCCAGTTCTCCCACTGGCTTTGCCTAGAGAAGCATGCAATTGCTTTCCACTTTCCTCTCTCATCTTCTCCATCCCCTTATGGGTCTTTCCCCCGCCCCTTCCCCCACCTCATGCATCTTCCTGCCTCTTTCCCCTCACAGTCTCACAGAGCTGCCCAGTGTGGACGAAAGAGGCCACGTGCTAACCTGATAAGCTCAGGGGAGGCCTTCATGGCAGTCTTGCAAACTGAGACCTAAAATAACCACAAAGGATGATCTGAAAATTAAATATTTAACTACAAACAGGTTATAGTGGGCAGTCAAATCCTAGGCCGATATTCTCCCAAAGATCAATTTAGGTCTTTACTGAGCCCGCTTGCCTTTTTTGCCTCTAAGATAACTTATCTGTGAGGTGTCTGAGTAACTTGTAACTTCCCTTTTTCTGGAGCCCCTGGAGCACAACCAAATGTGGTGGGTGGGGGCCAGGACAGATACCACAAATTCCTTCATTATCATGTTAATTGTTCCTGCACTCACCTAAGTATGTGTCCATCATTTTCTTTTTATCCAATCCCAGAGGTTTCCCACCTCCTTAATCCATCACCAATGAATTTCATGTAACCCACCTATGTCCCTCCTTTGATTTAATTTATAAATACAGATGTAACCCAACGTTCCCCAGAGCATTATCTCAGTTTGTTGAGGTTCTGCTTCCCGACATATGTCCACAGTTTGGCTCAAATGAACTCACAAAAATGCTTTACAAGTTTCAATGGTTTTTTTGTTTGTTTTTACGTTAACACGTTTTAAGTCTTGCAGGAAAAAATCATTTTATCCCAGCTAGCCTCCTGTTCTAGAACGAGTCAGAAGGGAGTGCCTTGGAGTTCAGAGTTGCTGGGTGGTGAGAAGGTGGAGTTGCTCATCTGTTCTTCCCTGATGGCCAGCTGGGTCTTGGGGTCTGCCACTGGATCACCACTGCTGTATGTAATCCATTGACTGAAACGAAGGAGAGGCAGGAGGCAAAACAGGTAAAGGAGCAGTTTCTGGGCTTCTTAGTTTCAGAGCATTCAGCCTTTTGAGGCCAAAGGAATCAGAGTGAAGTGTGACAGCCCAGTCCTCATCCTAAAAGGGCTGGGAACGAGCCAGTCTCTAAGCTGAGCGCGTTTGGTGCCTTCTCTTGTCGCTGCCACATGCAGCCCTCGTGAAACCTCTGTCCGGGAGCTGGTATTGTCATTATGAATGTGTGGAGGGGACAACTAAGGCTCGGAGGTTAAGTCATGGCTTCGTCCTGCTCCAGCTGCCTCTACCCCAGCCAGCGCTTAAACCGGCCCCCTTGCCTGGCTGGCATCGCTCAGTGGTTGAGCATCAACCTATAAACCAAGAGGTCACGGGTTTGATTCCTGGTCAGGGCACATGCCCAGTAGGAGGTGTGCAGGAGGCAGCCAACCAATGATTATCTCTCATAATTGATGTTTCTATTTCTCTCCTCCCTCTTCTTTCCTCTCTGAAATCAATAAAAACACATTTAAAAAAACCAGCCCCCTTATTTTGCTTCTCTGGCACCTGTTCTCTCTCCCCAAGTAGACTGTCACCCTCCACTTATACTTAGTGCTGAGCAATGGCCCCTATTTGGACATTTTTAGGGGGTCAGGAGGGGGATGGACTATCTAGAAGTGACTGGAAAAACTGCAGCCCCTCCCCCACCCCCACCAGGAAAGCTCTCTGGGCTCCACACCCCCATGCCCACAGGCACACACACAGACACGCCTGCCCGCCTTGCACGTTCTTTCTGGCTCACCGTGAAGCGTGGCTTCCAGGTATACTTAACTGGGTATTCTTGGGCTGGTTTCCTGAAAGCTAGTGATGAAACAAAGCACATGTTACTCGTCTGGCAGTTTGGAACATGGCGGAGACAGACTTTACTGTGTGACTGGGGGACAGGTGGCAGCCCCTACCTGGGGCAGGGCACCCTGAGCCCACCCTGCATTTCTCACCTCAGAATTGGGACTCCCTGTTCCAGGCCTCACGGGGCCCTGTACTAACTGTTGCTAAGTCTGCAACTCGTATCCCACCCTCGGACCACCCTCACCCCCCTGTCACCCTCCCCTGGAGGAAGGGCTGACCGCTGCTTGGCCATCTTCTGCAGAAGCTGGAAGCCGACCTTGCAGAGCCAGGTTGGCAAACACACTCAGAGGGAGTGGTCCCCCAGGAAAAGCCCCAGGGGCCAGGGAGAGTCACGGGTGGTGGGACAGTGGGTTGGGTAACAAACGTGGATTCTGGACCATCGGGCTGGGGGTGGCGGGGGAGACTTCCTCGCACTTACCAGGGGGGTCTGGAGGGATTCTCTGCGCACCATGGAATTCATCTGTAAAGCAGTTGGATTGTCCTTGATGGGTCCCCACTGAGTCAAGCTGGGGACCAGGCTGTTGGGAATCCCGCAGTGTGTGCTTGGGACTGGGCTGAGTAAGAGGGCCTTGGCCATTTTGTTGCCTTGGTTGAGATGGAGGCTGGGGCTGTGGCTGTGGCTGTGGCTGTGGCTGTGGCTGTGACTGTGGCCGTGGCAATGGCGGTGGCGGCGGGGGCAGCAGCGGAGGCGGCGGGGGCTGTGGCTGCGGTTGCTTAGGTGGTGGCAGTTGTACCTGTGATGGCCCTGGCTCCTGGTGTGACTCCGGAGATGGCTGGGTTTCTTTCTTAGACTGGCATTTCTTCTCTTGGGATTTCTTCAGTTCCTGGCAAGAAGGCCCCGGCAAGTGACCGCCTCCTCCCTCCCACCTGCGCACCCACCTGCCAGTCGACCCAGGCAGCATGACCGGCCAATCCAGAGGGAGAGGTGCCCTCTGCTCCCTGGAGCTGGAGACGGAGGCTGAGCATGGCTATCTCCCTCCACCCACCACAGCACCAACCATTGTTCCTCTGTGACATTGACCCTGGCACGGCCCCTCGCAGGAAACAGCAGTCTCAGCACCTGCCTCCCAGCTTGGGAGCTGGGCACTGAAAGACAGTCCGCAGTACAGGAGGATAATAGTTTTGTGTGAATGCTTTAAACAGCACTGTACAATAGAAATATAAAATGTGCCACGTGTCCTTTTAAACTTTCTAGTAGCCAAATAAAGAGTAAGAGCCCTAGCCGGTTTGGCTTAGTGGGTAGGTGGGCCTGCCGACTGAAGGGTCCTGGGTTCAATTCTGGTCAAGGACACGTGCTCAGGTTGCGGGCTTGATCCCCAGGAGGAGGCATACAGGAGGCAGCCAATCAATAATTCTCTCTAATCATTGATGTTTCTATCGCTCTCCCTCTCCCTTTCTCTCTGAAATTAATAAAAAAATATATATATTTTAAAGACAGTAAGAAGAACCCTGGCTGATGTGTTCAGTGGTTACAGCATCGATCAGCACACCAAAGGGTTGTTGGTTTAATTCCTGGTCAAGGGCATATACCTGGGTTGGGGGCTTCACTCTCTGCCCACAGTTGGGGCGTGTGCAGGAGGCAAATAGTTTCTCTTTCCCTCCCTTCCACTCTCCCTGAAAAAACAATGGGGAAAAAAATCCTCAGGTGAGGATTAAGAAAAAAAAGAAAAAGAGTAGGAAAAAACAGGTGAAACTAATTTTAATAATATATTTTATTTACATCCAAATGTGTAATCAATATGAAAATATTACATAACTAGAGGCCTTGTGCACAAAGCAGGGGAGGGGGGTGGTTTCCTCAGCTGGGCCTGTGCTCTCTTGCAGCCCTGGGGGATGCTCAACTGAGGCTTAAGCCGCCCCCACCCCCCATCCTTAAGGCTGCAGAGGACGGGGGAGAGGCTCCTGCAACCGCAGCTGCGCTCGCCAGCCATGAGCCTGGCTCCTGCGTTGAGCATCTGCCCCCTGATGGTCATTGTGCATCATAGCGACTGGTCCCTCCACCATTTGGTCAAACCGTATATTAGCCTTTTATTACTTAAGATTTTTATTTTTTGTTTTTGTTCTAAGTCTGCAAACCCAGCATGCATTTTACACTAAATAGCACATCTTATGTGGGACAGGACATTTCAGCAAAAAGAATTAATTTCTATTTAGATTTCATCAAATTTCCAATTGAAAAAGTAGACTCACATATCCAAATTGTCCCAAACACAAAGTTTTCCAATATGTAAACTGAGTATTTGTTTAAAATTTGATATTTAAATGAATTCAATGTGTGTAAAATTTACAAATCAGTTCCTCAGCCTCACCGGCCACATTTCAAGGGCTCAATAGTACAGACTGGTGGCCACCCTATCAGACAACACACCTTAAAACCTCCGGTCTGAGTTCCCTCAGTTCCTCACAGGCCTCAGCAAAGCTGAGTCACGCCAATGCGAGCGCATGCGCACACACACACACACACACACAAACACACACACACACACACACACACACACACACACACACACATTTATCCAAGAGAACACCAAAGGACCTTACTTCCCTCCTACCCCCAGCAAAACAACATTCCCAAGATGACAGCTTCCTAGAGCTCTGCCTTCCCTCCCCATCGCTGTCCTAACCCTAGAGGACCCTGAGGAACTGACCCCTCTCATGCACCTTCTCTTGCTGTTGCTGTATCAGCTGCCTCCTCCTTTCCAAAGCCTCCTGCCTATGCCGGGCCTCCCAGTGGTAAGCGCTGCCCATGTTGCTGGTGGTCCCAGAATGCCCGAGGCAGAGGATGGGGCTGCCACTGCCCCCAACCCCAACCCCAACCCCAACCCCACCCCCACCTCTGTCCCCTCACCCCAACTCCACTGCCTGTCACTAGAATCACCTCACAATGTGGCCACTACCATGACAACTGGGCAGGCCCTCCTTCCTCGGGGAGGAGGGACGTGTTCTTCCCAAGCCTCGTAGGAAACACCCATCAGGTACCTTTCTTTCCAGGGCCCTGGAAGGTAAGACACCTCCCCCATTAGCCCTGAGTCTAAACAGGCTCCAGGGACAATTCTTAAAGCAGCTGGCTTTCCTCTGTGTGTTTTGTTTTTGTTTTTGTTTTGTTTTTTTCTCCCATCCTTCCTAGTACTCCAGCATCTTCATCAGGCCCTCTGCTGACCCTCCTCCCCCAAAGGTCTCTGGAGTTACCTCTATCTCCCCACTCTGTGCTGAGTCAGGAGGAAAGAAAATACAAAACCCAGGCAACTCTCATGGGCCTGAGCCCCGTGGAGTGCGAGGCGGCTGATTGGAAAGTGCCCTCGTGTTGGGATGCAAGCCTGGAGTCCAGCTCTTCCTCTGACCCTGCAGACCCCACCTAACAACCTCTCTGGGTTTGCTTCCTTGCCTGCAAAACCAGAAGGATATTCCCTTCTTCAGAGGATTGGTATCAGGACCAAATAGAATAATGGGTGGAAAATGTGTAAGAGGAAGTATACACTGAGTGGCCAGATTCTGACCACTGACATTTGTAGGCAAATCAGCCGTACACTGCATCGTATGGGATATGGAAGCCGAAGGCCTGTTGCAACACCTTTGCTGTCTGCAGTTACCAAGATAAAACATCTCCAATTCGCACAGGAACACAAGGATTGGACAGTTGAACACTGGAAAAAAGTCATGCCGTCCAATAAATCACATTTCCAGTTGCATCATGCAGATGGCAGAGTGAGAATTTCACGGAAACAGCATGAAAGCATGCACCTCACATGCATGAGTACAACCCTTCAAACTGGTGGGGGCAGTGTTATGGTTTGGGGCATGTTTTCCTGGCATGATTCGGGCCCTTTAATTCGTGTGGAACAACGTCTGAATAGCACACATTCCTAAGTATCGTTGCTGATCAAGTTCAGACTATCATGTTGATGGCGTATCCCAATGGAGATGTCCTCTTCCAACAAGGCAATGCGCCGTGCCACGGTGCTCGTACTGTGCAGGAGTGGTTTCAAGAACAAGAGGAAGACTTTACCTTGCTTAGGTGGCCCCCACAATCACCAGATCTCAAGCCGATTGAGCATTTGTGGGACGTAGTTGAAAGAGCCATCGGGCAGCTGGTTCCACAACCGCCAAATCTCACAGAATGGACAGTGCTGCTCATCAGGCACGGTGTCAGGTTCCTTGCATCACCGGCCACGTTTCAGCATCTCGCGGAGTCAGTGCCAAGAAGAATCGCCACAGTACTGAAGGCAAAAGGTGGCCCAACGAAGTCTGAGGGTGGTCATAGTAACCTGGCCGCTCAGTGTAAGGTGGTGCCACAGGTTGGTACTATTTATTACCCTCCCCGACTTATGTCCCTGGTAGTGGAGCGGCCAGGGGAGGGGGTTGTCTCCTACTGCCCAGGAAGCTTCTGGGGACAGGGTCTGAGTAGACTATTGATCTGCCTCCTAAACATACAGGCCTTTCCCCTCAGATATATATAAATCTTTCTGGAATTCATGGCTAAGGGCAGGGTAAGTGTATAGGTTAAAAAAGGGGCTTCATACCCAGCCCCAGCCTCAAACACTGTAGCTAGTGATGGAGGGAGGGTGCAGGGAGCAGTCCTTGAACCAGAGAACAGGTGTCTGGAGAGCCGGTCAACTCAGGCACCGGGTGTAGCGGGTCAGCTTGGGCTTTGAAGTCAAAGACTCAGACTCAGGTTCAATACTAGTTGTGTCACCTCCTAGCTGGGGAGGACGTAGGTCACTCAACGTCTCTGAGCCTCTCCTGTGAGGGTCGCTGGGAGATCTCATGGAACACATGGGAAGTGTGTGCCCTCACAGAGGACAGTGGGCTATGGCCAGCTGGTAGCTCTCCCGAGGGGACAGTGGGGCACCTGAGCCTTGCTGGATCTCTTTCTTCCTTTGCTACTCCCTTCTCCCCATCACCCAGCGGTGTCATCGGCAACAATACATGACAAAGGTTTCCAGATGCAGCAGATACTGAGGCTTCTCACCGGACATTTTTCTTCCTAAAAACGAATTCTAATAACATTTAGATGGAAAATGAGAATAAGAGGAAGAGAAAGGCACCCAGCTTCCCAATTATGAAATGTGAAAGGGAGGAAGTGGGTTCTGGTTTACATCTCGTCCTCTCTCACTTTCCCTCTGGGCTGAATTTAGGGAAATGTTCCCAACCCTTTGAGCCAGACCTCATGTCAGAGGAGGGGTTTTCCAGGCGAACCTGCCAACATTGTGCCCCCCTTCTTCTCTCCCTCTCTGAGCCTCGCTCCTGCCTCCCCTGCCCACAGTCTCTCCCAACCCCACCCCTGACCTCAGAGTTCCCTCTAGTCCCACTGCACCCTTCCAGTCTGATGTTAACTGATACCAGCCCTCGGGAAACTTTCCATGCTGTCACCTCATTGCAGACACTTGCATTAAAAAAATTTTTTTTACAGAGAGAAAGGGAGAGGGATAGAGAGTTAGAAACATCGGTGAGAGAGAAACATCGATCAGCTGCCTCCTGCACACCCCCCACTGGGTATGTGCTCGCAATCAAGGTACATGCCCTTGACCAGAATTGAACCCGGGACCCTTCAGTCCGCAGGCTCTATCCACTGAGCCAAACCAGTTAGGGCAACACTTAGATTTTTATTTTATTTTTTAAAATTTTTTTGTGTTCAGTGACACGCTTATTAAACAAATGCTGATGACAGATTTTCACAACAGCAGCCAATGTTATTTCACTACACGGAATCCCCCTTACTAAGAAAAAAACGACAGTGCCAACATGGTTGATGGATTTGAATGACTTTTTTGTGTTTTCTGGGCGCAAAACCAGTCTCCTCAGTTGTCTTCCTGCGCTTTCTTTTCGGGCTCCTCTTGTTTCATTTTCTTCACTTCCTCTCTGGCTGAGTGTCCCCGGAACATTGCTTGGATCTTGACGGCAGCCAGCTCCTCTTTTTCTTTATCTTCATCAGAAGCTGCTAAGGGCGTGTCTGATGTCTCCACTTTCTCAGATGGCGGAGAGTTTTCTTTCTCAGCTGCTTCTTGCTCCTTGAATGCATGGTTGTTATAGAAGCGGCCGTCCACCTGACTTCCCAATTCCGCTGGATCGAAGCTGGTTTTCTCTCTCTTCCCTAGAAGACTCTCAAAATATGCTGCTGCAAAAGATGGTATGTTTTCTGGTTGCTGCCTCAGAATCTCACGTGTCAGCCCTTCAGGAAGATTCCCAAATCCTTGTGGAATTCGGCAGTGGGTGTTGGAGAATGGAATCAACATCTTCTTGGAAGGAGCTGCCTATGGTACCTCCTGGTTCTCCCAGAGCTGGTGCGGATGGTTCCAGCTGTTTGTTCTCCGCGACACTTACATTTTTAAAGCAAGCCTGGTATAATCCCAGACCAAGTCTTTGTTGTGCAAGTAACAGAGCACAGTTAAAAGCAATGGGCGGGCCTGCAGATCTCGTGCCCGCAGCCAGGGAACGAACAAGGGCACCGCAGCTGGACGCCATGCCTTTCCTTGATATACAGAAGAAGTTGGGCATTGACTTAGACCACTGGCTGTCAATCCAGAGTGCTGAACAGCCTCACAGGATTCCATCTCGACGCCATGCTTTTGAAAAAGAATGGATAGAATGTTCACATGGAATTGGTGGTATCCGCGCACGGAAAGAGTGCAAGATAGAACATGAAGACTTATTAGAACGTCTGCTTCAGCAGAAAACAATGAAACACCCGAGCGCCACCATGAAACAGCGGAATAAGCTAATCAAGGAGGGGAGGTACCCACCTCCACCCCACCACATGGGCAAGAAGGAGGACCCAAGGCCCTAAGCAGAGCAGCAGCTGGAGGCTGACTTTCATGTTCATTCTTCTCCACTGGAAAGCTCATGTACTGACAGCGTTTTTGTGAAAGTGTCTGAAAATAAAGGATTGCTTCCTCCTGTTTAAAAAAAAAAACAAAAACAATGGGCGAGGTAAGTAGCTGCATTATTTACTAGTAGTAGGTGTGCAAATGTGGTCTCGTTCCCCTCTCTCTCTGATCAGTTTCCTCACCCGTAAAGTAAGGATGATAATACCTCCATCCTGGAAATGTTGTAACGATTAAAGGAAATAATGCATGTCACGCACAGGGTTCAACAAACTGAGGCTTTTATTATTAGAGTATGCCACAAATTTAAGGTATTGTGAGAGACACCATTATTTTTTGTATCCCCAAGCAAGAAAGGGAGAAAAACTAAAAAACAAACAAACAAACAAAAAACACTGCCATGTAAACAGCAATATTGTTTTCTCCTGGCATGGGATGTAAAGTGCATCCTGGTTTCTGAGATATGAAGATATAAAAAAAAGATGTGCATGTTGGAGCGGATGAAATCTGGCACCATCCAGTGGCTCTCCACAGGATGCCTGGGTTCCAAGCCTCTGTCTGTCCAACACCTGGATGACCCTGAACTTTCCATGGGAGAATGTGGGTTTCCTTGTGGGCCAGGTAAGCACGGGGTAAGATGACTGACTGAGCTGCTGGGAGGCCCAGACACTCTGGAGGGTTGGTGGCTGCCTTTGCTGCTCCGTGCTGCCCCCTGCTGGCGCTGCTACCACGGAAAGGGAATCAGGTATTGGCTGAGAGAATGGCACAGAGGCCCAAGTTGGGATTTTTGTGTTTTTTTTGTAATGTATTTTTATTGATTTCAGAGAAGAAAAGAGGGGGATAGAAACATCAATAATGAGAGGGAATCATTGATTGGCTGCTTCCTGCACACCCCTATAGGGGATTGAGCCCGAAACCTAGATACAACACTTGTGTTCAAATAAAATGGCGCACCAGTGGTATTCAATAATGGCAAGTTTTGAAGGCCAGTTCTTAGTTGAGTCAAACTCGTTTTGGAGCCTCCTAGACACAAGTCAAAAAGAAAACACACACACACATTTAGCTCAGGTGTTGTGGGTGCCTTCCTATCCTCTGTCCCTCACCACCAGAAGATTCTAGAAACTGCAGACTTAGAAGGTAAGGGAGAGAAAAAGAAAGGTGAGGAACTCAATTTCATGTCAATTCATCTCTTGACAGTGGGAGTGAGATCCTGAAAAATATATTCGCTGCTTCTCCCTCAGGCTCCCTCCTTCAGCCATCAGTGCTGTGGCAGATGCTTCTGACTTGAGCCGCATGTGCATCCCAGGGGCGTTTTGTTAACCGCCAGGTGGGGACTCAGTGGGTCTGCGACCCATGCCTCCGAGTTTCCAGCATTCCCCCCCGCCCCCGCGGTGACCGGTGCTGGGTCAGTGTCACACTGCGAGCACAGGCTGCGGCCAGAGGTCCCACGTCGAGTTCTCAACAGTTAGAAACACGGGTGAGAGAGAAACATCGATCAGCCCCTACTGGGGATGTGCCCGCAACCAAGGCACATGCCCTTGACCAGAATCGAACCCGGGACCCTTCAGTACACAGGCCCACGCTCTATCCACTGAGCCAGAACGGTTTCGGCTCTTTGCCATTTTTTCATATCACTTCATAGCTTTTTTTTTTTTTTACAATTTCTTCCTCATTACTTCAACTGTCCTTTCGTTCTTTTCTTTCTCTCTTTCGCGGATGCCGCGCTCTTTTGGAAGCTTGTTAAGACCAAGTGAATGGCCTTTTAGGCTGCCTCCACGTGACTAGGAGTCCACTCTTTGAATAATAAGAATTCTATGGGGTGGGGGCACCAGGATTCTAGAGGTGCTCGGGTAGGTGGGGCACGGCCACAGAAAAAGGTCGGGGACCACTGTCCTGGATGGAAGGGCTCCCCGGTGGGGAAGTGACCCTCCTGAGGCATTTTCCCTTGTGCTTGGTTCTGACCGGCATTCTGCACGCCAGCCACGTCTCCTCACTCCTACTCACTACGTGCTGCTCATTTCGCACCTCACCCTGCACAGGTGATAACACGGAAGGCAGGGGGCTCAGCAAGGAGGCCGAGTCAAGCACCAGGGCACAGGGTTTCCGAGGGACGCAGGGTCCGTGTCCAGGGCCTCGAGTCCACGCTCTTAGCCGCCGCACCGGACGGCGGGGTCCCCGTCTCTGCACACGCGGGGGCCACACTCGTCTGCCAGACTAACACCAGGGTGGCCGCGGGAGCTCCGCTTATGCCTTGTCAGTCCCCCAAGGCGGACGTGAGGGTTCCCACTTCTCCCCTTCTTGTCTGGGGCCACTGAGGCTGGGGAGGTGAAGGCGCTTGGCCAGGTGCCCTGCCGACGGGGTAGGGCGGGGGGGGGGAGGGGGGTCCTGGCAGAGCTCTTTCCAGGGAGGGAGTCAGCCCTCGCAGGGCCGGAGGGCCGGGACCAACTTTTTTCTCCGCAGCCCCTGCCAGGCGACCCGGGACGGGCGCTTCTCGGCCGGTCGAGTGCTGGGCCTGGACCGAGCCAGCCCCGGGGGCCCCTCTCGTCTTCCCAGCCAAGACCCGACGGCTTCCTTCGGAACTAGGACCGGAGCCTCCGCCCACCGCCGTCCAGATCCCCTGGGTCGCAGTCATCTCGCTAGAGCTTGTACCTGGGAAAGGCTCGGCCACAGCCCACCTTCCGCTTCTGCGCGCAGGGGCCGTCCCGAGGAGGGGCCCAGCGGGGTAGCCCCGCCCGCACGGAAAAGGCGGGGCATGCAAATGAGCATCGGCCACCGCGCCAAGCGGAGATAAAAATTTCCTTAAAAACGTAGATAATTGAAAAAAATCTTCACAGCGTCTAATGCTTTTTTATATATCTGTCAAGATACTGTGGAGATGAGGCTTCGCTTGATGGTGACACGGATCCCCGTGAGCGTAATATGTGTGGAAGAAGGAGGTTCGCGGCGAGGGCCGAGCAGATGGCATCGCTTCTCGGCCTTTTGGCTAAGATCAAGTGTAGTATCTGTTCTTATCAGTTTAATATCTGATACGTCCTCTATCCGAGGACATTATATTAAATGTATTTTTGGAGCAGGGAGATGGAATAGGAGCTTGCTTCGTCCACTCCACGCATCGACCCGGTATTGCAGTACCTCCGGGAACGGTGCACCCCCTCGGGGGAAATAACTTGGGTTTCCTAAAGAAAGACTCTGTCTTTGCCTGCACTTAAGGGCTGTTTCACCTCCGAGCGCCACGGAAGTGCTCTCTGGCTTGCCTGGTAGGGCTTGGTCTGCTCTTTCCTACGCTTCTGCTACTCTTCTGCACAGAGGAGGCCCGCCAGGCCGACTTCCCGTCCTCTGGGCGCTCGCCCAAAGCAAGCTGGAGACCAGGACACTCGTCCAAATGGCCGCAATACCAGCCAGGACAAGGCAAGGAGGCGATGCACAAATGCTTGGGGAAACCCAAGGAGTGAGCGCAACATGGTTTCGCACGCACAGGTCTGAACAGAGGTCATGGGATGGGAATGCCTGAAGGGAGGGTCATGTCAGGTGCAGGCTAAAGCACATTCTATGTTGTCTCTCAGTCAACAAATACGTGCCCAACACTGTCCAGCTGCGCAGGGTAGAGCAGCAAGCAAAATCTCTGCCATCAGGGTGAGAAGCTTATTTGCTTCTTCTACAAGGTATGCATATTTGTCAATGTACCTCTCCACCTACTTGTGTCTGTATGAATATATATCTGTGCCGTGTGACGATCATGGGTGTGGGTGTCCATAATGACTTGACAGCTGGGAGAGAAATGAAGCCAGGCAAAGAGGGATGTGAAGCAGGGAGCGCCCAGAATGGGGACGGGGGAGACCCTTCCCAACGCCACAGAATGGATGTTCTCTGTGTTTTGCCCATGGGAAGTGACTTTCCCTGGAGGGCCCTTATAATAGAGAGAGGCCAATATATGCTTGGCACCTCCACGAGGACCCACGAGGATCAGAGAGGTGGTATCATTATCCCCGTTGCACAGTTTTACAGATCTGAGGTCCCACGAGGTTAACAGACTGCCTAAATCCCGACTTTGCTTCACATGAGCTGTGTGACCTTTGGCAAATTGCTTAGCCTCCCTGAGCTTCGGTCTGTAACGGTGCTGTCCACCAGAAATGGGTGAGTCGCAAATGTAATTTCGAATTTTCTAGTAGCCACATTTTAAAATATAAAACAAAGATAGGTGAAATTGTTTATTTTATTTAACTCAATGTGTCAAAAATATTGCTTCAATATGTAATCCCTGTAGAAATTCAGATATCTTACATATCTTATGCCAAGTCTTCAAAATCCCATGTGTGCGCTTTACACTCAGGGCAGGGCACACACCTCGACGAGGACTAACCACAGGCCCAGTGCTCGGCAGCTTACACGCGGCTGTCGGCTGGCTGAGACGGCGCAGGTCCATAGAACGGGGATGGTGATACCAAGGTGGGCATTAGAGTGGAATGAAATGAGTGAGGCACTTGCCTTGGGAAAACGATAAAATTAAGGGAGTACAAAAAAAACAAACAACCCCCCCCCCAAAAAAAAATACAAAAAAACGGTAATCAGCCAAAACCGGTTTGGCTCAGTGGATAGAGCATCGGATTGCGGACTGAAGGGTCCCAGGTTCGATCCCAGACAAGGGCTTGTACCTTGGCTGCAGGCACATTCCCAGTAGGGACGGTGCAAGAGGCGGCTGATCGATGTCTCTCTCTCATCGATGTTTCTGACTTTCTATCCCTCTCCCTTCCACTCTGTAAAAAATCAATAAAATATAAAAATGAAATAAAATAAATAAAATAAACTTTCTAGTAGCCACATAAAGAGTAAGAACCCTAGCCGGTTTGGCTTAGTGGATAGGTCTAGGCCTGCCGACTGAAGGGTCCTGGGTTCAATTGTGGTCAAGGACACGTGCCCAGGTTGCAGGCTTGATCCCCAGTAGGAGGCATACAGGAGGCAGCCAATCAATAATTCTCTCTAATCATTGATGTTTCTATCGCTCTCCCTCTCCCTTTTTCTCTGAAATGAATAAAAATATATATATATTTTAAAGAGAGTAAGAAGAACCCTGGCTGATGTGTTCAGTGGTTACAACATCTATCAGCACACCAAAGGGTTGTGGGTTTAATTCCTGGTCAAGGGCATATACCTGGGTTGGGGGCTTCACTCTCTGCCCACGGTTGGGGCGTGTGCAGGAGGCAAATAGTTTCTCTATCCCCCCCTTCCACTCTCCCTGAAAAAACAATGGGGAAAAAAATCCTCAGGTGAGGATTAAGAAAAAAAAGAAAAAGAGTAGGAAAAAACAGGTGAAACTAATTTTAATACTATATTTTATTTACATCCAAATGTGTAATCAATATGAAAATATTACATAACTAGAGGCCTTGTGCACAAAGCGGGGGAGAGGGTGGTTTCCTCAGCTGGGCCTGTGCTCTCTTGCAGTCCGGGAGCCCTGGGGGATGCTCAACTGAGGCTTAAACCGCCCCCACCCCCCATCCTTAAGGCTGCGGAGGAGGGGGGAGAGGCTCCTGCAACCGCAGCTGCGCTCGCCAGCCATGAGCCTGGCTCCTGCGTTGAGCATCTGCCCCCTGATGGTCATTGTGCATCATAGCGACTGGTCCCTCCACCATCTGGTCAAACCGTATATTAGCCTTTTATTACTTAAGATTTTTATTTTTTGTTTTTGTTCTAAGTCTGCAAACCCAGCATGCATTTTACACTAAATAGCACATCTTATGTGGGACAGGACATTTCAGCAAAAAGAATTAATTTCTATTTAGATTTCATCAAATTTCCAATTGAAAAAGTAGACTCACATATCCAAATTGTCCCAAACACAAAGTTTTCCAATATGTAAACTGAGTATTTGTTTAAAATTTGATATTTAAATGAATTCAATGTGTGTAAAATTTACAAATCAGTTCCTCAGCCTCACCGGCCACATTTCAAGGGCTCAATAGTACAGACTGGTGGCCACCCTATCAGACAACACACCTTAAAACCTCCGGTCTGAGTTCCCTCAGTTCCTCACAGGCCTCAGCAAAGCTGAGTCACACCAATGCGAGCACATGCGCGCGCGCGCACACACACACACACACACACACACACACACACAAATTCATCCAAGAGAACACCAAAGGACCTTACTTCCCTCCTACCCCCAGCAAAACAACATTCCCAAGATGACAGCTTCCTAGAGCTCTGCCTTCCCTCCCCATCGCTGTCCTAACCCTAGAGGACCCTGAGGAACTGACCCCTCTCATGCACCTTCTCTTGCTGTTGCTGTATCAGCTGCCTCCTCCTTTCCAAAGCCTCCTGCCTATGCCAGGCCTCCCAGTGGTAAGCGCTGCCCATGTTGCTGGTGGTCCCAGAATGCCCGAGGCAGAGGATGGGGCTGCCACTGCCCCCAACCCCAACCTCAACCCCAACCCCACCCCCACCTCTGTCCCCTCACCCCAACTCCACTGCCTGTCACTAGAATCACCTCACAATGTGGCCACTACCATGACAACTGGGCAGGCTCTCCTTCCTCGGGGAGGAGGGACGTGTTCTTCCCAAGCCTCGTAGGAAACACCCATCAGGTACCTTTCTTTCCAGGGCCCTGGACAGGTAGAAGACACCTCCCCCATTAGCCCTGAGTCTAAACAGGCTCCAGGGACAATTCTTAAAGCAGCTGGCTTTCCTCTGTGTGTTTTGTTTTTGTTTTTGTTTTGTTTTGTTTTGTTTTTTTCTCCCATCCTTCCTAGTACTCCAGCATCTTCATCAGGCCCTCTGCTGACCCTCCTCCCCCAAAGGTCTCTGGAGTTACCTCTATCTCCCCACTCTGTGCTGAGTCAGGAGGAAAGAAAATACAAAACCCAGGCAACTCTCATGGGCCTGAGCCCCGCGGAGTGCGAGGCGGCTGATTGGAAAGTGCCCTCCTGTTGGGATGCAAGCCTGGAGTCCAGCTCTTCCTCTGACCCTGCAGACCCCACCTAACAACCTCTCTGGGTTTGCTTCCTTGCCTGCAAAACCAGAAGGATATTCCCTTCTTCAGAGGATTGGTATCAGGACCAAATAGAATAATGGGTGGAAAATGTGTAAGAGGAAGTATACACTGAGTGGCCAGATTATGACCACTGACATTTGTAGGCAAATCAGCCATACACTGCATCGTATGGGATATGGAAGCCGAAGGCCTGTTGCAACACCTTTGCTGTCTGCAGTTACCAAGATAAAACATCTCCAGTTCGCACAGGAACACAAGGATTGGACAGTTGAACACTGGAAAAAAGTCATGCCGTCCAATAAATCACATTTCCAGTTGCATCATGCAGATGGCAGAGTGAGAATTTCACGGAAACAGCATGAAAGCATGCACCTCACATGCATGAGTACAACCCTTCAAACTGGTGGGGGCAGTGTTATGGTTTGGGGCATGTTTTCCTGGCATGATTCGGGCCCTTTAATTCGTGTGGAACAACGTCTGAATAGCACAGCATACCTAAGTATCGTTGCTGATCAAGTTCATACTATCATGTTGATGGCGTAGCCCAATGGAGATGTCCTCTTCCAACAAGGCAATGCGCCGTGCCACGGTGCTCGTACTGTGCAGGAGTGGTTTCAAGAACATGAGGGAGACTTTACCTTGCTTAGGTGGCCCCCACAATTACCAGATCTCAAGCCAATTGAGCATTTGTGGGACGAAGTTGAAAGAGCCATCGGGCAGCTGGTTCCACAACCGCCAAATCTCACAGAATGGACAGTGCTGCTCATCAGGCACGGTGTCAGGTTCCTTGCATCACCGGCCACGTTTCAGCATCTCGCGGAGTCAGTGCCAAGAAGAATCGCCACAGTACTGAAGGCAAAAGGTGGCCCAACGAAGTCTGAGGGTGGTCATAATAACCTGGCCGCTCAGTGTAAGGTTGTTGTGCCACAGGTTGGTACTATTTATTACCCTCCCCGACTTATGTCCCTGGTAGTGGAGCGGCCAGGGGAGGGGGTTGTCTCCTACTGCCCAGGAAGCTTCTGGGGACAGGGTCTGAGTAGACTATTGATCTGCCTCCTAAACATACAGGCCTTTCCCCTCAGATATATATAAATCTTTCTGGAATTCATGGCTAAGGGCAGGGTAAGTGTATAGGTTAAAAAAGGGGCTTCATACCCAGCCCCAGCCTCAAATACTGTAGCTAGTGATGGAGGGAGGGTGCAGGGAGCAGTCCTTGAACCAGAGAACAGGTGTCTGGAGAGCCGGTCAACTCAGGCACCGGGTGTAGCGGGTCAGCTTGGGCTTTGAAGTCAAAGACTCAGACTCAGGTTCAATACTAGTTGTGTCACCTCCTAGCTGGGGAGGACGTAGGTCACTCAACGTCTCTGAGCCTCTCCTGTGAGGGTCGCTGGGAGATCTCATGGAACACATGGGAAGTGTGTGCCCTCACAGAGGACAGTGGGCTATGGCCAGCTGGTAGCTCTCCCGAGGGGACAGTGGGGCACCTGAGCCTTGCTGGATCTCTTTCTTCCTTTGCTACTCCCTTCTCCCCATCACCCAGCGGTGTCATCGGCAACAATACATGACAAAGGTTTCCAGATGCAGCAGATACTGAGGCTTCTCACCGGACATTTTTCTTCCTAAAAACGAATTCTAATAACATTTAGATGGAAAATGAGAATAAGAGGAAGAGAAAGGCACCCAGCTTCCCAATTATGAAATGTGAAAGGGAGGAAGTGGGTTCTGGTTTACATCTCGTCCTCTCTCACTTTCCCTCTGGGCTGAACTTAGGGAAATGTTCCCAACCCTTTGAGCCAGACCTCATGTCAGAGGAGGGGTTTTCCAGGCGAACCTGCCAACATTGTGCCCCCCTTCTTCTCTCCCTCTCTGAGCCTCGCTCCTGCCTCCCCTGCCCACAGTCTCTCCCAACCCCACCCCTGACCTCAGAGTTCCCTCTAGTCCCACTGCACCCTTCCAGTCTGATGTTAACTGATACCAGCCCTCGGGAAACTTTCCATGCTGTCACCTCATTGCAGACACTTGCATTAAAAAATTTTTTTTTACAGAGAGAAAGGGAGAGGGATAGAGAGTTAGAAACATCGGTGAGAGAGAAACATCGATCAGCTGCCTCCTGCACACCCCCCACTGGGTATGTGCTCGCAATCAAGGTACATGCCCTTGACCAGAATTGAACCCGGGACCCTTCAGTCCGCAGGCTGATGCTCTATCCACTGAGCTAAACCAGTTAGGGCAACACTTAGATTTTTATTTTATTTTTTAAAGTTTTTTTTTGTGTTCAGTGACACGCTTATTAAACAAATGCTGATGACAGATTTTCACAACAGCAGCCAATGTTATTTCACTACACGGAATCCCCCTTACTAAGAAAAAAACGACAGTGCCAACATGGTTGATGGATTTGAATGACTTTTTTGTGTTTTCTGGGCGCAAAACCAGTCTCCTCAGTTGTCTTCCTGCGCTTTCTTTTCGGGCTCCTCTTGTTTCATTTTCTTCACTTCCTCTCTGGCTGAGTGTCCCCGGAACATTGCTTGGATCTTGACGGCAGCCAGCTCCTCTTTTTCTTTATCTTCATCAGAAGCTGCTAAGGGCGTGTCTGATGTCTCCACTTTCTCAGATGGCGGAGAGTTTTCTTTCTCAGCTGCTTCTTGCTCCTTGAATGCATGGTTGTTATAGAAGCGGCCGTCCACCTGACTTGCCCATTCCGCTGGATCGAAGCTGGTTTTCTCTCTCTTCCCTAGAAGACTCTCAAAATATGCTGCTGCAAAAGATGGTATGTTTTCCGGTTGCTGCCTCAGAATCTCACGTGTCAGCCCTTCAAGAAGATTCCCAAATCCTTGTGGAATTCGGCAGTGGGTGTTGGAGAATGGAATCAACATCTTCTTGGAAGGAGCTGCCTATGGTACCTCCTGGTTCTCCCAGAGCTGGTGCGGATGGTTCCAGCTGTTTGTTCTCCGCGACACTTACATTTTTAAAGCAAGCCTGGTATAATCCCAGACCAAGTCTTTGTTGTGCAAGTAACAGAGCACAGTTAAAAGCAATGGGCGGGCCTGCAGATCTCGTGCCCGCAGCCAGGGAACGAACAAGGGCACCGCAGCTGGACGCCATGCCTTTCCTTGATATACAGAAGAAGTTGGGCATTGACTTAGACCACTGGCTGTCAATCCAGAGTGCTGAACAGCCTCACAGGATTCCATCTCGACGCCATGCTTTTGAAAAAGAATGGATAGAATGTTCACATGGAATTGGTGGTATCCGCGCACGGAAAGAGTGCAAGATAGAACATGAAGACTTATTAGAACGTCTGCTTCAGCAGAAAACAATGAAACACCCGAGCGCCACCATGAAACAGCGGAATAAGCTAATCAAGGAGGGGAGGTACCCACCTCCACCCCACCACATGGGCAAGAAGGAGGACCCAAGGCCCTAAGCAGAGCAGCAGCTGGAGGCTGACTTTCATGTTCATTCTTCTCCACTGGAAAGCTCATGTACTGACAGCGTTTTTGTGAAAGTGTCTGAAAATAAAGGATTGCTTCCTCCTGTTAAAAAAAAAAAAAAAAAAAACAATGGGCGAGGTAAGTAGCTGCATTATTTAGTAGTAGTAGGTGTGCAAATGTGGTCTCGTTCCCCTCTCTCTCTGATCAGTTTCCTCACCCGTAAAGTAAGGATGATAATACCTCCATCCTGGAAATGTTGTAACGATTAAAGGAAATAATGCATGTCACGCACAGGGTTCAACAAACTGAGGCTTTTATTATTAGAGTATGCCACAAATTTAAGGTATTGTGAGAGACACCATTATTTTTTGTATCCCCAAGCAAGAAAGGGAGAAAAACTAAAAAACAAACAAACAAACAAAAAACACTGCCATGTAAACAGCAATATTGTTTTCTCCTGGCATGGGATGTAAAGTGCATCCTGGTTTCTGAGATATGAAGATATAAAAAAAAGATGTGCATGTTGGAGCGGATGAAATCTGGCACCATCCAGTGGCTCTCCACAGGATGCCTGGGTTCCAAGCCTCTGTCTGTCCAACACCTGGATGACCCTGAACTTTCCATGGGAGAATGTGGGTTTCCTTGTGGGCCAGGTAAGCACGGGGTAAGATGACTGACTGAGCTGCTGGGAGGCCCAGACACTCTGGAGGGTTGGTGGCTGCCTTTGCTGCTCCATGCTGCCCCCTGCTGGCACTGCTACCACGGAAAGGGAATCAGGTATTGGCTGAGAGAATGGCACAGAGGCCCAAGTTGGGATTTTTTTTTTTTTGTAATGTATTTTTATTGATTTCAGAGAAGAAAAGAGGGGGATAGAAACATCAATGATGAGAGGGAATCATTGATTGGCTGCTTCCTGCACGCCCCTATAGGGGATTGAGCCCGAAACCTAGATACAACACTTGTGTTCAAATAAAATGGCACACCAGTGGTACTCAATAATGGCAAGTTTTGAAGGCCAGTTCTTAGTTGAGTCAAACTCGTTTTGGAGCCTCCTAGACACAAGTCAAAAAGAAAACACACACACACACATTTAGCTCAGGTGTTGTGGGTGCCTTCCTATCCTCTGTCCCTCACCACCAGAAGATTCTAGAAACTGCAGACTTAGAAGGTAAGGGAGAGAAAAAGAAAGGTGAGGAACTCAATTTCATGTCAATTCATCTCTTGACAGTGGGAGTGAGATCCTGAAAAATATATTCGCTGCTTCTCCCTCAGGCTCCCTCCTTCAGCCATCAGTGCTGTGGCAGATGCTTCTGACTTGAGCCGCATGTGCATCCCAGGGGCGTTTTGTTAACCGCCAGGTGGGGACTCAGTGGGTCTGCGACCCATGCCTCCGAGTTTCCAGCATTCCCCCCCGCCCCCGCGGTGACCGGTGCTGGGTCAGTGTCACACTGCGAGCACAGGCTGCGGCCAGAGGTCCCACGTCGAGTTCTCAACAGTTAGAAACACGGGTGAGAGAGAAACATCGATCAGCCCCTACTGGGGATGTGCCCGCAACCAAGGCACATGCCCTTGACCAGAATCGAACCCGGGACCCTTCAGTACACAGGCCCACGCTCTATCCACTGAGCCAGAACGGTTTCGGCTCTTTGCCATTTTTTCATATCACTTCATAGCTTTTTTTTTTTTTTTTTTTTTTTTTTTTTTTTTTTACAATTTCTTCCTCATTACTTCAACTGTCCTTTCGTTCTTTTCTTTCTCTCTTTCGCGGATGCCGCGCTCTTTTGGAAGCTTGTTAAGACCAAGTGAATGGCCTTTTAGGCTGCCTCCACGTGACTAGGAGTCCACTCTTTGAATAATAAGAATTCTATGGGGTGGGGGCACCAGGATTCTAGAGATGCTCGGGTAGGTGGGGCACGGCCACAGAAAAAGGTCGGGGACCACTGTCCTGGATGGAAGGGCTCCCCGGTGGGGAAGTGACCCTCCTGAGGCATTTTCCCTTGTGCTTGGTTCTGACCGGCATTCTGCACGCCAGCCACGTCTCCTCACTCCTACTCACTACGTGTGCTCATTTCGCACCTCACCCTGCACAGGTGATAACACGGAAGGCAGGGGGCTCAGCAAGGAGGCCGAGTCAAGCACCAGGGCACAGGGTTTCCGAGGGACGCAGGGTCCGTGTCCAGGGCCTCGAGTCCACGCTCTTAGCCGCCGCACCGGACGGCGGGGTCCCCGTCTCTGCACACGCGGGGGCCACACTCGTCTGCCAGACTAACACCAGGGTGGCCGCGGGAGCTCCGCTTATGCCTTGTCAGTCCCCCAAGGCGGACGTGAGGGTTCCCACTTCTCCCCTTCTTGTCTGGGGCCACTGAGGCTGGGGAGGTGAAGGCGCTTGGCCAGGTGCCCTGCCGACGGGGTAGGGCGGGGGGGGGAGGGGGGTCCTGGCAGAGCTCTTTCCAGGGAGGGAGTCAGCCCTCGCAGGGCCGGAGGGCCGGGACCAACTTTTTTCTCCGCAGCCCCTGCCAGGCGACCCGGGACGGGCGCTTCTCGGCCGGTCGAGTGCTGGGCCTGGACCGAGCCAGCCCCGGGGGCCCCTCTCGTCTTCCCAGCCAAGACCCGACGGCTTCCTTCGGAACTAGGACCGGAGCCTCCGCCCACCGCCGTCCAGATCCCCTGGGTCGCAGTCATCTCGCTAGAGCTTGTACCTGGGAAAGGCTCGGCCACAGCCCACCTTCCGCTTCTGCGCGCAGGGGCCGTCCCGAGGAGGGGCCCAGCGGGGTAGCCCCGCCCGCACGGAAAAGGCGGGGCATGCAAATGAGCATCGGCCACCGCGCCAAGCGGAGATAAAAATTTCCTTAAAAACGTAGATAATTGAAAAAAATCTTCACAGCGTCTAATGCCTTTTTATATATCTGTCAAGATACTGTGGAGATGAGGCTTCGCTTGATGGTGACACGGATCCCCGTGAGCGTAATATGTGTGGAAGAAGGAGGTTCGCGGCGAGGGCCGAGCAGACGGTATCGCTTCTCGGCCTTTTGGCTAAGATCAAGTGTAGTATCTGTTCTTATCAGTTTAATATCTGATACGTCCTCTATCCGAGGACATTATATTAAATGTATTTTTGGAGCAGGGAGATGGAATAGGAGCTTGCTCCGTCCACTCCACGCATCGACCCGGTATTGCAGTACCTCCGGGAACGGTGCACCCCCTCGGGGGAAATGACTTGGGTTTCTAAAGAAAGACTCTGTCTTTGCCTGCACTAAAGTGCTCTTTTCCCTGTGAGTGCCACGAAAGTGCTCTCTGGCTTGCCTGGTAGGGCTTGGTCTGCTCTTTCCTACGCTTCTGCTACTCTTCTGCACAGAGGAGGCCCGCCAGGCCGACTTCCCGTCCTCTGGGCGCTCGCCCAAAGCAAGCTGGAGACCAGGACACTCGTCCAAATGGCCGCAATACCAGCCAGGACAAGGCAAGGAGGCGATGCACAAATGCTTGGGGAAACCCAAGGAGTGAGCGCAACATGGTTTCGCACGCACAGGTCTGAACAGAGGTCATGGGATGGGAATGCCTGAAGGGAGGGTCATGTCAGGTGCAGGCTAAAGCACATTCTATGTTGTCTCTCAGTCAACAGAATACGTGCCCAACACTGTCCTAGCTGCGCAGGGTAGAGCAGCAAGCAAAATCTCTGCCATCAGGGTGAGAAGCTTATTTGCTTCTTCTACAAGGTATGCATATTTGTCAATGTACCTCTCCACCTACTTGTGTCTGTATGAATATGTATCTGTGCCGTGTGACGATCATGGGTGTGGGTGTCCATAATGACTTGACAGCTGGGAGAGAAATGAAGCCAGGCAAAGAGGGATGTGAAGCAGGAGCGGCCAGGATGGGGGCGGGGGAGACCCTTCCCAACGCCACAGAATGGATGTTCTCTGTGTTTTGCCCATGGGAAGTGACTTTCCCTGGAGGGCCCTTATAATAGAGAGAGGCCAATATATGCTTGGCACCTCCACGAGGACCCACGAGGATCAGGGAGGTGGTATCATTATCCCCGTTGCACAGTTTTACAGATCTGAGGTCCCACGAGGTTAACAGACTGCCTAAATCCCGACTTTGCTTCACATGAGCTGTGTGACCTTTGGCAAATTGCTTAGCCTCTCTGAGCTTCGGTCTGTAACGGTGCTGTCCACCAGAAATGGGTGAGTCCATGTGTGAGTCGCAAATGTAATTTCGAATTTTCTAGTAGCCACATTTTAAAATATAAAACAAAGATAGGTGAAATTATTTTATTTAACTCAATGTGTCAAAAATATTGCTTCAATATGTAATCCCTGTAAAAATTCAGATATCTTACATATCTTATGCCAAGTCTTCAAAATCCCATGTGTGCGCTTTACACTCGGGGCAGGGCACACACCTCGACGAGGACTAACCACAGGCCCAGTGCTCGGCAGCTTACACGCGGCTGTCGGCTGGCTGAGACGGCGCAGGTCCATAGAACGGGGATGGTGATACCAAGGTGGGCATTAGAGTGGAATGAAATGAGTGAGGCACTTGCCTTGGGAAAACGAAAAAATTAAGGGAGTACAACAAACAAACAAAACAAAACAAAACAAAAAAACGGTAATCAGCCAAAACCGGTTTGGCTCAGTGGATAGAGCATCGGACTGCGGACTGAAGGGTCCTGGGTTCGATTCCGGTCAAGGGCATGTACCTTGGATGCGGCCACATCCCCAGTGGCCGGAGTGCAGGAGGCAGCTGATCGATGTTTCTAACTGTCCCTCTCCCTTCCCCTCTGTAAGAAATCAATAAAATACATGTTTTTAAAAAACAGGTAATCAAGATGACTACCTCATCATCAACACAACTTGTGTTCAAGTTGTATTTCTCTTGATTAGTGAAGAGTTTTGTGGACACTCCACCAAGTTACGCACACGCACACCCCTCACCGTGGTCCTGACCCCACAGTAACGATTGGTGGTGGTGGTGGTGACGGCGATGACAGCTGGAAGACGGCGAAGATGATCGTCCACCCCACGGGACTGTGGGGTGAACCACACGAGGTGATGCAGACGCACGTGCAGCGCTCGGCCCAGGGGCTGGAGCTGGGGGCAACGAGGGCCGTTGGGCGCTCCGCGCTGCGGGTAAAAGGACCGATGGGGTTTCAGTCTTGCATCGTGATGACCTTCTAGCTTTTCTGAGGCCAAAGGAAAGAACGGTAAACTCTCCAACCGAACCGAAGTTCAGTCAGAAAGGAGGGCGGGAAAGGTCAATGCTGCCCGGGCAGCCGGCAGCCGTTGCCACCCACAGAGGGAAGACGGGAGGGCCGGGGAGGGGTTGCGGGTGGGTGTGAGGAGTGCGTGGGGGGCGAGCTTAGCCCACTGCCTGGCCGTGACGCCCAGCGCATCCCCAAGCAGTCCCCTCTCTCCTGCCTGGCGACCCGCCCCCTGCCGCCCCCCGCCCTCGCTCCGGCCAGGGGCCTCCTAACGGCCGCTTCCCTGAGCCGGTCCGGCCCGAGCACGGAGGGGCTCCTCGCGCCGGCGTTCACCGAGCGAGCACGGGGCCCGCGCTGCGTGCTGCTGAGGTCACCGCCCTCGGCGACGGTCGACTTCGGTGGGGGCGATAACGGACGGCCCCAGAGGGTGGCGGGAGGTGTACGTGACGCGGACGACGGGGTGGGATGAATTACCCAGGCGCCGAGGAGGACGCGGAGGGAGCTGGAAGTGCGGCGCCCAGGAGGCGGTGCCTTCACCGAAGCCCCGCGAGACGCCGGTGCTGGCGCCGGAGAGAAGCCCTCCGGGGGCCCCGCCGGGTCCCCCTTCCGGGAAAGGCCCCCCTCCGGACCTCGCCCTCCCCGGACTCAGAATGAACGCCTTATGGAACAGGGAGGGTTCGGAGCTCAGCTCTCGGCCGGGCGGGCGGCCAAGCCGCCCACAATACAGACAGCCTGGGCGTCCCTAGCGCCTTGTCTGTCTTCCGGAGACCGCTCTGCCAGCAGCCCCCCTTCCTGCAGGCCTGTCTCGCCGCCCGGCGCGAATCTCCTCAGACTGTCCTTTGCCTGAGCCTGTACCACCAGCTCGGGGTCGGCGCCGCGGCGAAGGGAGAGTCCGCCCGCCGCAGCCACGCCTCCCGGGGCGGGGCATGCAAATAAATGCCGTTTCTCTCCCCGCCGCTCAACCTCCCGCAAAGGACGGCGCCACAAAATTTCTCTTTAAAAACACAGAAAATAGAGAATTAAAAAGTCGGCACAAGAGCCTGCCATCTGGTGAATGCCATGGTGCTGCCAGATAAGCAAAGGAAGGCCTCGGCTGCCGGTGATCTGGCTCGCCGTGAGTGACATGTGGGTGGTGAGAGGAGGGTGCTGGCGCGGACCAGTCCGCCAGTATCGCTTCTCGGCCTTTTGGCTAAGATCAAGTGTAGTATCTGTTCTTATCAGTTTAATATCTGATACGTCCTCTATCCGAGGACAATATATTAAATGGATTTTTGGAGCTGGGAGTTGGAATAGGAGCTTGCTCCGTCCACTCCACGCATCGACCCGGTATTGCAGTGCCTCCGGGAACGGTGCACCCCTTCTGGGGGAAATAACTCGGTTTTCAAAGAAGAGACTTTGTGGGTAAATGTGCGTTTTCCCTAGTTGCGAGGGTTCTTCTCCGTTTGCCAAGTCCTAGCTTTTCTTCCGGCGATAGAGCAGTAACAATTATTCAAGTATGCGGTCTTGATTTCTCCAAGTCTACAAAGCAAGTAACATGACATTATGAACAGTATAAAGATCAAATGGTTATTTGCATTATTCACAGCAGCGGAGTTATTGAGTCATCTATGTAAGTAAGGACCAAATCTTGATATGGGTGAGCCTCAAGGGCATTATGGGAAATGAAATGCGCCAGAGAAACATACTGTATATCAATTATACGTAGACTCTAAAAGCAAACCTACTGAAGGATGTAGAGAACATGGATGGTTGTCAGAGGAGGAGGGCAGAAAGGATGTGAGAGATGGCAGGAGATCAAAATTAAAGGGGTGGAGGGATAAAGCAAGGAATACCAAAAGAAATAAAACATATTGAAAATCATACAATATTTAAAATGGAATAATTAAAGCAAGTTACACCAAGGGTAAATATAATACAAGATGCAGTGAGTATTCAGAAACTAGATAAATCTAGTATCACTGAGAAGAGAATCAGGAAAAATATTCTTGATACTGGAACTGGGCCTTGAATTATAAAGAGGTTTCAAGCATGGAGAGTAGGGTGGGGAAGGACCAATCAATGTGTACAAACCTGCAGGAGCTAAAACCTCAGCATATTGACAGGAGCAATAGGCATGAAGGAGCATTGACTTAAAGGCTCAGAAGCTACACTAAGGAGAAGGCAAGGAAACCCCATATTCAAGTTAGAGTGAGCTCCTTTTAATAGACATTTTAGGAGAGCGTGAATAGAGATGTGATTCTAAAACCGGACACCTGATAGGTCCAGGCTGTCTATCACTATTTGAGCCAATTAAGTAGAGACAGGGTTGAATCATGTATGAGTGTGCATTCCAATACTGTTGGCAATATGGGAGAGCAGCAGGTCATCCAGGAAAATTTGCTCTGCACTCCACCCCCATTAAAGAAGCCAACTGCTTATATTGGGTAGAAGATGATTACATGGGTAAGTAGGCAAAAGGAATAAGAGTGGGTAAAACGGTTACAGCAAGCCTCTGGGACTCCATTGTTTAGGCAGCAAGGTTGCTAATCTTTCCATGATGATAGGCAGATATGGCTGTAGTGGTCCTTGGGGCTACTAGTAAGAAGGGGTTTGGGGAGGAATCCATGTTCTTGGCTCTCGGTCCTCTTGTAGCTCTCTGGCACTCACCTTAGTTCTCTCATAGCCCTGTGTCCATGTAGACCCCACAGGCAATGGGCTAATAGACTGCAGCTGGAAACACAAACTAAGGTTAACTGATGCTGAACTGTGCCCCAATATGGACCGGAATCTCTGGACACTGGCTTTGATCTTAGCTCTGCTGAAAGCAAAATGGAACTTCCTTGGGCAGGACAAAAGGAAATGGGACTTGGAAACTTGAGGTTGTAATTCCTTAGAAATAAACCTTTCTACAATATATCATCCTCCCATGGGGGCCTCCAGAAATTCTTATTCCAGTGGCACCCCAAGAACCCTGCTTCCACCTACAACAGTTTCACTTATTTATGCATTCAATGATTGCTTCTCCTGATCATGGAATCAAACCTGCCATCTTGGCATATCAGGAGGATGCTCTAACCAACTGAGGTACCCCACCAGAGCTGATTTGTGTTTTTATTACTTGGTCCTGTTGTTTTGAGAATGGTTCTTCACTTCTGTAGTCTTCCTCCTATCTAATAAAAGAGTAATTTGCAGATTGACCATCACTCCAACACACAAGATGGCTGCCCCCATGTGGTCAAAGATCCTGCCCCCATGTGGACACAAGATGGCCACCGTAAGATGGCCAGCAAGGGAGGGCTGTGGGGAGGTTCCAGGCCCTGCAAGGGAGGGCAGTTGTGGGCCATCAGGCCAGCAGGGGAGGGAAGTTGGAAGGGACCAGGCCTGCAATGGGGGGCAGTTGGGGGCAATCAAGCCTGCAGGGGAGGGCAGTTAGGAGTGACCAGACTGGCAGAGGAGGGAAATTGGGGGCAAACAGGCTGGCAGGGGAGCAGTTAGACTTCAATTAGGCTGTCAGGGTAGTGGTTAGCGGGTGATCAGGCTGGCAGGCAGAAGCAGTTAGGGGCAATCAGGGAGGCAGGCAGGTGAGCAGTTTGGATTGTGAGAAGAATCCTGGTAGGATCGGGCCTAAATGGGTAGTCAGACATCCCTCGAGTGGTCCCAGGTTAGAGAGGGTACAGGCTGGGCGAAGGGACATCCCCCCCACCCCTGTGCACGAATTTCGTGCTCCAAGCCTCTAGTATACTTATAATTCTGTCTACCCATGAGAAAACAGGATTCAAAGTTATAAGCATTCTATAAAATGTATCAGTAGTCCTCAAAACTGTCAAGGTAATCCAAACAAAAGTGTGAGAAACTCTCACCATATAGAATAGCTGTTAGATTTGATCAAATAATTGAATTGATATCTCTCCCCTGAGAACTGACCTATAGGCCACTTCACATTGGATATTCCCTTTTGCTTCAACCACATTCTACTTGCTAAAACAATTACCATCTCTCCCCTCCAGATCTTCCTAGAATCCAGCCTGACCAGAGAATTCGCCCAGAAAAAGCTCACCTGGAGTCCTTTAAAATCTCTGACACTCCATCCCTGGCACTGACACTGTTTTCAGGCTCAGCCATCTGGTATCCAGATGTCCCAATACATTTATACTCCCTTACACTTTGGCCTCGTGCACTCCTCCTCTGATGACCCTAACAGTAGCTTAAGATCTGGCAGCGAAAAGTAATGTGGGTCCTGGCCAGTGTGGCTCAGTTGGTTATCGCGTGCTGGTTGGTTGATTCTAGATAGGGGAAGCAGGCAAATGTTCTCTCCTTTCTCCCCCTTCTTCCACCCGTTCTAAAAATACAAATGTGTTATCTTGGATTGGTTCCTAGGACAGAACGATATTAAGAAAGTTAAACATGGATAAAGTATGGAATTTATAATATTGTGCTCACTGTTGGTTCGTTAGTTATGCTAAATGCATGGTACTAATTTAAAATGTATAGAGTCTACCCTGGCTCTAGGAGGATGACAGCCACGTGAGGTGAGCAGCCACTGTGAAGACACCCGCACGCGGTGTGTTTGCTGATCCCGGAAGCCGCACCACAGCTCGGTAACTCCCCAGAAGCTGCACCGCTCCCCAGCCAAGAAAAGGTAGGTTGTCAGAGAAAAACCCTCGCAACTAGGGAAAACGCACATTTATCCACAAAGTCTCTTTTTTGAAAACCGAGTTATTTCCCCCAGAAGGGGTGCACCGTTCCCGGAGGCACTGCAATACCGGGTCGATGCGTGGAGTGGACGGAGCAAGCTCCTATTCCAACTCCCAGCTCCAAAAATCCATTTAATATATTGTCCTCGGATAGAGGACGTATCAGATATTAAACTGATAAGAACAGATACTACACTTGATCTTAGCCAAAAGGCCGAGAAGCGATACTGACGGCCTGGTCCGCGCCAGCACCCTCCTCTCACCACCCACATGTCACTCACGGCGAGCCAGATCACCGGCAGCCGAGGCCTTCCTTTGCTTATCTGGCAGCACCATGGCATTCACCAGATGGCAGGCTCTTGTGCCGACTTTTTAATTCTCTATTTTCTGTGTTTTTAAAGAGAAATTTTGTGGCGCCGTCCTTTGCGGGAGGTTGAGCGGCGGGGAGAGAAACGGCATTTATTTGCATGCCCCGCCCCGGGAGGCGTGGCTGCGGCGGGCGGACTCGCCCTTCGCCGCGGCGCCGACCCCGAGCTGGTGGTACAGGCTCAGGCAAAGGACAGTCTGAGGAGATTCGCGCCGGGCGGCGAGACAGGCCTGCAGGAAGGGGGGCTGCTGGCAGAGCGGTCTCCGGAAGACAGACAAGGCGCTAGGGACGCCCAGGCTGTCTGTATTGTGGGCGGCTTGGCCGCCCGCCCGGCCGAGAGCTGAGCTCCGAACCCTCCCTGTTCCATAAGGCGTTCATTCTGAGTCCGGGGAGGGCGAGGTCCGGAGGGGGGCCTTTCCCGGAAGGGGGACCCGGCGGGGCCCCCGGAGGGCTTCTCTCCGGCGCCAGCACCGGCGTCTCGCGGGGCTTCGGTGAAGGCACCGCCTCCTGGGCGCCGCACTTCCAGCTCCCTCCGCGTCCTCCTCGGCGCCTGGGTAATTCATCCCACCCCGTCGTCCGCGTCACGTACACCTCCCGCCACCCTCTGGGGCCGTCCGTTATCGCCCCCACCGAAGTCGACCGTCGCCGAGGGCGGTGACCTCAGCAGCACGCAGCGCGGGCCCCGTGCTCGCTCGGTGAACGCCGGCGCGAGGAGCCCCTCCGTGCTCGGGCCGGACCGGCTCAGGGAAGCGGCCGTTAGGAGGCCCCTGGCCGGAGCGAGGGCGGGGGGCGGCAGGGGGCGGGTCGCCAGGCAGGAGAGAGGGGACTGCTTGGGGATGCGCTGGGCGTCACGGCCAGGCAGTGGGCTAAGCTCGCCCCCCACGCACTCCTCACACCCACCCGCAACCCCTCCCCGGCCCTCCCGTCTTCCCTCTGTGGGTGGCAACGGCTGCCGGCTGCCCGGGCAGCATTGACCTTTCCCGCCCTCCTTTCTGACTGAACTTCGGTTCGGTTGGAGAGTTTACCGTTCTTTCCTTTGGCCTCAGAAAAGCTAGAAGGTCATCACGATGCAAGACTGAAACCCCATCGGTCCTTTTACCCGCAGCGCGGAGCGCCCAACGGCCCTCGTTGCCCCCAGCTCCAGCCCCTGGGCCGAGCGCTGCACGTGCGTCTGCATCACCTCGTGTGGTTCACCCCACAGTCCCGTGGGGTGGACGGTCATCTTCGCCGTCTTCCAGCTGTCATCGCCGTCACCACCACCACCACCACCACCACCACCACCGATCGTTACTGTGGGGTCAGGACCACGGTGAGGGGTGTGCGTGTGCGTAACTTGGTGGAGTGTCCACAAAACTCTTCACTAATCAAGAGAAATACAACTTGAACACAACTTGTGTTGATGATGAGGTAGTCATCTTGATTACCTGTTTTTTAAAAACATGTATTTTATTGATTTCTTACAGAGGGGAAGGGAGAGGGACAGTTAGAAACATCGATCAGCTGCCTCCTGCACTCCGGCCACTGGGGATGTGGCCGCATCCAAGGTACATGCCCTTGACCGGAATCGAACCCAGGACCCTTCAGTCCGCAGTCCGATGCTCTATCCACTGAGCCAAACCGGTTTTGGCTGATTACCGTTTTTTTGTTTTGTTTTGTTTTGTTTGTTTGTTGTACTCCCTTAATTTTTTCGTTTTCCCAAGGCAAGTGCCTCACTCATTTCATTCCACTCTAATGCCCACCTTGGTATCACCATCCCCGTTCTATGGACCTGCGCCGTCTCAGCCAGCCGACAGCCGCGTGTAAGCTGCCGAGCACTGGGCGTGTGGTTAGTCCTCGTCGAGGTGTGTGCCCTGCCCCGAGTGTAAAGCGCACACATGGGATTTTGAAGACTTGGCATAAGATATGTAAGATATCTGAATTTTTACAGGGATTACATATTGAAGCAATATTTTTGACACATTGAGTTAAATAAAATAATTTCACCTATCTTTGTTTTATATTTTAAAATGTGGCTACTAGAAAATTCGAAATTACATTTGCGACTCACACATGGACTCACCCATTTCTGGTGGACAGCACCGTTACAGACCGAAGCTCAGAGAGGCTAAGCAATTTGCCAAAGGTCACACAGCTCATGTGAAGCAAAGTCGGGATTTAGGCAGTCTGTTAACCTCGTGGGACCTCAGATCTGTAAAACTGTGCAACGGGGATAATGATACCACCTCTCTGATCCTCGTGGGTCCTCGTGGAGGTGCCAAGCATATATTGGCCTCTCTCTATTATAAGGGCCCTCCAGGGAAAGTCACTTCCCATGGGCAAAACACAGAGAACATCCATTCTGTGGCGTTGGGAAGGGTCTCCCCCGCCCCCATCCTGGCCGCTCCTGCTTCACATCCCTCTTTGCCTGGCTTCATTTCTCTCCCAGCTGTCAAGTCATTATGGACACCCACACCCATGATCGTCACACGGCACAGATACATATTCATACAGACACAAGTAGGTGGAGAGGTACATTGACAAATATGCATACCTTGTAGAAGAAGCAAATAAGCTTCTCACCCTGATGGCAGAGATTTTGCTTGCTGCTCTACCCTGCGCAGCTAGGACAGTGTTGGGCACGTATTCTGTTGACTGAGAGACAACATAGAATGTGCTTTAGCCTGCACCTGACATGACCCTCCCTTCAGGCATTCCCATCCCATGACCTCTGTTCAGACCTGTGCGTGTGAAACCATGTTGCGCTCACTCCTTGGGTTTCCCCAAGCATTTGTGCAACGCCTCCTTGCCTTGTCCTGGCTGGTATTGCGGCCATTTGGACGAGTGTCCTGGTCTCCAGCTTGCTTTGGGCGAGCGCCCAGAGGACAGGAAGTTGGCCTGGCGGGCCTCCTCTGTGCAGAAGAGTAGCAGAAGCGTAGGAGAGAGCAGACCAAGCCCTACCAGGCAAGCCAGAGAGCACTTTCGTGGCACTCACAGGGAAAAGAGCACTTTAGTGCAGGCAAAGACAGAGTCTTTCTTTAGGAACCCAAGTCATTTCCCCCGAGGGGGTGCACCGTTCCCGGAGGTACTGCAATACCGGGTCGATGCGTGGAGTGGACGGAGCAAGCTCCTATTCCATCTCCCTGCTCCAAAAATACATTTAATATAATGTCCTCGGATAGAGGACGTATCAGATATTAAACTGATAAGAACAGATACTACACTTGATCTTAGCCAAAAGGCCGAGAAGCGATGCCATCTGCTCGGCCCTCGCCGCGAACCTCCTTCTTCCACACATATTACGCTCACGGGGATCCGTGTCACCATCAAGCGAAGCCTCATTTCCACAGTATCTTGACAGATATATAAAAAAGCATTAGACGCTGTGAAGATCTTTTTCAATTATCTACGTTTTTAAGGAAATTTTTATCTCCGCTTGGCGCGGTGGCCGATGCTCATTTGCATGCCCCGCCTTTTCCGTGCGGGCGGGGCTACCCCGCTGGGCCCCTCCTCGGGACCGACCCTGCGCGCAGAAGCGGAAGGTGGGCTGTGGCCGAGCCTTTCCCAGGTACAAGCTCTAGCGAGATGACTGCGACGCAGGGCATCTGGACGGCGGTGGGCGGAGGCTCCGGTCCTAGTTCCGAAGGAAGCCGTCGGGTCTTGGCTGGGAAGACGAGAGGGGCCCCCGGGGCTGGCTCGGTCCAGGCCCAGCACTCGACCGGCCGAGAAGCGCCCGTCCCGGGTCGCCTGGCAGGGGCTGCGGAGAAAAAAGTTGGTCCCGGCCCTCCGGCCCTGCGAGGGCTGACTCCCTCCCTGGAAAGAGCTCTGCCAGGACCCCCCCCCCCCCCCCCCGCCCTACCCCGTCGGCAGGGCACCTGGCCAAGCGCCTTCACCTCCCCAGCCTCAGTGGCCCCAGACGAGAAGGGGAGAAGTGGGAACCCTCACGTCCGCCTTGGGGGACTGACAAGGCATAAGCGGAGCTCCCGCGGCCACCCTGGTGTTAGTCTGGCAGACGAGTGTGGCCCCCGCGTGTGCAGAGACGCGGACCCCGCCGTCCGGTGCGGCGGCTAAGAGCGTGGACTCGAGGCCCTGGACACGGACCCTGCGTCCCTCGGAAACCCTGTGCCCTGGTGCTTGACTCGGCCTCCTTGCTGAGCCCCCTGCCTTCCGTGTTATCACCTGTGCAGGGTGAGGTGCGAAATGAGCACACGTAGTGAGTAGGAGTGAGGAGACGTGGCTGGCGTGCAGAATGCCGGTCAGAACCAAGCACAAGGGAAAATGCCTCAGGAGGGTCACTTCCCCACCGGGGAGCCCTTCCATCCAGGACAGTGGTCCCCGACCTTTTTCTGTGGCCGTGCCCCACCTACCCGAGCACCTCTAGAATCCTGGTGCCCCCACCCCATAGAATTCTTATTATTCAAAGAGTGGACTCCTAGTCACGTGGAGGCAGCCTAAAAGGCCATTCACTTGGTCTTAACAAGCTTCCAAAAGAGCGCGGCATCCGCGAAAGAGAGAAAGAAAAGAACGAAAGGACAGTTGAAGTAATGAGGAAGAAATTGTAAAAAAAAAAAAAAATGCTATGAAGTGATATGAAAAAATGGCAAATAGCCAAAACCGTTCTGGCTCAGTGGATAAAGCGTGGGCCTGTGTACTGAAGGGTCCCGGGTTCGATTCTGGTCAAGGGCATGTGCCTTGGTTGCAGGCACATCCCCAGTAGGGGCTGATCGATGTTTCTCTCTCACCCGTGTTTCTAACTGTTGAGAACTCGACGTGGGACCTCTGGCCGCAGCCTGTGCTCGCAGTGTGACACTGACCCAGCACTGGTCACCGCGGGGGGCGTGGGGGGGGCATGCTGGAAACTCAGAGGCATGGGTGGAAGACCCACTGAGTCCCCACCTGGCGGTTAACAAAACGCCCCTGGGATGCACATGCGGCTCAAGTCAGAAGCATCTGCCACAGGACTGATGGCTGAAGGAGGGAGCCTGAGGGAGAAGCAGCGAATATATTTTTCAGGATCTCAGCTCCCTCTGTCAAGAGATGAAATCCAACTCCTCGCCATTCTTTTCTTCCCTTTACCTTCTAAGTCTCTGCAGAGAGTCTGCAGTTTCTAGAATCTTTTGGTGGTAAGGGACAGAGGACAGGAAGGCACCCACAACACCTGCGCTAAACTTTTTTTGTGTGTGGGTGTTTTTTCTTTTTGAGGTGTTACTAGGAGGCTCTAAGAACTATTGGGATCGGAGGAGAGCTGTGGGTGGGTTAACAAAAATCATAGAAGACACTAGGTTATCATGGGTTATTAATTGGCTTTCCTTTAATGTTTCTTTGGACATGAGCAAAGAATGGGTTCTATCCCCGCTGCCCCACAGAGGTCTGGGGTTGTGATACTGTATTTTTTTGACAGGCAGTGTTACTCCTGCCCTGAGAACCAGAATGTATGACCTCCCAAGAGTTACATATGATGATGGTTGAAGTGTGCTCTGGATCTTAGGGTAAAATATAAGAGTTTGTGTGCTAGCCCTAACTGGTTTAGCTCAAGTGGATAGAGCTAAAGGTCCCAGGTTCGATTCCGATCATGGGCATGTACCTTGGCTGCAGGCACATCCCCAGTAGGAGGTGTGTAAGAGGCAGCTGATTGATGTTTCTCTCTCATCAATGTTTCTGACTCTCTATCCCTCTCCTTTCCTCTCTGTAAAAAAATCAATAAAATATATTTTTAAAAAAGAGAGAGTTTGTGTGCTAGAGAGCAAGTTTCATGGCCAGGTAGACTTGATCCATAAAAGTAGTTAGACTCAAGGATAAGAATGAAAAGAAAAAGAAAGTCAAATCACAACATCCTCCCCCCAAAACAACAACAAAAACAATCACAAAAAAAAAAAACTAGTTAAATCCAACTAAGAACTTGGCTTCAAAACTTCCTTGCCATTATTGAATACCCACTGGTTTGCCAGCAAGTCCCTAGTTTCTTTCAATAATGAAAGGCATTATTTTTCCAATTTTGCGTCTGAAGGAACTGAGGCTGCTGAGGCTGGCTTCCCAAAGTCCTCAGGTTTCTTCTTCCTCGCTAGGCATTAAGGGACCCTGTGCTCCTGGCTGGTGGTTTTATATCTTTATTATGGATGGATCCTTATTCCCATCCACTTTGTGAGAAAGCAGTGGGTGGTCAATTTGTACATGTCACTTCGTATGTTATCTGAGGAAGATATTTCACAACTGGCTTCCTGGGTCAATGTTTTTTTGTTAATAATTTATTATCATCACAATAGCTACCAGGTATAGAGGATTTGTATATGCCAAGCCCTTTGCTGAGTACTTATTTTATTTTCATAATGACCATATGAAATAAGTATTATCATCTGGCTTTCCCGATGAAGAGACTGAGGCTGGGAGAGATAAGTAACTTGCCCAGGAACGGTTAAAGTCAGGGTTGGAACTCACCCTCCCAGCCAGCGGCAGTCCCAGGGCCAGCACTAGTGTCACCTGAGAACTTTTTGGAAATGCTCATTCTCCACCAGTGACTCACTGGTGACAGAAATTCTGGAAGTGGGGCCCAGCAGTCTGTGTTTTGTCAAGTCCCCCAAATTATTCTGTTGTATTTACAAAGTTGGGAACCACTGTTGGAAGCTTTATGCTCTCTCAATTTATGCAAGGCAGCATCGGTGACTTAGCAGAGACATCTCTCAAATGCTAAAGACTGCATCAAACTGTTCAGGTCACTGGGGATTGGTTCCTGTTGTGAATGTTTCCAGGGGCCCATCCGCTGGGATAACTGGCCAGTCAGCATGTTCCCTTCAGAGTGTGGGCCTGGCTCTCCCCCTTCCTCCTCTCTGCTTCTCTATTATTTGGTTGTCCCTACTCCCTTGTCATTGCTCCCCCGGCATTTTCACCCTCTCGGGGCTCCTTGTTGCTGTTTCTGACCGCCCAAGTCCCCTCCTCCAGCCAAGGCCACTCCAAACAAATGGATGCTGTACACCCGTCCCCACGTGGATCTTTCCCCATCACTGCAACATGGCTGCAACTGAGCTCTTCAGAACCTTCCCGCCCTGCAGCTTCCTCCCACCTCAGCCTTCCCTGCCAGGTCCTCAGTAAAAGTATGAGAAATATAATTGAAATTAGGTTTTCTGCTCAAATAATGTCCACTCACACCGGAGCTTACCTCCACAACAAACAAACCTGAAGAGAGCAGAGTTGCCATTCCCAACCCCAAACTGTACAAAAGGCGCTGTCTGAAAGGAAGACTCCAGGGACGCAAAATTGGAAAAATAATGCCTTTCATTATTGAAAGAAACTAGGGACTTGCTGGCACACCAGTGGGTATTCAATAATGGCAAGGAAGTTTTGAAGCCAAGTTCTTAGTTGGATTTAACTAGTTTTTTTTTTGTGATTGTTTTTGTTGTTGTTTTGGGGGGAGGATGTTGTGATTTGATTTTCTTTTTCTTTTCATTCTTCTCCTTGAGTCTAACTACTTTTATGGATCAAGTCTACCTGGAGTCTTCAGTGACAAGCATATCCACCAGGGGGCAGCATCTGCTGCTTTCCAGCCTTGGCTGGGAGCTGGGACTTGGTTTTGGAAGGGTTGCCTCTGAAAGGGTTCTTGGTAGGGCAGGAGGGCACCTATGGCGCCCTCCCCTACCCCTTTTCTAAGAGGTAGGTTGTGTTTTCTCCATCTGACTGTTGATACTGGAAGCTAGGATTTGAAAAATGGGTCTTTGTGATTCTGAAGCTAACAGCTACACCTTGGAATCCACTCCCCCAGGCCACCTCTCTCCACACTTCATTTGTGCGCTCAGACAAGTACTTGGTTTAGGATGCTGTGCTGCAGAGGCAAGGATGTTCTCAGTGCCCTGGTCAGAGCCGAAAGGTCGCCAGTTGGATTCCTGGTCAGGGCGTATGCCCAGGTTTTGGGTTCAGTCCCTGGTTGGGGTTTGTATGGGAGGCAATTAATGTTTCTCTCTCGCATAGATGTTTCAATGTTTCTCCCCCTAAAAAAATCAATAAAAGCATATATTAAAAAAAATAGGATGTCCTCAGCCACTTCCTAGGGAAGCTCCATCCATTCCCTCTCTTCCCTACTCCACAGCATGGACTGTCATGAAGAAGGGACCTGGATTCATCTAAGCCCCTCATCACATGCTGAGGAAACAGGCTCCTAGGGTGTGTGTGTGTGTTGTGGGGGTGGCTTTGCCAAGCCAGTCTACTAGTGAGGGGCAGCACTCATAATGACTCTCAGCCCAGGGTTTCAGCCTGCCAGGCTTCGAGGTGGGCCTCTCTCTCCAGTGTCATCCCCACCCCTTGCCTCTGTCTTGCTCCTCCAGAAAGTCCCCCCCCCCCCCGTAAAGGCCTGTGAGTTCAATACTATTCAGACTTTGCCCAGAATGTTCAACTCAGTATCAGCAGAACTCCTGAGGGCTTCAGGACCCCAGGGTGGATGTTTGTACTCATTCCCTCATGCATTCCTAAATTCCTGCAGGATTTCCTGCCTGTCTAGTGGGCCAGGCATGGTGCTGGGGGCCGCAGAGCTCTGGATGAGAAAAACCAGCTCCTGAGCTCAGGGCGTAGTCTGGTGGGGGACAGCTCTGAGGAAAAGCAGTGACACAGCAGGTGCAGACTGATGGGGACGGGGGGGACCAATAGGGGGAAGTAGATAGGTCCCAGGTAAGTCTGTCCTGTCTAGAATGCTTACTTGACTCCTTTCACTGAAACCGTGGTTCTAATGCTAACACTTGGAGAGGCCTTCCTGATATCCCCTCTATGAAGTCGTTCCCTTCCCCCCATCACTCTCCAGCACCTGTGTCTGCTTTGTTTTTCTTGACAGCACGTGTCACCATCTGAAATTAGCTGCTTTGTTCATTGGCTGGCTCTCCCCACTCCCCACTATGATGTGCGCTCCATGAGGGCAGGTCCTTGTCCATCCCCCTAGGGGCTGTGTATCAGAGCGCGGAGTGGAGTGGTGCCTTGCATGTAGTAGGCACTCCATAAGTGAATGTTCATGTACAAATGTTTGAATGTTTGATACAGAGCAGCCCCTGCTCTGGGCTAAAAGTAAAAGTGTTTGAATGTTTTCTGCAGTGAATCCCCCAGTGCACTAGGTCCCGGGCTGTGATCTTGTGGAGAGAAACGAGGTGAGAATGCCAGGAAAGCAAATGGTCATTAATGGAGGAAGGCTTCCTGAGGCCAGCGCTGGGGTGGGGACTGGAGTTCCCATCTAAAGGCACTTGTTGGAAATGCTCACTGGGACGGGCCTAGAACCTGATGTCACCCTGCAAAGCGGGGCCTCTTCCTTCATTCCTCCGGGCCCCACTCTCCTTCCCCTGTGTTCAACACCTCTGCAAACACAAAAGGTGGAGGGTGAGGTGAGATTGCCAGTTTCATACCTTTATCAGATAATCAAGTGACAAGTTCCTTCTTGGGTGTAGGGCCCAGGAGACGCTGGAGAAATGTTGAAGAAGTTTCCAAGATTGCCCTAGCTCACCGGTCAGCAAAATCAGAGCCGAAAACCGACTTCTGCGCACGGGCCACAAAGTTTCAATCGCACTGTACACATGTGCCCGCACGTGGTATTTTGTGGACGAGCCACACTCCAGGGGCCAAAGAGCCGCATGTGGCTCTCGGGCTGCAGTTCGCTGACTACTGCTCTAGCTGGTTTGGCTCAGTGGATAGAGCACCCGCCTGCGGACTGAGGGGTCCTGTGTTCAGTTCTCATCAAGGGCATAAGCCTGGGCTGCAGGCCCAACCCCGAGTAGGGGGCGTGCAGGAGGCAGCTGGTCAAGGATTCTCTCTCATCACTGATGTTTCTACCTCTCTCTTCCTCTCCTCTCCTCTCTGATATAAATAAAAATTTATTTAAAAAAGTTCCAAAGATTGTTGAAGAAACGTTGTATGTTTTCAGTTCTCTGTTTCTGTGTGTGTTTGGGTTTCATAGCCATTGAAACATTTGTTCAAAGCCATGTTTGGCCAATTTCTAGCTGGGTAACTTTGGGTAAATTACCTAACCTTTCTGTGCTTCGGTTTCTGCCTTTTAGAAGAACTATGGTTGGTGGGTTCAGCTGGCTATTAAAAAAGGAAAAGTGAGTTTTGAACAGTGGCAGTATTGCAGCCAAGGAGGTTTATCTGAGGCGCAATTATTGCTAATTGAGAATATAGAATGAAAAAGGAAAAGTGTCTGGCCTGTGTCGCTCAGTGGTTGAGTGTTGACCCGTGAACCAGGAGGCACATGTCTGGGCTGCCTCCGTCCCCGGTAGGGGGCGTGCAGGAGGCAGCCCACTGATGATTCTCTCTCACCATTGATGTTTCTATGTCTATCTCTCTCTCCCTTCCTCTCTCTGAAATCAATAAAATGAAAAAATTTTTAAAAGGAGAAGTATGCAAAGTTCCTAGATCAGAGTCTGGCATGCAGTGGTCACTCACTGGGGTAGTGGTCACCTACCTCCTGGCCTGCTCTGGCTTTCCCTCTCCTAACTCACTGTGCTCAGCTCGGCCTCTGTCCTGCAGCCCTCTGTCACCCCCGTGAAGTGGGGGTGTAATAAACTAAGTTCCTAAGGTCTTACTCTCTTCAGGGCTTCAAGGAGGCTCCGGCATCTTGGAGGTGGTAGCCAAGTGGCTGGTTTGTAGCAGGGAGGGGATGAAGGGGCGGCAAGGCAGGCTGGTGCTAAACAGATGGTGAGCTGGTGGGCAGCAGGGGTAGGCCTTCTTGTTTGGCAATGACTGCCCCTCCCCCCTTTGTGACCCCCCCCTCAAATATAGCCTTTAAAAGGTTAACACTGAAGCATGTAATAAATGTAAGAACTCAAATCACTTTGTAAAAATGGAGATATTAGAGTTATAATTCCATTGTCCTTTGACCCCCGCTCTCCTCCAATTTTACCTCATTATCGCTGTCATCCTTTTGCTGTTTTCGTTTTGGTTACACTGCCCCTTTGTGAGATGCCCTCTTTCAGAATGCCCAGACTGTACCAGTCTGCAGTGGCTGGGAAGATGCGGTCCAGCCCTGCGCCCCTCCTAATCAATTCCACATGGGACTAATGGACTTCTAGAAATCTTTCCAGAAGCTCTCATTGGATACTTTCTGCCTTCTCTGCAGTTTTATAAGTCAATATTTACAAAGGCCTAGTACATATACTGTCCTGTGCTGTCCCTGCATTTCCTGTGATGACGAAAGAAACAGTCAAACCTGGGGAGAATTTTTATCGGACTTTAATTGAGCCAAAACTAACAACAATTGCTGGGAAGCAAGATCTCAAATGCCTCAGAGAATGACAGTTTTGCAGTTTCTTTTATGCACTTAAAATTAAGTGGGGAAGCAAGAAAGGGTAGGAGAAACCAAGGTGGGGATTGGATTACAGGGGCGATTTTCAACCACTGTGCCTGGGCACTCTGATGTGCCGCAAGGATTTTTAAAATATGCAACATCTGACTATTTAGTCAGGGGCACTGATCTCTTTCCCTTAGGTGGTCAAATAAAGAAATGACAACAGCCCACACCCAACAGCCATACAGTGTGAATGAATCAAAATTATACTCAGTTTTTTTTGTCAGATCAGCATTTTAGTAATTAGTTTATGTGTCATGAGATGAAAAAGGTTGAAAGGATAGCAAGACTAAGTGCTTTCCTGATGGCAGTTAAGCTTATTTTAAAGGTTTCTGTCTATTTGAACAAGGGCAGCTCTTGAGGGGTCTGGTGCTGGCCAGCCATCAGACCAGCGATTGAGGGCTTCTTTTTTTTTTTTTTTGCTGGGGATGCTTGGCCCTCCCTGTGAGAGAAGACGGGTACTTCAGTGGTCAGGGCCCAGGCACTGGATTCAGACAGAGCCTTGCTCAGCCTCTTACTAGCTATGTGTGATCTTAGACCAGTGATGGAACCCCTTTGAGCTTTCTTCACCTGTAAAATGCAGCAACGCCAGTTCCTACCCCTAGGGCTGTTGTGAGAATCGAGAAGGGTGATGGATTTAGACTTTCATGGGGTTCTAGGTTCACAGAGGTTTGAATATTGAATTAGGAAAGATAAAGGAGTTGTCAGCAGCCCTGAAAAATAACCTTGTTGGAGGGATTTTACCTGTGTGTGTGTGTGTGTGTGTGTGTGTGCGTGGAAACTGCCTGGGGAGGGGATGCGGTATTATTAAACTCTTTACTGATCTCGAGCTAAAGGCTGCCACTCGGCGTTCCCGGTGCCCCTCCCACCATCTATCCCTGAGTGCTCCCGAGTTGAATAGCAAATATTAGAATATGGTAGAAAAGAGCAATTAAAACGGTCACGGATTGAGCAGACACCCGTCACTGTGAGGTCCGGGCTGCAACGCGCATATTGCCACGCCCACTCCCCCGCTGCGGGCTGCTGATTGGCTAGTGCGTCGTGACGTCACACGCGGGTTTTAAGGGTGAGTCGCCGGCGCCGCGGGCAGTGCGGGCGCGCTGGAGGCCGGCGGGGAGGTCGGCTTGGCAGTTCGGGTTCCTGGCCCGGAGGGTCGCCGCGGGAGAGCCGGGGACGGAGGTAAAGGGGCTGGACGGGCCGTGCCGAGGCGGCCCGGGTTCGGGGCCCGGGGAGCTGGAGTCAGCGATCCGGGGAGGGCTGGCACCGGAGTGTCGCGGGGCGCTGGGGAAGGGGTCTCCGTGTGAGGAGGGGGTCGCCGTCAGGCGCCTGGGGGCGTGGAGGGTGGGTGGGAGCGGACCTCTATCTCCTGTCTCAGCGCCGGCATTCCAACTCAATTTGCGGGCGTTGTCTGACCGGCCCCTTCCCGCAGGGATGGTCGCCTGGGGAGTGGGGGCTGCGGCGTCTGTTAGGGCATCACTAGCGGACGAAGAGGCGCTGGATCCAGGCCTCACCCCCCACTTCGGTGTCCGGGACCTGGGATTTTATCCAGGTCTCATCGCCCTTGTGAGCGCCCCAGGGGGAGGGGAGCGGCTTGGTTACACCTGCAGCCCCTTAAGGAAAAAGAAAAAGAATTTTAACAAGGAAACTGATTCAGGAAAAGATCCAGAAGTTGCACATTTCGTGTTTGTTAAGCCTCTTGTGCTGTTTTCTCTCGTGACCTTTCCTTGTTTAGATAACCCAGCTGTGGTCTCCAGAGCCTGCGACTGCAAGGCCACCTTTGCGCCTCCACTGGGAGCCCCAACACCCACCCCTTAGCTGGAGCACACCATGGGGAACCACCTCACAGAGATGGCGCCCACCCCCTCCTTCCTGCCCCATTTCCAGGCCCTGCACGTGGTGGTCATCGGGCTGGACTCAGCTGGAAAGACCTCCCTTCTTTACCGACTCAAGTTCAAGGAGTTTGTCCAGAGCGTCCCCACCAAAGGCTTCAACACGGAGAAGATCCGGGTGGCCCTGGGAGGGTCGCGCGGCATCACCTTCCAAGTGTGGGACGTGGGTGGGCAGGAGAAGCTGCGACCGCTGTGGCGCTCCTACACCCGCCGGACCGACGGGCTGGTGTTCGTGGTGGACGCCGCCGAGGCTGAGCGGCTGGAGGAGGCGAAGGTGGAGCTGCACCGCATCAGCCGGGCCTCGGACAACCAGGGCGTGCCGGTGCTGGTGCTGGCCAACAAGCAGGACCAGCCCGGGGCTCTGAGCTCTGCCGAGGTGGAGAAGCGGCTGGCAGTCCGGGAGCTGGCTGCTGCCACGCTCACCCACGTGCAGGCCTGCAGCGCTGTGGACGGGGTGGGCCTGCAGCCCGGCCTGGAGCGCCTGTATGAGATGATCCTCAAGAGGAAAAAAGCTGCCCGGGGAAGCAAGAAGAGACGGTGACCCCAGGCCGCCCCCTCCTCACCAGTTAGGGGTCTTGATACTTGGACAGCCAGGCAGAGCCTGTGGCCCCTCACTCAGCCCGGGGCGCAGGCCCTGTCCACCTAAATGAAGGACTGAGGCACGCTCGCATCGGGTGTCCGCTTTGGTGTGGTCCTGGGGAGGGGGTGTGAGATGGGTTGTCTGCTCACATCTCCCCCAGCCTCACCTCTGGAGATGTGGGGGCTGCGGAGCTGAGGCGGCTTCAGTATAAACTGCAAATCTACCTCGACCTTGTTTCTTGTTTTCTCTGGCTTTTTAATTAGATGTGTTTTAGGGCAAAGGAAAGTTACTCGGAGGATGCATTTGGTGTGGGGTACTGTCTCCCCCTCCCCCAACTGGGAGTCCCCCCAGGCTTCTTTCCTAGGGATGCCACTCCTAACGGTTTTTATTTGTGTGTCTGTGTGAACGTGCAGAGCCTCTTCCCACATTTGTAGATCCACTGCCGTTTTATAAGCTATGTATGTCCTCTGTATTAACTATTTTTTAGCATTCATAAGTTATTAAAGACTGATGATACTGTACCTTTAAGCTTGGTCTGGCATTTTTCTCTCCTTAGTCCAACATTTCTATATGGGTGGGACTTGGGGGCAGGGGTGGGGTTTGGGGGTGGGTGGGGAGAATAATTTATCTTGAAGATGAATTTGCCAAGCAAGCACTTTTCTAAAAATTAGAGTTGAGCTGCTCCCCCAAGCTATTGCCTAATCTGCAGGGATTTTTTTTTTTTGGGGGGGAGTGTTCCTTTCTTACTTGCCTCCCCTGCCCTCATCCCTAGGCTCTTACTTGTCCCTATACCATCTGGTCTTGAAGATTTAACTTCAAGATTTGCTGGTCGAGGCGGTTCCTAGGTTTTTACTCTTGGGAGCACATCCTTAGGTCTATATAGGTAAATCCTCAAAGAGCCTTCTCCCCTCTCCCCAGCATTCAGGTTGGTCTGATTTCCCTCCCTTATCCCCCTCCCCCGCCCTGGAGGGATGCTGTGGGAATGGAAAGTTATTCCTTCCTGGCCTAAAGCCACCTCAGGGTGCTCAACCTGCTGACTGTGCTTACTGGCAGCTATGGTAGCGGCTGGAGCTGGGGAAGCCTGGGCTGGATTGAGCCCGCCTGGGTCTGTGACTAAACCATTAGTCTCCTAGCTCTGGGGATGATAGCTATTCCCAGGAGAGGGGCAGGAGTAGCAGCTGGTCCTGCCTGCTGGGAGTGAGGACTGCTGGACACCAACCCCCAACCCTCTGGGAGAGGAGGGGGAAGGCCGAGAATGTTAGCAGCGATAGTAAGACTGAAACGAGGCCTGAGTACCCTTGCCCTTCCTCACCAACATCAGGGCCAACTGTGTCTGAGATAACAGGACAATCAGAACCTCCTAATAGGTGAGAGAAGTGAGTCAAAACCCAGCACAGTTCTTTCCAGCCCCCAGTCACACTCCCAACCTTTGTGCATACATGGGGTCTCCAGAGCAGGCCCCTGCTCCACAATCAGATAAAAACGCCTGGAGAGGGAGAGAAGGTGCTGGCAACCCTATCCTGGAGGAGCCTTCCTAAGGATTGCTTCTTCCCAGCCCGGCTTGCAGAAGCCACGTTTTGGCCACTTTAGATTTGTTCCCTCCCCCCCCCACCCCCCCCATCCCCATGGCTGGCAGAACAGGGGTGAGTGTGCATTGATCCGGAAGGGTGCCCAGGGTGCATCAGAGCTGGGGCCTACTTGACAGAGCTGCTGGGCTGGTTCTGCTGGGGACACGTGCTACCTGGCCACCCTCTACCTATGCCTGTGATTCATGGCCCCCAGTCCTCACAACAGTCCTCTTCTGCAGCCCAGGAGCAGGCTGGGGCAAACCTGGTTAGATCTGTTCGGCCCAGCCGCCCGGTGTGGCTCAGTCACGGCTTGATGCCTGGTCAAGGGCACATGCCCGGGTTGCTGACTCGATCGCCCATAGGGGGCGTGCAGGAGGCAGTCGATCAATGATTCTCTGTCATCATTGATGTTGATCTCTCTCTCCCTCACCTTTCCTCTCTGAAATCAACAAAAATAAACATTAAGAAAAATCTGTTCTGCTGGGCAATCTTTCCTCCCTATTTCATCTCAAATTTTGCTCTTTTGGCTCGAAACCTCCAAGGACCTGTTTTCTCCATTTCTGGTCACCGGGGGGACTGAGGCCTCTGGATTTGGGAGAAGGATGTATGAATAGGTGCTCCTCCCTCTAGCAAAGAGGCCTCCAAGGTGCCAGCTTTTGGTTCTGGCTCTGTCCTCCCTCCCCATCTGGTTAGGACCCTCTTCTCCCCCAGGGCAGACTCCAGCCTGGCACCCTGGTCCACAGGACACCAATGAATTCCCAACTCTTCCCACAACCAGCTGGCCTGACCAGCTGCTGGGGGTAGTGTGAGCGGGAGTGAGGTGGAGAAGCCAGTGGTTTTGGAGGGGTTGTGGGGAGAGGGCAGCACTGGGGAATTCTAACTAGAAAGCTACCTTTTGGCTGGGTGTAGGTGGCGAGCTTTGGAATAATCTTGCCTTGGTCCCTCCTGCCTAGGGATTCTTCCTGTTGGGCTTTGGGGTTGACAGTGTGGAGTGGGGATAGGCTCAGGGTTGGGGGTGGGTCGTAGCTCTCTTGTTTCAGCTTTGATATTAAATAGACTTCCTTTGACACCCTGAGATGGATGCTGAGGGAGAGGCTCCTGAAGGCAGAGGACCGCTGGGGGCCAGGAGTGATGGGCAGGAGTCGGCTGCCTGTGAGGTGAAGCTGAAGGAAGCCAGTGGGTCCAGATGTGGGGCCCCCTTCTGAGCTGCCCTCCCCCACCTCTCCTCGTACAAGTTGGATGGTAAAATCCAGACGGAGGGCACTCTCCCTGGGGGCCCTGCCCTTCCCTGGGCCCCTCCTCATTAGGACAAAGAAGGCAGTGGTCCCTTCCCACACCCTCTCCAATTCTCTATACTTGCTTAGGGAAGGGAAAAGGCACAGAGGAAGGAAAGAAGTTCTTAAATCCCAGAGGGGGCATGACTTGCCCAAGGACCCAGGACTCTTTGGTGGTACATCCAGATCCTTCCTCCCTCCCAGGCCGGCTCTTTGTACTCCTGGCACAGACAGCAGGGGATAGGAGCTAATCGGCGTCTCAGCGCCCTGACTGCCCTACCTCCCTTCCCCTTCCCTCCCTCCCTCCCGCCTTGATTAGACGAAGGGCCGGCTTTCCGCTCCCCGACTCCCCTTCCTGAGGAGTGGCCGTTTTATCTCCGAAGCCCAGGACAGCTCTGGCTTCAAATCTGGCCAGAAGTCCCCACCCTCTCTCACACTGCCATTCTAAGTCCTTGTTGAGAGGGACGGCTTCACTGGGGCCTGGAAAGCACTGAATTCCACGGAAGCACTGAGGGTGCCCGGGACAGCCTGTTCTCCCCGCAGGCTGCTCTGGCGGGAGGCCAGGGGGAGGGCGGGCTGACAGGCAGCGGGGGAGGCCCGGGCCGGCACCGGGCTGCGGGGTAAGCAGCCCGTAGCCACCCATCATTTCCAAGGCCATCTGCTGACCCGGGCCGGGTGTTTGTGGGAGGGTGTTTCAGGACCAGCTCTCTAGCTAGGCCAGAGGAGGCTGTTTTCCTTCCTTCCTTTTTCAGATTTTTTTTTGGGTTTACTTTTCTCCCCCTCCCTCACCTGCTTACAAAGTAATAGGTCTTTGTTGGGGAAGCCGTTTAGAAACTTTGAAAATGGATAATCTCATAATGTAAACTTCAGGGCAAGCTAAACATTTGAACAGCGTCTTACATAGAATTTTCCAGATTTTTTTTTGCATAGACATAAAAGGTATGCATATACAACACACATGGGATTATATGACATATTGTCATACAGTTTTGCTTTTCTCTATTGGAAAAATCCTCACTTGAGGATATGTTTGTTCATTTACTTAGTATTGATTTTAGAGAGTGGAAGGCGTGGGGGAGAGAAAAAAACATCCATGTGAGAGAGAATCACTGCCAACCCAGGTTGAACCGAAAGCTAGGCATGTGCCCTAACCGGGGATAGAACCTGCAACCTTTTTGGTGTTCAGGACGATGTTCCAACCAACCAAGCCATCTGGCCAGGAATTCTCCCTCCCCACTCCCATCCCCCCTTCCCCAACTATAAGAGAGAGTTTGTTAAGAATGTCACAGAAGTAGAAGAAATGAAGTGCAGCCCTAACCAGTTTAGCTCAGTGGATAGAGCATGGTCTGTGGACTCAAGGGTCCCAGGTTCGATTCCGGTCAAGGGCGTGTACCTTGGTTGGGGGCACATCCCCAGTAGGAGGTGTGCAAGAGGCAGCTGACTGATGTTTCTCTTTCATCAGTGTTTCTAATTCTCTATCCCTCTCCCTTCCTCTCTGTAAAAAAAAAAAAAAAAAAAAAAAAAAAAAAAAAAAATCAATAAAATATATTAGAAAAAAAAAAAAGAAGTGAAGTGCAGAAGACATGGGCGCAGTAAACAAGTTCCAGAGGCAGAAGAAGGGGCTCCTGGAGTTTAGGAGAGGAAAAGGTAAAGGTAACACGCCTGGGGGGACGCAGGGGACAGGAAAGGCGGGTGTGTCCCTGAGAGGGAGCCTGCTTTTCTCATTTATACCTTGGGCATCATTCAATGTCAGGACAAATGGGTTTTTCTCGTTCTTTTTGATGAGATTCCTTTGTGTGAATGCGCCATCACTTATTAATTAAATCCAGAGTCCGTGGTAATGAACTTCCTTGCACATATTTCTTTGTACACTTGGGGGAAGATACCCTTTCAGAGAAATGTTAGAAGTGGAATGGTTGTCAAAGGGTATATGTATTTCAAGTTTTCACAGCTAGTGCACAGTGTGTGTTTGTGTAGAGAGGGTTTGGGTGGGGAGAGAAATATAATCCAGCCTCCACATGGCCAGATTTCAAGGCCTCTTCCAACGGAGGGGGCCTGTGGGATGGGGTAGACATTCCAGCACTCTCGCTTTTTGGAGGAAAGAAACAAAACCCCCAGCAAGTTGTCAGAAGATGTGCAGGCCTGGGGAGTGAGCTTGGGCTGATTTCCTGGGCCTGGGGAGTGAGACCCCCGGGGGCTGCCCGCCTGCTGGCAGAGGTGGGCAGATGGTGAGGATTTCTCAAACCCGGCTTCGCTTCTCTCTTCTCGAAGAAGGCAGGCAGAGTGGGCGAAACGACTCCTAAAATAAATCCCCAGGACTTGGCTCAGAGAGGGCGTCAGGCTGGGACCAGGATGCATGCTGGGAAGGAAACATGGGGACAGATCTGGAGCCTGAAGGAGGACAGGGTAGGCCCTGGACCTCCTTCGGGGCGACCCCTGACTCCTCTAGTGGGGACACCCACCAACTGCTAAGAAATCCTGAAACAGGAAGCAGAAGCCTGAAATGTCAGATACCTCAGCCACTTGGCTCTGGCTGGGCTCCACCTCGCAGTTCATTCAGGCTCCTGGCCTAATCCCGGGCCCAAGCCCCTTCAGGTGGGGTGGTGGGAAGTGGGGAGGCAGGAGGGTTCCTCTCTGTAACACCTCCCGCCCCGCCTGTTAGACCTGGTGAAGGGATTGTGGGGGAGGGCAGGAATGACCGCTGGGTTTTAACGGTTGTGGAGAGTGGGGTTTTGTGCTTTTGACTGTATTTGTTTATAAGATTACCCATTGCTTTCCACTCCAGATTCTGACTCGTATCCTTAGGGAGAGAGAAGGCAGGAACTGCTCGATCACTCTCTGGCTCTGACACTCTGCCAGTCTGATGGGAGGAACAGGCAGCCACCAGGATGACCAGGCAGCATTGCAACTCACGAAGCAAAACTTGGCTCTGCCAACAACTTCTGTGGCCTTGACCAAGCCTCAGTTTACCCTGTTGTAAAGTGAGGGGGTTGAGTAAACAATATCAGATCTTTTCTGCTTCATTTACATTTAGTTAGTTATTTTTTTGTTTGTTCTATTTTTTTTTTTTTGTTTTTTCTTGGTTCACTGTCTATGCTTTTCAGGACAAGGTCAGTGTGAGGAACTCATTAAAGATCTCTCTCCCTTCATCTTATCATTCTCTGAAATTACCATGTTTGTGTTTTATTTTTAAGTTTGTTTACTGTCTGTTTTCACCTTTAGGCTATGCTCTTTAGGAAGACAGCACTCATCCATTTTGTTCACCATTGTATCACCAATGTGTGTGGCAGGCACACAGTAGGTGTTCGACTCATATCTGTGGAATGTGGGATGTCCACTCCAGAATTGAAGGATTGGGGTTCCATCTCAATAAAGAAGTGGTTTTGGTCTATAAATGCTGACAGCACTCAGGAAAGAAGCTGTCAAGTAAGGTTGGGGAGTTTATCTGGGAAGGCGTCCTGGAGGAGGTGAGGAAAAGAAGCAGGTTTACTTGGAGGACTGTGGGCTTAGGTGTACTTTCTTCACCCTGCCTGCTGCTCAAGAGGAAAGACTTGAGTCTGAGGTTTAATACAGTTTCATTCCTCCCTCTCCAGGATTTAATTACCTGGCCTGAGACACTCCCTAGCGTCTGTTTACCACTTCCTCCCCCAGCTCCTCCCAAGGTTACCCTCGGATTGCCACTCTCTGCCTCCCACTGCAGAGGAGTCCAGTGTGGAGCAGGTATGGAGATGGGGTTCCCAAGATTCAGACCTGAGCAGCCCTGTCTGGCAGCCCCCAGCCGCATGTGGTGACTGAACAGAGAATACGTGGCTGAACTGAACTGAGACACCGTGTGAAATGCACAACAGAGTTTAAGACGTAGCACAAAAAAGAATGTAAACTATCTCATTCACAAATTTCGTTAGTACATTCATACTTTTTATTTTTTAAATATATTTTATTGATTTTTTTATACAGCAGAAGGGAGAGGGAGAGAGAGTTAGAAACATCGATGAGAGAGAAACATCGATCAGCTGCCTCCTGCACACTCCCTATTGGGGATGTGCCCGCAACCAAGGTACATACCCTTGACCAGAATCGAACCCAGGACCCTTCAGTCCAGAGGCCAACGCTCTATCCACTGAGCCAAACCAGTTTCGGCAGTACATTCATACTTTTTAATATAGATATGTTCAGATGAAAAATATTTCTCACATACTGAGTTAAAACACGTAAAAATGTGGCTACCAGAGACCCCAAAATGACATCTGTGGTTCACATTCTATTTCTATTGACAATTCAGGCCCAGATATTTGGAGGAAGGAGCATTATGGGCAAAGAATGAAATCAGAAGAGAAACAGATCAAACTTCAGCAGTCTGGAAGGAAGGGAGATGATGGACTGAAAAACCTGACAGGTCTGCATACTTTCCTTCCTGAAGAGCTTTCTGAATAGGCAAAAACTTTGCATATCTTGAATTGTCTAAAAAGATCTTAACAGCCAAAACCGGTTTGGCTCAGTGGATAGAGCATCAGCCTGTGGACTGAAAGGTCCCGGGTTTGATTTCGGTCAAGGCATGTACCTTGGCTGCGGGCACATCCCCAGTAAGGGGTGTGCAAGAGGCAGCTGATCGATGTTTCTCTCCCATCGATGTTTCTGACTTCCTGTCTCTCTCCCTTCCTCTCTGTAATAAATCAATAATAATAATAAAAAAAAAATATATATGAAATAAAAAGATCTTAACAAACTAGGATTCTCTATTTTCCTAGCTTCATTTAGGGTATTTTCCCTCTATAAACAGCAATGTAACTGTGTGTTTGGTGATCAGCCCAGATACCTGGACTCCACACAATTTCTTAACATGATATTATCCAACAGTTTCTGATCATTCCTGAGGCCGCTGTGATAGTACAATAGTGCTGATAGGCTGAGGTTTCACCATCTTGCCCTCCCCTGCTGCCTTCCTCTGCCCCACCTGCCCTGCACCCCACTCAAAGGTGCTGGCGCAGAGAGAGGGTTCAGGCAGGTAATCCTGAGGGGGAAGAGGCCAGCTGGGGTTCTGGATAATCTACAAACTGGATTATCTTTGCCTGAGTTTGCACCTACATAAGTAGGTGGCCTATTTACAGACAGGATGCACTAGGATGAACCATGAGGAATCAGGTTAACTTAGAGGGAGGGAAGGAGAGAGGGAGAGAGAGAAAGATCCCAAAATAAAATCTTTCACCTACTTATCTCCCATCCAGAGCATTAATGCAATCAGTCTGACACTGTCCTAGGCACTGGAGTTTAGGTGCAATCTCTACACAAGGCCTCCTAGAGGAGGCAGGCATTCAGGGGACACATGATTTATTGAGGGCAAAGTCTCAGAGAAGGGGAGCAGGATGGGGCAGGGGGGAGCAAAGATTAGCCCCCACCGCTGGGGGATCCTGCGGGGCAGCTCTGGATGGAGAGTGGAACCCAGAAAGGATCCTTCCAGAGACGGGGAGGCTGGTGTATGTCCTCAGCAGCCAGCTAATTGGCTGCTGGCTGTTCAAGTCTCGAGAAAAGAGGCCACTGGCAGCCAGCAGCCCCTGGGAACAACGCTCAGCCAGTTCAGGGGATCTGGGTGGGGCATCGAGGGCACCCTCCCTCTCAGGGTGTAGCCCGAGAAGACTAGAGCCGCTGACCTGGGCAAGCAGAGCCCTGATTGCTGTGTTTGGCAATCCAGGCCTCTTGCTACTCTCACTCTTGGCCTCAGCCTCAGCCCTTATCTGCCCGTCTCTCCTTGTTCCTTCTGCCATCCGTCTTTGTCCCTGGTTCCAGCCTTTGATCTCTATCTCTCTTTTCTGCAGGTTTATCTGAGTTTCTTCCACAGCCTCCAGGAAGCTGGGGCTACTGATTCAGCCCACTTGACCTCTTCCCTGGCCAACGGGCCAGTTGAGCCCCATGCTCCCTTAGGCAGAAAGTGTTGGTGTCTCAGGGGACATTTGACTCAAACCCCTTCTCTGATGCTCTCCCTTTCCTGGGTGTATCATCCTCACCTCCTCTGGCAGAGAAAGGACAGTTCAGGGGAAATTCACTCTCCACGCTTGCCTGAAACATCACAGGATGCAGTCTCTGAAAGGGAAGGGTGGGATCTAGGCTGGCTTCCTTAAAAACGTCAGCTTAGCAAAGACACCTCCTTTCCCTGCCCCTCCCAAGTTCAAACAGGGACTGGGGGAGAGGAAGACATGACTGTTTCCACCCAAGGGCTGGGGGATGGATGAACTGACCTCTGAACCTTGCTTTTCTCTGGCATAGCCCTGTTTGTAGCAAAAGAGAGAAAAAACATTTTCTGAGGCCATTTGGCTGCTCTTTTATACCCCAAATTTCACCGAGGGCCCAGTGTCACGCCCTCCTCACCGCCCTGTTCTTCACAAGTGGCTTTCTTGTGGTACATCACACACCACACACACACACACACACACACACACACACACACACTCACACACATATTGTTGAAACCAGAGCTTCTGGCTCAGGGAGGGCAGAGAGGAAGCAACTGTGGGCAGGTCTGGGTGGCTGCATACCTTTCTTTCTGGGAGGTAGCACTTCTGTACACCTCCACAGGTTTCACCTGAGCCTCACCCTCGCCCGGTCCCGTGTGGTCAGGGTAAACAGGAGAAGCTGAGCTGGCTCACTGCCAATGAGGAAAAATATTTTTATTATTATTTTAAAATATATTTTTATTGATTCCAGAGAGGAAGGGAGAGGGAGATAGAAACACATAATGAGAGAGCGTCACTGATCAGCTGCCTCCTGCACACCCCCTCACTGGGGATTGAGCCCTTGACCGGAATCGAACCTGGAACTGAACCCAGAACCCTTCAGTCCACAGGCCAACACTCTATCCACTGAGCCAAACTGGCTAGGGCTTATTATTATTGATTTTTAGAGAGGGAGAGAGTGAGGAATATTAATCAGTTACTTCCTGAATGCGCCTATCTAGGGATTCTACCAAAACCTAGGTATATGAACTGACCAGGAATCAATAGCCACTGAGCCACCCAGCCGGGGCAAGGAGAACATTCTTCTTCTTCTTTTTTTTTTAAATTAAGTTACTTGTTTTTGAGCGTTCTTTATTCTGTGTGTGTGTGTGTGTGTGTGTGTGTGTGTGTGTGTATATATATATATATATATAGTCGATTTTAGAGAGGAAGGGAGAGGGAGAGACAGAAACATTAATGATGAGAGAGAATCATTGATCATCTGCCTCCTGCATGCCCCCCACTGGGATCAAGTCCACAACCTGGGCACTTGTCCTTGACTGGAATCGAACTCAGGACTCTTCAGTCCATAGGCCGACACTCTATTCACCGAGCCAAAATGGCTAGGTCAAGGAAAGTCTTCTTAACAGGCCTTTGAACTGTCTGCAAATCAATTCTCTCAAGGACCAAATCTGGGGGCAACTCATCTGAAAGATCAGTGGCAGGAACCGGGTCTAGATTGCTGGGTGAACCTCAGTGGTAGTGGAGAGAAGCACCCTGGAGACGGTTGGGAAGCACGCATTCTCCCTGATGTATGGCTAATGGCAGGGTGTGGGGTGAGGATAACGTTTGGTCTGAAGCAGGGAAAGTGACCCTGGAGGTGGGAAACATTTGGCACCTCTGAATCAGAGGAAGAGATTGCCTGAGTGGAGGTGCCACCCCCTTTAGGCTGGGGCTGGAGCTGGAGCTGTAATTGCTGTAATTTGTTGATGAATGCAATTTGCAGATGGCTTCTCTCCCTGTGACAGGCTTCAATTAGAGCTGCCCTAGGATCTGGAATGGGAGGGGAGCTGAGATATTGTTTCCAACTGCTTCTCTCCGTCACTTCTCAGCTCTCTGCCGGGGGCCCAAACAAGAGGATTTTTTAAAAAGGCTAATTGTCCCTCCTAACCCTGAACTTATCCCAAGAGATACAATTTCAGAGCAAGTGGTACCAGAGTGGAGGGGGAGAAAGGTGTAAAGTGAAGGATGCCTTCCTGCAGGCTGGTCTGGGATGCTATAGCCTTTAAAACTCAACCATGGTTAATATAATTTAGTCTTTTCTCATCTATTTTAGAATTTCTGGAAGTCGTATAGGAAAGAAGACTTTTGAGGCAAACTACTTATTTATAACTTATAGTCCCCCTTTGTGTCTCATCAAAGGAAAAAATACAAAGCAGAATAATGGAGAGAGAAAAAATGTTTTCATAGATCTACACTAATTGTAATTTCAAAAGACTGTAGGGACACTAGAAACCATTTAGTTCAATGGCTTTCAGACTCTTCTTTAAAAAAGCAATGGTGCCCTCGCTCGTGCAGCTCAGTTGGCTGAGTGTTGTCCCGTGTACCGATTTCTGGTCGGGACACTTGCCCATGTTGTGGGCTCAGTCCCCTGTTGGGATGCATGTGGAAGGCAACAGGTTGATGTTTCTCTTTCACATTGATGCTTCTCTCTCCTTTCTTATCTATCTAAAATCAATTAAAAACATTTTAAAAATGTCTCCCCCATTTTAAAAAAAAGTGATGGGTGGGGGGAAGCAATAGGAATATTTCTTCAAATAAAATCGAACATAGAAGTTCAATGTGTAAAACAAGTCACAACTGATTCAGTTAAGGTAGAACTGGGGACTACAAATCTCCCAGACTGCCTCCTCCTACCGCTTGTCTCTGTGGCCTCCCTGGGATATCTGTAAGGGTCAGCTAGGGTGACCAACTCCTCCCAGTTTGTTCAGTTTTAGCATTGCAACTCCCGAACCCCAGAAGTCTGTGATAACCAGGCAAACTAGGACAGTTGAGTTGGTTGCCCTACATTCAACGGAGCATAGAAAACCAGTAATACAACCTCTTTGATCTATTGATGAAGATATTGAGGCCAAGAGAGGTGATGTGGTTTGAAGTCCCATAGATTCCCCATGCCCAGGAGTAGCCTACCTTGTACTCCCCAATGTACAAGCAAGGTGTACCAGTCAATATTGAAATTATCGTGTTCTCTTTGATTATAACATCTGCATTATTAACCAGTATACCTGGTAAATTGTGTCTCATTGCCTTGTATCTGTGTTCCCTTATCTCTCTAGAAAAAGTTATGTCCTGTCTTCAAATTCTTCTTTTAGAGCATTTTTATCTTGAGTCTTTCTTCCTATTTAGACTGGAAGGTTCTTATTTCCATGAATCATTTCTTTTCTTTCTAAAATATCTTTTAAAAAATCTTATATAATAAAAGGCTAATATGCAAATAGACTAAACTGTGGAATGACAAGTCACTCTGATGCCCACTGACCACCAGGGGGCAGACCCTCAGGAAGTCAGTGCGCTCCCACAGGGGGAGCACCGCTCAGCCAGAAGCTGGGCTCATGGCTGGCAGTGCAGCAGCAGTGGCAGGAGCCTCTCCCACCACTGTGGCAGCACTAAGAATGTCTAACTGAGGGCTTAGGCCCACTCCCCATGGCCTAAGCTGGCAGTTGAATATCCCCTAAGAGCTCCCAGTCTGTGAGAGGGTGCAGGCCAGGCTGAAGGACCCACACCCCCAAGTGCACGAATTTTGTGCACCAGGCCTCTAGCATGTGTGTGTGTGTGTGTGTGTGTGTGTGTGTGTGTGTGTGTATTTATTTATTCATTTCAGAGAGGAAGAGAGAGATAGAAACATCAATAATGAGAGAGAATCATCGATCAGCTGACTCCTGCACCACCTCCTGCCCCCCACTAGGAATCTAGCTGAAACCCAGGCATGTGTCCTGACCAGGAATCAAACTATGACCTCCTGGTTCAAGGTTGATGCTCAACCACTGAGCAATGCTGCTGAGTTCATTTCTTTTCATATCCCTCAACACCCAGTGCAGTGTCTGGCACAGAGCAGGAATTCAAAGGATGTTTTTAGATAGATATATGGATGATTGAATGGATGGACAGATGTATGGATTTAAAGGATGGATGGATGGATGAACTAGAATATAGATGGAATGGATGTATGGATAGAAAGATAGCTATATAGAAGGCTAAGTACCATGTTGAAAGCCTTTGGATAGACCACTGTCCACTTTCTAGGCAACTTCCTCAATTCCCCTAATATGGCCATTTTGCTTGAACTTGATTTTTGGAATATATAACTTATATTTAGAGGCAAAACAGTTTCCCAATCCAATTAGACACAATTTGAGTTGATCATTTTTGGACTGTGTCATTGCTTTCCCCTGTGCATAGTTATGGTTTAGCTACACAGATACAGTATTTGATGAAAATATCTCAAATAGGCAGCTGATGGCAGTGACGAACACTGTCTGGAAATAAAATAGTTTAAAAATATCAGACAAGGGAGAGTGTAGGAGGCAGAGAGGGAGGGTGAGCGGTTGGTGAATGTAGGCAGCAAGGCAATCAGGACTCGGCCTGGAAAGGCTGGCTGGAATTCTGGTAGGCTTCCAATGATCAGGATCAGGAGGCAATAGGATAGAAGGTTTTGAAAGAAAGAGGGAAATGGTGTTGATCATGTCTGAAAGTAAAACATTATACTAAATGATTATTCATGATTCTTTCTCGACCTACTATTCATTCAACTATAATTTATTGAGAGTCTATTCTGACCCATGTGTGGGACAAGTACTTTCACTTACATAGTCTCAGCCTATCACGCCTGGGGGCAGGGAGACAGTCAGATGTGCACATTCTTCTTGGGCGATCTCATCCACACCCATAATGTTTTTTATTTTATTTTATTTTATTTTATTTTATTTTATTTTATTTTATATATTTTATTGATTTTTTTTACAGAGAGGAAGAAAGAGGGATAGAAAGTCAGAAACATCGACGAGAGAGAAACATTGATCAGCTGCCTCTTGCACACCCTCCACTGGGGATGTACCCACAACCAAGGTACATGCCCTTGGCCAGAATTGAACCCAGGACCCTTTTATCCACTGAGCCAAACCGGTTTTGGCATGGTGTTTTTTATTTTTAAGAATGATCTCTCTCTCTAAAAATTCTCACCCGAGGATATTTTTCCGTTGATTTTCAGAGAGAGTGGAAGAGAGAGGGAAAGACAGAGAGAAATATCGATGTCTCACATCAATTGGATGCCTCCTGAACGAGCCCAGACAAGGGCCCAGGCTGGGGAGGAGCCTGCAACAGAGTTACATACCCTTGACCAGAGTTGAACCCAGGACCCTTTGGTCTGCAGGCTGACACTCTGGCCACTGAGCCAAACTGGCTAGGGTCACACAGCTGCTATGTTTTTAACTACAGCAGCTATGCTAATTTCCAAGTCCAGACTACTTCTTGAGTCCCACCCCTTACCTCTAACCTACTACCGAATATCTCCCCTGGATGTCTGCAGACCCCACATTGAACTCATTTGTTTCCGGTCTAAACTTTCTCCACCACCCAGATTCCCCTTCTCTATTCATGGCACTTTCATCTGACCCACTTAACAGCCAAGGGCATCCTCCTCCTCTCCCTCTCCCCTCCTCAGCCCCAATGCTGATCACATCACCACATCCAGTGATTCTACTCCCTAAATACCTCACAGATCCCGGGTCTTCCTCTTCTTCCCCAGGGGAAGAAGACCTAAGTTCAAGGTCCTCACCATTTGTCCCTGGGTTAGTCTCCTAGTTTCCTCTCTTGCATGGTGCAAATATGCTCCCCAGGTGGTTGCCAGACTCATTTTTTCCAAAATGCAAATAAGTTACCTCCCCCTTTAAAAATCTTTTGATATAAGCTCCTTAAAATAACATTCATACTCCTTGGCATCTGCTACAAAGACTTTCATAGTCTAACTATTCCTCTTCTTCACCTCTCACTCCACTGCACCAAATCATGGCCCTTCCTGGCCATGCTCTCTCTTCGTCAGCCCCCTGCCTTCACACAGGCTATTCCTGCTGCCCTGGGATGCCTCTCCTCCCGTTTTCACTGATGTAATGCCTCCTCTTTCGTCACTACTCAGCATTTTGGGTGTCACCTCCTCCAGGCAGGCTCTCTGGCTACACCTTCCCTTCTGAGTCTGGGTGATATGCAACCCCCACCCTGAGCTCTCCTTGTGTCCAGTGCTTGGCTCTTCCTTCCCTCTGATGGCACTGGAGTTTCTTGCCTGTTTCTTGGTCCGTTTCTCCTCCTCCAATGAGATTTCTCAGGACAGGTATGCTATCTTTTCACCCATGCTTGCCTTGTGCTGAGCCTGTTGCTTGGCATGTAGTGAGCCCAGGAAGCATTTGTTGAATAAATGTATGACCTCTTGTAGTTCTCTATCACCTATGGGCCTTTGATCTTATCCTCCCTCTTGGGGAGGCCAATCAGGCCAGTTTGAGATAGGGCGCAGGATGTGATGTGGAGATCTCTCCCCCTCCTCCATCTCTCAGATTTTGCTGGCAGCCGCGCCCTTGGCACAGACACAGGCAGCTCAGTCTGCAGAACGTCAGCTGGCAGCGAACAGCCCTTCCCTTCCTCCCTGGCTCTGTCTTCCCTCAGCACAAACGTTTTTCCTTTTTGGGTGTTCAGAGCTCTGATAGCAGAGAGCTGGGTGGGAGGGTGGCAGCATCATGCTGTCTGTGGGGAGGTGGAAAAGGGAGGTGCGGGAGAGCCAAGACCGGGATGGAAGCATTGCTGTTTGGGCCCTTTTGAGGAAGAAAGAAAATTTAGCGCTTTGGAGCTGCCTGGGGTGGAGCAGCTGGGGTGTGTGTGCCCCCTTTTGCTCTTCGGAAGCTGAGATTGCCCTGTTGATAGTTAGCCTAAATATTGATGGGCTTTCTAAGGGAGGGGGACAGAGATAGAGATAGAGTTGGGGGTAATAGAGAGAGATTATGGATTTTCAGAACTGACTTACATAGTTCCTTGCTACCAAAGCGGTTGGCAGAATCTTGGAGGTCAGGCTGCTATTGTTTTGTTTCTTTGTTTTATTTTGGAGAGAATCTGTCACACACCTCATTGATTGATTCATTCATTCACTCATTCATTCATGGGTGGTACCAGATGCTGAGGCACAGAGATAAGTAAGGCTCAGTGCTCTTGGAGCTCACTGTCTAAGGGGGATGAGATGTTTAAGTAGGCATGCTATAACAGAGCAACCTGGTGTGGCCTGGGATGGCTGTGAGAGCAAGGGCTCCGTGGGCTTGGAGCGCAGGTCACTTTGTCCATGGGAAGTCATCAGCTAAGAAGGTGACATTGGCCCTCTGGGATAGGCTTCTGCACAGTCCTCTTCTCACAACTGCCTCCATCTTCAATTCCTTGGAGGAGACCCTCTTTAACTCTTATTTAAAAAAATTATTTCTTGAATGATTTGAAAGAGAGAGAAACATCATTTTGTTATGCCGCTTACGCATTCATTGGTTCATTCTTGTATGTGCCCTGACCTGGGAAGGAGCCCGCAACCTTGGCCTATCAGGATGATGCTAATCTCTTTAACTTCTTTTTTTAATTGGCTCTAATGGAAGAGAAACATCAATTGGTGCCTCTCATACGAGCCCTAACCAGGGATCGAACCCACAGCCTAGGTATGTGCCCTGACCAGGAATCAAATCTGCAATCTTTTGGTGCACCGGAAGATGCTCCAACCAACAGAGATACCCAGTCAGGGCTGCTTAACTCTTCATGAGGAGAGTGGCAGCATATACAGCAGAAAGGGTACTGCCCTGGCTGGTAGCTCAGTTGGTTCGAGTGTCATCCAGATACGCCAAGGTTTCAGATTCAGTCTCAGTTAGGACACATACAAGAAGCAATCACGGAACGCATAAATAAGTGGAACAACAAATTGACATTTCTGTCTCGCTTTTCCTCTCTCTCTCTCTCAAATCAATCAATAAAAAACTAAAAAAAAAAAAAAAAAGAGTACTGAATTTGGAGACCACATGGTTATAGATCCTGGCTCACCAACTCTATTCATTCATTCATTCATTCATTCATTCATTCAGTAAATGAATTTCCCTGGGTCAGATGTGAGACCTTGAAAAATTGACATTACTTCTCTGGTCTTCAGTTTTCTCATTTATGTTGAGATACTGGTGACACACACCTGATCATTTTTTCTGGAGGATTACTTGAACTCATAATGTATGGGACAATGCTTTGTAAACGGAAAGTCCTTGGCAAATGTGATCTGTTTTTTGTCCTTCCACTGAAACACTCATTCAGTCAGCCAGTAACTACTGAGTGCCCTTCTAAGGTCTGACAAACCTCTCTTCAAGGCAGGAGCCTGTTTGGTACACGTGTGTGTGTGTGTGTGTGTGTGTGTGTGTGTGAGTTACTATAGCACATCTTCATCAAACAGCCACCATCTGGTCTCTCGGAAGGGAAGTCCTAGCTTCCCCAGCACCCACGCAGGGAAGGGGGAGGCTCTCCTCTCTCCCTCGGTAGATGGAAGTTGGTGCGTGGAGGAGGCTGAGGTGCATGACTCACCCGCCTTAGTCACCCTGCCATCAGGACTTCTGTTTCTACCAAGTCCCAAAATAAAAACATGGCTGAGGAGAACGTTAGTGTTCCTGACTGTGTCTCTGCAGGTGTCTGAGCCGCCAGGAAGGGAGCTAAACTCATGATTTTGTACCTCTCCCAGGGCCCCCAGTACTCACATCAGAAGACTCCTGGAGAACCCAGAGCTGAAAGGTGACAGAGAAGAAGTTCTTGGCCTAGTGGTGAGTGGGAGCCTGGGGGTTGATTTTCCACCATAGTCATTGTCTCAGGAGATCCTGGCCAGCCACATCATCACCTCCAACGTGCCCACAGTCCTTCACTGTTTACAGACTGCCTTTTCTCTCACTTTCTCTCACAGGAGCCTGAGAGGCCATTACGGGAGAGGCAGAGTAGAGGTGGCGTGTGTGGCCTCTGGAGCTCAACAGTTTGTATTTAAATCCATGTCTATTGCTTACCTGCTGTGTGACTGAACAAATCCCTTAACTCTCCGTTTCCATTTCCTCATTTTAGGGATAATGAAAGTAACTACTCTGAACAGTTTCTGTAAGGGTTAACAGCTTACTTTGTTCTCGTTCATCTTCCCAGATTAGACTGTAAACTATACGAAGAAGGGACCCTTGTTTTGTTTGCTGCGTGTCTGGAGTAGTTAGGAAAATGCCCAACACAGAGAGGTTTGCAAACAGTATTTGTGAATATTGCATGGGATGCCTGATGGGAAGGTGCTCTGGGATCTAAAGGGGCCCAGGGCCCAGCCAATTGCCTCCTCTCAGTCAGAAGGCACGGTCCCGGTGGCTCCTGGAGAAATGCCTTTGGAGGAGTGTTTTGTGATCAGAATGTATTCTCTGCACCCTCTTGGTCTTTCATTCATTCGTCTGTTTGTTTGTGTGGTCCACACTCCTGAGTACTGCTCCCTGTCAGTCCCTATTCTGGCTGGGTCGGGGCATAGAGTTCTATGGTGTGAACAGGTGAGCTCCAGAGGCCACACACGCCACCTCTACTCTGCCTCTCCTGTAATGGCCTCTCAGGCTCCTGTGAGAGAAAGTGAGAGAAAAAGCAGTCTGTAAACATTAGAGTCTTTGCCCAGCAAACGGTCTGTGGGACAGAGAGAGTCCTGGGGGATTCCAATGCTGTGTGGTTGGTGCCAAGATAGAGGGACACTCAGAGGCTTTGGGTTCACATAATCCTCATGTCACTCCTGTCCAACTTATGGAGGAGTGGGGGCTGTCTGCCAGCATGATTCTCTCAGCTCAACCTGAGATATCCCTTTTTTCTAGTTGAGCGGTGGGGAATGTCCGGCCCACGGGCTGTATGAAGCCTGGGAAATCATTTGGTCTGACCCTGCCAAGGCATTAAGGGTGAGTTAATTAAACGTTTGACCAAAGATAGCAGGTTAATTTTTAAGCTGATAATTTTGTATGGCCTGCAAATGATGTTATAAATATCCAAATGAAACCTCGGCAGAAACACGTTTCCCCACTCCTGTTCTAGCTCATGGGCCCAGGGTGAACAGCAAATTAGGAAGCTCTAGGAAGACCCCACAGGAGGAACCCAGGCTGGTCACAGTCCTGCCATTACCATACTGCCCAGACCCCTGTGTCTCCCTATAAGAAGTCTGGAGAGGCAGTCATGCCATTTTAGCCTTCTCTAATTAAGCATCACATAAGGGGGAGACTTGGAGTGCAGCCTGGCCTGCCGGTTATTTATTCCATCACTTGAATCACAATACATCCCCAAATTCCCCTTGATTTGGCTAATTCAAAAGATTAAGGCCCAGATGTGATGGAGGCAGAGTTCCCGCTAAGTGTCACAAACCCCTCATTTTGTGCCAGCTGATGGGAGACCATAATTGCCCAGATGGTGGGAAAGCATGATTAGTTCCTCTTTAATGCCACCCCCCACCCCCGAGATGGGAATTAATCAAGGAGCCAGAGTGGGAGGGGCTCTTCTGTCTCATCACTCTTCCTCAAGCTGGCAAGAAGGTCTCTGATGAATATGCAGTAGAGGTGACTGGTCGGTCTTCCTGCTTAGCTCCAATCAGGTCTAGCTATCGCTTAGGGTTCTGGCTGACTCTGTGCTCAATACAGCTTTTCCTCCAAATCTTCTCCCTCTGCTGCATATTTTATTTCCCCTCTTTCCTGTACACTTGATTTCTTCACCTCCCACTGACCCCTTTATTTTTTTTTTTTAATCTTCTTTAAAAAAAGCTTTAATTTTTTAGAGAGAGGAAAGGAGAGGGATAGAGAGATAGAAACATTGGTGAGAGAGAAACACTGATTGGCTGCCTTCTGCATGCCCCTATTGAGGATTGACTTACAAGCCGGGCATGTGTCCTGACCAGGAATCAACCCAGTTACTTCCTGGTTCATGGGCTGATGCTTAACCACTGAACCATACCAGCTGGGCCCACTCACCCCTTTCAACATGTTTTTATGTTTTTGGCAACACTCTTACCAAGATCAAGGGTGATCTCGTACTCATCAAGATGAATGACCTCCAGAACTGTCCTCATCTATTTGACCTCCCTGTAATGTTTGAAGCTGTTGGTCACTTCTTCCTTCTGGAAACTTTTTTCTCGTCTTCTGGAACTCCCTCCTCCTGCTTTTCTGATCTTTTCTTCTCCATTCTCACTTTTCTCCCCAGAGCTGAAAATGTCAACAAGTTCCCAGGTCTCTGTCTTAGGCCTTTGTCTAGTCTCTTGGTTCCCTTAGGGAGTGGCAGATACTGTTGGTCACCCATTCGATAATAATTTTCTCTTTCCTCCCTTTGTTCAGGGAAGGTGATCCTCCAGGGGCTGAATCATGATTGGTTCAATAAATGACAGTAAATAATTTATCTTTGCCTGTGATTTGTTTAAGGGTAGATACCCGACATAGTTGTGGTCAGTGGGCCATGAGTAGAAGTTTGAGTGGGAGGGATTTCAGGGGAAAAAATGTGTGATGAGAAGTAGTCCTACTTGTCTTTATTTTATTTTATTTTAAAAAATATATTTTATTGATTTTTTACAGAGAGGGATAGAAAGTCAGAAACATTGATGAGAGAGAAACATCGATCAGCTGCCTCCTGCACACCCCCCACTGGGGATGTGCCCACAGCTAAGGTACATGCCCTTGGCCAGAATCAAACCCAGGACCCTCCAGTCTGCAGGCCAACACTCTATCCACTGAGCCAAACCAATTTTGGCAGTCCTTATTGCCTTTCAACAAGATGTAAGGATATGGTACCTGAGCTGCAGCATCCATCTTGTGAGCCTGGAAGACCAATAGGCTCAATTCCAGCAATGCTGCCCTGGAGCTTCGATGTAGTAAAGCCTGATGTAGTTAGTGCTTCAACCTTGACATGGCCCTGCTGAAAACATTGCTGACAGACATCCTGGCAGATACTAACATCTCCCATGACTTCAACTACCAGCTGATGCCTCTCAACTTGATATGTTTAATTCATACCTCTCACTTACAGCATCACAGACATCTTCACCTGAATATCCTTCAAATCTAATGTCTAGCACAAAACCCCATCTACATATCCTCTTATTCTCAGACTAAGTAAATTTGCTTCCTCATATTGTAGTACTTTATTCATACCCCAGTTATTTGTCTTAACTGTTGTCTTCCCCTCCAGAATTTAAACTCTCAGAGGGTTGGAAACATTCATCTTTGAATTCCTACTATGAAGTAGGAGCTCATTAGGTTCTTGTTGAACAAATTAACCTGCAAACGTCAGATATGTTCAGCTGCAAGTAATACAATACTTGAAGGATAGTAACTTAAAATGTAAAGGCATTTGATTGTCTCACAAAACGTGAAGTCTGAAGGTAGGTGGTTAGTTAAGCAGCTCAGCAAGGTCAGGGTACTGATTAGAATCTTTGGGACTCTCTTAGTTCAGGATCTCTAAGAATTTCTGAGATTCTTCATGGTTGCAAAGTAGTTGCCACAGCTCCAGGATTCTAACATTACATCCTCACACAACAGCCTTCCAAACAGGAAACAAGAATGAGGGTGAAGGAACTATTTGACATTGAAACAGGGACTCAGAACTGTTGGACATTGAAATTGAGACTCAAACATTTTTTTGTGTTCTTATATGTTTATTTCTAGTACGCAGATGCAAGATTTTTTAAAGAAAAGAAATGGGGGAAAATAGGTACAGAGGCAAAGAAGTATTGAACAGACTGTCAAACTACAATGGGCAGGCAGGGGAGGTTGGGGGGCGGGGGCTGTAAGAGGTCAACCAAAGGACTTGTATGCATGTATATAAGCAAAACCAATGGATACAAGACACTGGGGGGAGGGCAGGTGAGGGCATGTGCTGGGGGGTAGAGGAAGGGGGGGGAGGTCAATGGGAGAAAAAAAAAGGAAACATATGTACTACTATTTGTAATACTTTAAACAATAAAAAAAATTAAAACAACAACAACAACAAAAAAGAATAAAGGTGGATAGGATGGGGGAAGATTCTTGGTGGCAGCAAAAGGGCTTCATACTTCTCATACCTCTCTTTTGGGAGGATGCAAATCCTCTAGGCCTGTTAAATGCTTCCTTGGACCAATCTCTAGCAAAGGAAACAGCAGTTACTACCAGAAATAGCTTAGACCCGTGGTCAGCAAACTGCGGCTCGTGAGCCACATGCAGCTCTTTGGCCCCTTGAGTGTGGCTCTTCCACAAAATACCATGGCCTGGGCGAGTCTATTTTGAAGAAGTGGCGTTAGAAGAAGTTTACATTTAAAAATTTGGCTCTCAAAAGAAATTTCAATCGTTGTACTGGTGATATTTGGCTCTGTTGACTGATGAGTTTGCCGACCACGAGCTTAGACCAATCCCAAGTCACCCTTGGTGCTGGGCACATTGGTGCATGACACAAGTAGGGTTTTGAATACAGGCAGAAGAGGGAAATATCGACTGTGTTAAGGATGCTTGCCACTGGTGCTCTGTTTTAGTCCAAGTTCTTGCAGAACCCTCACTGCTTCCTTAGGCACTTCCAAGACCCCTGCAGCTCCATGGGGAGTGACCCTGTGCAGGAACAAGCCCTAAACGCTCCACAGCTGAGTGAGTGTGTGACCTTGTGAACTTGCCCTGTGGAAAGGCTGCTGCAGATAGCTGTGAGCGTTGTTATACACGCGGCTAGTGTCAAGGGGAACAAGATGGGGCTGAAAATTGAAGGTTTGCCAAGGCATACACGCTGTGGCATGGAATTGTGTCTGTTTGGAGGTAGAGGTGTCTTGTGTCCATCCTCACAAAGGCACCCAAAGGGCTGGGGTTGTCCTGCCTTTCAGAAAGGCTGTACCACGTTATACCCCATGAGCAGTACGGGAGAAAGTCCATCTCGGTGTCAGCTCCATTACTGGGTATTATCACCGTAGTAACTCTTCAACAGCCTCTTATCTGGTCCCCCTGACTCCAGCCTTTCTCTGTGTACTCGCTTTTTACTCCCAGGTTTATCTCTGCCAAGAACTTCCCAAGATCTATGACTGTCTCTTACAAATGAGTTAAATCCCTCACTTAGCATTCTGGGCCCCTCAGGATCTGGCCCCACCCTATACTCCCAGCCTGATTTCTTATTACATGACGAAGCTTTTGCCCAAGCCAAACACATGCTCATGCTGTTCTCCACCCTCAAATTCCTGTCTTCTTTTCTGCTCCTTCTTGAAGTCATGGCTCAGATCCCATATTCTGCAGAAACATTCCGTGTCCACCCTAGCCTACCCTCTTATCACCTCTGCATTCCTCCAGCTCAGTGGTTCTCAGGCGTGGCTGCATGCTGGGAACCCTCCCGGGAGCTTCAGGAAATACCAGTGCCTGGGTCTCCCCACAGACACTCTGTTAACCTGGGTGTCCAACTGGGGCTTGCTTAGACTCTCCAAGTGATTCTAATTGTGCAGCCAAATTCCAGAACCACCTATTGGAACACATTGGACTTACCGCCTTGCATATGGTAGAGCTGGCTGGGGGAGCTTCCAAATCTAGATTCCCTGGCAGCACCTCTGGAGGTTCTGATATCTGAATATTTTTTCAAGCTTCCCAGGTGATTCTGATGTTCAACTTGATTGTGGGCCACTGTGCTATGCATATATATATATAATTTTTTTACTTATTGATTTTAGAGAGAAAAAGAGAGAGAGGGAGAGAGAATCATCGATTTGTTGTTCCACTTAGTTATGCCTTCTTTGGCTGATTCCTGTATGTGTCCTGATCAGGGATCGAACCCACAACCTTGGTGTATTGGGATGACACTCAAATCAACTATGTCTATATATATATATTTTTAAATATATTTTATTGATTTTTTACAGAGTGGAAGGGAGAGGGATAGAAAGTCAGAAACATCGATGAGAGAGATACATCAATCAGCTGCCTCTTGCACGCCCCTTACTGGGGATGTGCCCGCAGCCAAGGTACATGCCCTTGCCGGAATCGAACCGGGGACCCCACAGTCCGCAGTCCGACGCTCTATCCACTGAGCCAAACCGGTCTCGGCAACTATGCCTATATTTTTTACATTTCCCGTGAGGCCATGTACACAGTAGATACTTAATAATGTCTAATTTTTTATACATTGAATGATTAAGAAGAAATAGAATGGCAAATGTGTAAGAGAGATTTGACAACTGTAATGTGCTGGGTAAGCATACAAGTTTTGTTATTGAGCTCATTATTACTACTTTAAAGCTCAGGTTTTTCTGCAGTTTTGACGTAGGGATAGGGGTCTGTTTGGTACTAGTGAGTGCTCAGGAACAGTTTGTTGAAAGTGTACATGAAGGGAGCCCTTTATGATATTGTGATGATGCATGGGACTCAGGTTTCAACCTTGGCAGAGGCCTTATGAGTGTCCTAGACTGTGGCAATGCAGTTTGGTTTGGAGAACGGGTTAGGGCCTTCAATACCTAAGTTACTAAGGCTTGTCTTTTTTAGTTCAGAGCCAAAACCCATAAAAAACCTACTTCCACCGGCCGGCATGGGTCAGTGGTTGAGCACTGACCCGTGAACCAGGAGGACATAGGTTCATTTCCCGGTCAGGGCACATGCCAGGGTTGTGGGCTTGATCCCTGGGTGGGGGAGGGGTGTGTGCAGGAGGCGGCCAATAGATGTTTCTCTTTCATTAATGTTTCTATCTCTCTATCCCTCTCCCTTCCTCTTTCTAAAAAATCAATTAAAAAAACCCACACCACTTCCTTCCCTTCTTTCTCCCTCTCCACTCCTTCTTCACTCCCACCACTCTGAGTCTCCAGGTGCAAGTGCTGCTTTGGTCCCTGCCACATTAAAAGGAACCCTTCCCTTTTTCTTCAGAGCAGGAATTTTGCAAAGTAAGGCAAGATTGGGGTGAGGATGGGGCTGAAGAAGATTGAGGGTTGGAGTTTAAGGTAGGGATCAAGAGGAGAGAGTAGGAAATGAATGGCACTAAAGCTAGACTAAAGAATGATCCAACTCCCAGTTATTCTTATTTTTCCTCCTCCCTCTTACCAATTACAAGGAAATGCAGGACATTCCTAAGGACGATGTAATTAATAAAAAGCCTGTCGGAAACATCCGGACACACCTGACTACCCATAATTCCATCAACTGGAGAGAACCATTATTGTTTGAATTTTCTTCATGCTTATGTCTATGCATAACAAAAATGGTTCTATAGAGTAGCCTGATGTTTTATTTTCACTTAACAACATATCATAAACGTTTGTCTTTGTTAGGAAATATTCTCCTATAGCAGAGGTTGGCAAACCTTTTCTATTAAGGCCAAGATAATAAATATTTGTCCTGGTCAGGTAGCTCAGTTGGTTAGAGTATCGTCCAGATATGTCAAGGTGGTGGGTTGGATCCCTGGTCAGAGCACATACAAGAAGCAACCAATGAAAGCAGAGATAAATGGAATAAAAACCAATGTTTCTCTTTTTTTCTTAAACAAATAAATATATGCATATATAAATAAAAGACAGTAAATATTTTAGGCCATAAGGTCTATTGCAACTACTTAACCCTGGTATTGTAGCATGAGAATAGTCACAGGCAACACATAAAAAGAATGAGCATGGCTATATTCTAATAAAACTTTATTTATCAAAGCAGGAGGCAAGTCCATTTGAGGCAGGGTAGTAGGAAGCTAGGGAAAGTTCCTTGGCAGGTAGAATAGGAGGATGGAGATAGCTGAACAAACTGGCCGAAATATTACAGTCAGAGTCAGAAGGTCACCTCCCTAGAGATAACATCTAGGCCTCAGCTGTATTTCAGCTCCAAGCCCAGCTGCAATGACTAGTGATCCACCTGGTGCTGAGCAATCAATGGAGACCCTGAAAGAGCACAACTGGAAAATAACGAATATTTTGCTGAAACTCTCCCCTGAGATTTCCATCTCAAGAGAGAGATAACAACTCTTTTTTAAAAAATATATATATTTTATTGATTTTTTACAGAGAGGAAGGGAGAGAAAGTCAGAAACATCAACGAGAGAGAAACATCGATCAGCTGCCTCTTGCACACCCCCTACTGGGGATGTGCTCGCAACCAAGGTACATGCACTTGACCGGAATTGAACCTGGGACCTTTCAGTCCGCAGGCGGACGCTCTATCCACTGAGCCAAACCAGCTTTGGCAGGAGATAACAACTCTTAAGACAAGGGACCCGTCATGCTCTATCTCGGGGGAGCACACCTGTGTCTTTCCCTTCCCCTTCTTCTTCCCCCACAGGCACATATCTCCTAAACTCTAAGGGACCCCATGACTTGCAACCAGGGGAGCAATGGGCAGTGGCAGCTTGTCCTGGGCCAACCTCCTGAACCAGTGTCTCAGGCCCCCTTTTCTCTGACTTCCCAGCGAGCTAAAGCAGCCCTGCCTCAGTTCATCCCTTTCCTGTAACAGTTTTAGAAAATCAAAGCAGCCCAGCCTAGGCTCTCCTGTTGTTTCTTCTATGCTAAGCCCTTCCTTGTTTCACTGTCCCCAACTTTACTAAACATATTCTCAATCATCTGGACTCATATTGGGAATTCTCTCCTGTCCAAAGTCAAGAACTAACCATACCACTGGCTGGCCCTAGGCAGACCCACTCAGGGCCAGTCCCCAGTCCGGTAACACATCTGGCCATTGGATGTGGTTTGCCAATTCCTGTTCTGTAGCATTATTTTGAAGAGCTTACTAGGTCCCCACTGTATGTCTATAATTTGTATTGTTTTCCTTTAAACATTATTAAGTCATTTCCATTTAAAATTATTACATATGTTACTGTGAGTAATATTTATGTACCTCCTTACCCCCCACCCTTGGGGTAAATTCCTGGAAGTGTGAATGCTGGGGCATGGGGTTTGCCTAATTTTTAGGGCTTGTGACACAACTGTCAAGTTGCCTTCTTTCTCAAATTTTGCCAACGCTGGGCATTATTAGCTCCTTTTAGTCTTTGTCAATTTAATAGTTTTTTTTTAAACATTAAAAATATTTCCCCCCCACTGTGATTGTAATCTCATGATGCGTGTCTTCATTGAGTGGTTTTTGTTTGCAGATCATGGCATAGAGATACTGGTTTTACTAGACTTTTGTCTCCAAGGCCGTGGTTTTTTATTTATTTTTATTTTTATGGTAACATTTTTATCTTTTTAAAAAATTTCTTTATTGATTAAGGTGTTACATATGTGTCCTTATACCCCCATTACCCCCAACCCTTCTCTCCCCCCACCCCCAGCCGGGGCCGTGGGCTTTTGAACCTACAGTAAGGACATTTAGTTAGACAAATAATTTATTTGCT